>JAQSVV010000035.1:0-600000 GCA_036375495.1 Agrotis segetum
AATTAATTATAAGTTTGTTAAAAAAAATTACGAGCAATTAGTTTTATAAATAAAGCTTCATTTTCAAATAACTTTCTTTTCTTTTTCATAATTCTACCGTACCTAAACTGAGAACATGAGCCCAAAAAGAAATAATTAACACAACGTAATTAAAATATCTACTAATTGCTTAATTGTTTTCCGCTTAAATAACGCCAAAGGTTGTTTGTACAGAAATTTCAGGGGATTATAAAATAATATATTTTGTAATGGTTTTCTTGAGATTGTACCTCGTTTCTTCGTAAATGTGTTTGATGTATACTGGCGGGTAATTAGAGAAGCTTTGTTGCCTTGCTCGAGAGCTTTATGCGTAAGTAGAAAGGTATTAAATATGTTACTGAAACAATTGATGGTATTATTAGTAGTAGTATTACCAATAAGCAAGGTTATTATACGAGTTAGGTAGTTAGGTTATTATGCTAGTTAATACCTTACTTACTGCTAAGGTTTTTTTTTTATCGTGGTCAAATCATCAAATCAGTCCACCCAGGGCAGGGCAAGAGGGACTGTCACGCCCGCATTGCCCACGCCTACGGTGGCCGGAGATTGTCCTGCGACATCCGTCGCCGCTAGCGTCTACCGCTGTGAGATGGACGCTGACCTCTCCCTCATGCGTCCCGCCTCCTTCCCCGCTAGCATGACTGCTTTGCAGAAGGAGGTGACCGCTTCCCACTCCGGCTCAACTTTGTCTTGTTAATATTATCTTTTTTTGCCTGCTAGAATAATCAAATGAGTCCACGGTATTACTTCTGTGCCTTACGCCTAATAGCCTTTTACGTTCCAAGATCACGGTTACCTAAGAAGACAGTCCGGCGACCCCAGCGGTCTTTGGCCCTCTATGAGACCCCCGTCAAATTGCTACAAGTTCTTTGAGGTGTGCGTAGAACACAACGCGTAGTCGACCCGGCATGGTCCATGATAGGACGGCGAGTTACCCATTACTCGCCATCTGCATTCCTAGTCCCGTGCCTATATACGGTGGTCAGAAATCTCCTCACGATGTGAATTGCCGTGGACAATTGGCGTACGCCTGTTGTCATGGGCGTAGGGCGTATGCCTGTACTATTAAATGATTTATAAGTGGTTGAATTTACGGAATACGGAGTTTACGGAGTATACAGTGGACGGTATTTTGACACAATTATCTTAGTTTGATAAAGTGTTATGTCCGATAGTAGACTACGATTATGTCTGGTTGTGAAATACTATTGTTTGAATATTATGTACAGAGCGCGCATACTACAGTTACATACAGTACAGTTTTTTACGGATTTTGTGGTCAGTCACGTGATTTTGGTCATAAATATTTTATGAGACTGAATGAAGAATTAATTTTTTGACGTGATGAAATCATCAAATAAGACCATCCACTCATACTGTCAGACTCGTAATGATTCTAATTCACGGAGCCCTTAAATAGCCCTTTACGTTCCGTGGTCACGGTAGGTCGTTCGTCCCGCGACCCCGGCAGTCTTTGGCCTTTTAGGGGGGGTACCGTCATTGCGCTGGTGATAACTCTTTGAGGCGTGGAACACAATGCGCTGTCGACCCGGGCATGGTTCATGGTCGGACACTGCCTCGCATCGTTTCGCCCGCTCTCGTTTGTAGTTTTTCATACAAACTTCAATTCATCAACCCTAAAGACCACTTACGGTTCAAATTTCACAAAAATCCCGTCTTTGTGAGTACCTTCTTCCAAAAAAAAACCCCCACGCAAAATTTATGAAACTCCAGCTTTTGCTTTTATTTCGACACTAGCGACCCGCCTTGGCTTCGCGCAGGTGCAATTTCTAAAATATTATGCATGTTGAATACATAAAAACCTTCATCTTGAATCTCTCTATCTATAAAAAAACCGCATCATAATCCGTTCAGCGGACGATCTCTGGCCGCCGTATGCGCGGGCATGTGGGCAGCGAGTAACGGGGAACTCTCTGCCCGACCATGGACCATGCCCGGGTCGACGGCGCGTTTTGTCCCACGCGCGCTTCAAAGAGCGTCAGCATAATGACGAGGCCCCCTCTCAGAGGACCAAAGCCTGCCGGGGTCGCGGGATTATTTCCTTACCGTCACCCCGGAACATAAGGGTGCGTCCACATCTGGCGAATGCGCCGCAAATGCGCAGCTCGCGCGCCGTTTGCAAGCTGCACGCGTGCAGATCGCGTGCCGCGCGCGCGCTTCTCGCCCGCCTTTTGGCATACTAAATTCTCATTCTCATTGCCGAGAAAGCGCGCGCGCGGCTCGCGCGCAACTCGGAAACGGCGTGCGAGCTGCGCATTTGCCAGATGTGGACGCACCCTAAAGGGCTATTGAAGGACACCGTGGATTTTAGTCAGTAGAAGTCTGACAGTCCCTCCCGCCCCGCCCGGGGTGGGAGGACTCATCATGATAATTTTACCATGGTAAAACAAAAAAAAAATCATAATCCGTTGCGCAGTTTTAAAGATACATGGGACGGACAGCGGGAAGCGACCTTGTTTTATACTACGAGTATGTAGTGATAAGCAACACTTAATAGTCCATTGAATTACTCGGGTAATGTTAACCGATCTATCAATATATTAGCCCGTCAATGTAAGTCGAAGTGTGGCAAAGTTCTGCCATTGTCTACAAGAGTTGGGGGTATGTTTTGAACGCGTGCCAGCTTCAAGATTGTTCTATTAGTAAGATAGTAGTTTTCGTCGTATGAATCATTGGTTTTGGGAACAAGTTTTAAGGTTTGGCTACAAAAATCTGATATCATAATCCTTGTTTTGGCTCAAAATGTGTCTATGTTATTTAGTTATTAAATGTTTCTAAGTTTAGAAGAAACTATTGAAAACTTACAAAACTAATTTTAGTTTGTTGTTTGGTTTAGTTCGAATATTATTTTCATTTTATATCTTCTATTGTTTGTGAGTTTATAAGTGTAACTAGCTTTTAGCCGTGGCTTGGCTCATGTTAATTTTGAATTTGACAATCAATTCAGTGAGATATACGCCACCTCTATCATAAGAATGTTATTGTTATTCTGCTCGTGAACTGCACTTTTTTGGGATAAAATGTACATTAAGTTCCTTTTTACTCTGATAACGTAAAAGTACAATTCCGTATGATCGGTCCAGTAGTTTAGTCGTAGAAAAGTAACAAACAAACTTACTTTCGCATTTTTTATTTTAGTTAGAACAAAGAATTATGATATTATTTTAGTGTTTATTTGAATAAACTAGATAAGTTGGAAACTGATAAAATTAAATAACGATTTAATTTTCAACTGAAAATACAGAATGCACAGACGACCCAAATTGCTAGCCAAACCTTCAGAGGTCAGGGCTGCGTGTTAGATTATCTAATTCGAGACAAGCATGAAATCGTGTTAAAGCTACCGAGTCGGTTTTAAACTATTCTATTGTTATTATTATACTTACATAATCTGGCCTACTGTTATTTGAAAAATTCGGATTTCAAACACGGTTTAACTAGACCTTAAAGTTTTTGTCAAACAGACAGGGGCGTGGCGAACGCGATGCGAAGCGTTTTTGTTTGTAATGTATGGAATTGTTTCAAGCCAGTCACATAGACTATCGCATCGCTTTCGCTTTTCTTTGTGACCGGATTCAAACAATTCCATACATCTATACTTACCTATAATAAATCTGTAGAGAGGTCAATTCTGTACATGAAATAATTTTCCAAAATAACTATCAGGGTGATTAGGGATCGATACTGATGCAAAAAATGCAATCAGTAAAATTATTGTCTGTTGTCTGTCTGTATAACCGTTATAGAAACAGAAACTACTCGACGGATTTTGACGAAACTTGGTACAATTAGTTTTCATACTCCTGGGCTAGTTATAGTATACTTTTCATCACGCTACAATCAATAGGAGCAAAGCAGTGAAGGGAAATGTTAGGAAAACGGGAGAAGTTACTCCATGCACGCTAATCTGCGAAACTACTGGATGCATTTGATTGTTTTCTTTTTTTGTGTAGCTATTAAACCTGGGCAACATATAGGCTGTAATTTATCTTGGAAACTTTAAAATAAAAACGCTTCGGATCGCATTCGCTTCGCTTGTCTGTTCGACAATTACGTACGCCACTACGGAATTTCATCTTTCAAGTCCTTTTTTTAACGACTAAATCCATTTTATTCATTCATACCTACTCATAATCGAGATACATATTACATAGGCCATAAAAACAGCGATTATTCTCGAAACGACTTATGAAGAAAAGAAAAGAATGTTTTAGGTGTGATAAACTTAGAGTACTAGTTTTTCGAAAAAACTCTGTCCTAACTTTTTAGACCTAGTTATTTTGTTTGTTAATTCGTATGAAATGCCTTACGGCGTACATGTTCCTAACAAATTCAGTACAATGTTGATAACAGAATTTTGATATACGCAGTTATCTCTCGAACGAAAGCTTTTGTTTCTAAATCATTTTACAAAATAATGTTACGAGGAAAAATTAAATAATTATTATAATCCGCTTCAAGCAGTTCATTCTGTGAAATGTTTAGATGATTCTCTTTATGTCTGGTATTATTGTAATTGAATAAAAAAATGATCTTTGAGGCGGACTAGGCGTATTACGGTCATTGCCATTATCATGTTTATGTTTGTCATTTTTTTGTCTTTAGTGAATTGTCTGAGAAATAAAAAAATAGTTACAAGACTAGCTTTTACGCCCACATTTACTTCTTCAATTTTATTATTGATTGAAAGAAATGTGGACGTACAAGCAAGTCTTGTATTTCGCAAAGTCTTAAATGGCTGTCCATGCTCGGGTCGACGGCACGTTGTGTTCCGCACGCCTCAAAGAGCGTCAGCATAGTGACTGGGCCCCCCTCTAGAAGGCCAAAGGCTGCCGGGACCCCCGTGGGTGACCCCGGAATATAAAGGGATATTGAAGGACACCGTGGATTTTAGTCAGTACGAGTCTGACAGTTGGGGGTGGGAGGACTCATTTGATGACTTTACCACGCTAAAAAGAAGTCCTTATAGCTTTAAACATTGTGGAAAAACACATTATCTAGAACGAGAAAGGAATGTAGGTGTGGTCCATTTTTTTTTTTGTGTAAATTTTAATTTAGAAAATATTATACAGCAGCCGGTAATATAACCAGTTGTAAATATATTTTTCTTAGTAAGTAAGGTAGTATAATGTGGAATTTTGTGGTGTTGTTGTTTTATAAGCTTTCTATATTAGTATTATGCTAAGTATTGTACCTACTAAAATATTCTATTGTACATGCCTCAAGCTATTTGCAAACAGACAGGCGAAGCGAATGCGATCCGAAGCGTTTTTCTTTGTAATGTATGGAATCATTTGAATCCAGTCACACAGAAAAGCGAAAGCGATCCGATAGTCTATGTGACAGGCTTCAAACAATTGCATACATTACAAACAAAAACGCCTCGCTTCGCGTTCGTCACGCCTGTCTGTTTGACAATAGCTTAAGTGTGTGGTTTTTCATGTGAGTTCCATTGTATATCTTAGGCGGGGATCGATATTGCTTTACGTAAACACCGACACATACACACACGACTATGAATCACCCATTTCGTCCCCTTGGCTGTCCAGAAAACCACGGGGGATCACCCTCGTACAATCTTACTTTTGAACATAGTGGCCAATTCGCTATTGCTTTAGTACATTTTGTCACTGTCTGACTTTCGGAACGGAAATTGGAGTAATCTTTTAGTATAAATCCTGAACGATGCCTAAACAATTTCATAGAGAAAAAGAGATAATTGAAGCATTGTTCCCTATTTCAAAAGTTTTCATTAAAAGAGTTAACACTTGTTTGTAGCTCTTGTTAAAAAACTTAGAGTAGGTAGTACTAAAACTGTTCAACTTCACTAACTTATTCTTGATAACCGACCAGATATTAATAGTTTCTCCATTATGCTAGCACTCGAGGCCATCGTTAATCATATTTTATTAAACCTTTAAACAAGTTTGCCTCTTCTATCATATTCCTAACATAAAATATAGAATGAAGTGGCATCGTAAAGATTATCGTATCCTCACTTTATGCGGCAAGACCTAATTACATTATATATAGCCCAATTTTTCCACATCATGTAGTAGAAGATTATGCAAAATGGTTGAATCTTTAATGTGGATAATTGCGTCGCTTCCCCGGGGCTTGCGGTACGAAGTTATTTTACTATGCGGAAATTCTTTTATAGGTATTGCAGCTCGAAATATTCTTGGTGTTGGTCCCAAGTGGGTGCTCAAGACTTTCAAGGAGTTGTATGAACGTGAATGTACCGTTCGTGTTTCGGGACCAACGCTACCGTGGACAAATTATGCAGCTGTGGGGCTGTTTGTTTTACAGTCCACTTGAATGCGTTAGTCACTCGCAGTTCCCAAATTTACGTAGTTCTAGTAGTTGTGCACACAGCGTAGTTTCGTGTTGTTATAATTGCGGGCTTAGAACTAAATGTATTTAATGGTCAGACCGTTATAGAGCAGCTTTTATGTGCTCTGAATGATCTTTTAATAAGTGTTGTTTGTAGTTGTCGCATTTTAACATAACAACCCTCTGAATTTTAATAAAAATGCACGTATTTAGGGTTCCGTATCCAAAGGGTCAAACGGGACCCTCTAGTCGTAGTAAGTCCTTCCTATAACATGGCCGAGGGCCATGTAAATGTTGTACGCCAAGAGTGGCCACCCTCGCGTGTGGTTCCGAGTAGTAAAGAATGCAAGAATAACGGGGCGCTTTGGCAACAAGGTCGTATTATCTACTTTTGCCTTACAAACATGATAAATGCTGTCTCTACAAACTACGGGCATACCGCAATCGCGGCGGTGGTAAGACCCCTCTTGGAAGAGTGGCTGGATAGGCGTTACGGCGCCTTGACGCAGGCCCGACCGATCCGGAAGTTTTGGGAGGTACCTGTGTTGGATGGTGAAGAAAGAAACGGCTGGAGTGTCACCACTGCGTGGATCGCATGGAGGACACGGTAGAGCATATGGTGCAGAACTGCCCCGCTTGGGCTGAGCACCGACGTGTCCTCACGATGGCAATAGGCGGCGACCTTTCGCGCTCTGAATTGGTCGAGGCTATGCTGCGGGGCAAGATAAAGTGGGAAGTGGTCGCCTCCTTTTGCGAAGCAGTCATTCTATCGAAAGAGGAGGCGGGACGCGTGAGACAGAAGACAGCGTACACCTCATGATCCAGCTGCAGTGGTAGACGCACACGGCGACGCGACAGACGTCGCAGTACGAACTCCGGCCACCGGCAGGCGCGAGCATACAGGCTGCGAGTAATGGGTGACTTAACTATTTACCATGCTAAAGAAAACTCTACAAACTAGAGGACAAATGAGGTGAGTGGGAACTGTCCCGCCCTAGCTACTGAGCAAGGCTGAGCAGGTCTGCATTTCTTCTGGAAAAATCTACCGGTCTAGTATCACTGTCTTGTTCTCTTCACTCTTCTATAACATTCTTTACTAGTTTGCGTGACTCACAATTATGTCTCGCCGCCATTGCTACCTACTATCTATATAATTATTACTAGATCATAAAACGATTAGGTACTCATTAACAAAATATTGATTTTATATACACAATTCACTCAATACTATGTGTATTAATCACTTACAAAAAACATCACAGTTAGTGATGACCCAGACTTGTTATTAGTGTGCGCCGAGACAAGATAAACATCGAAGTCGATATTATTATCGTATTATGTTTTCTATTAAGACTAATATTTTTATTAGAATATTGAAAACAAATGTACCTACTTTGAAGGAATGTAGGTGTAGTTGATGTTAAAAAGGAATTGACAGGAAAATATTAGACCAGGTACCTACTTAATGAACTTTGTAATAGTAGATTATTAACCAAGGGCTGTATGACATCAATTGCATACGAGGTTTTTGGCGCCTGAGCGAAGCGAAGGCGCTAATTAACCCGAACGGACGGACATGGCGAAACTATAAGGGTTCCTTGTTGACTACGGAACCCTAAAAATGTGTATTTAATTAAAATGAATAGTAAAATTATTACAATTTGTAAGAGATATGGTCACGTTCTTTTTAGGTATATTTATAGTTTGAATATGAGTTTGTGATGATAAGACTTGAGTTTGAGTGACTTGAGGTTCTTGCATCGTAAATGCCGGCAGTTGACTGGTACTATTTTCTTCATTAAAAAATGGCTCAGATGATGTGCTTTGACGTGGTGATTTTAAGTTTATATTTTCTGTTATTTTAGAAGTAATTTTGCTTTTGTTTGCCATCGAATCTTCGATATAACCTTCCACTTTGCTGGACTTCCAGCCGCCGTGCCTTTTTAACAGAGTGAGGTTGGCTCCCGAATCAGCCAATAGAGTCGCTGATGTTCTGCGAAAGCAATGCCCGGTGTATAATTACTCTACGTTACTCAGTTTTAAATATGTGGCTATTTGCTTTGGCATGCCTGTAAATTTGTTTTTTCCTATTACTTGTCTGTGGCATTTTCCTTTACTGTAATTAAGAAAAAAACGATTTGTATCCACGTTTTCAGGCCGAAGAGCTTGATATTTTTCAACATAATTTGCAAATTCTTCATGCACAACAAATGACCGGTCAATTTTAGTTTTCGTGTTAGGCAGTTTTATGAGTAGTAATTTGTTATGTTTTTCTACATTTTCTATTGTCAAGTTTGTCAATTCCACGGTTCTGCAGGCTCCCGATATCCCAAAAATTAGAACAACCTGTAAAAAAGACATAAGTTGTATTAAAGGCACCAAATTCGCATAGTATGTATTTTTGTGAAATATTTTGGTAACTTATTAAAAAAGGCAAGTAAATACGTAGGTACCTTTATTGCTAAATAAATTTCATCCGGAGCTTCATTTAAGAATTACTGTACTTCTTCTGCAGTAAATACCTTCGATTTCTTGCTTTTAAAGCCGTCAGACTGCCTTTTCAAGAAAGCAGTAAGTTTAGAAAAATCTTTCAAATTCACGTCATGTTTTGTCATCATTGTAGATTTTAGCATGGAATAAAAGCACCATAAACTGGAAGGTTGTAGCCTCTTAGATAATTCATCAAAATATGATAATTATAAAAACACTTTCAGAAAGAGATTTCACTTTTTTTTCTGACCGCCATTTCATAAATTCGTCGTATGCCTTTACATATCTTTCTTTCGAGTTCGGCGGTAATATATTTTCGACAACTGTTTTTGCCCTTTCTTTAATAAAATCGGGCGTTAGATCTATGTCTTCGTCACTAGACATGTTTAAAACTTTTGAAAAAGAACTCAAACAAGAAAATTAATTATTTTCGCGATGCTTTCGCGCCTACTAGTAGACTGCCTTTTTTTTTTCACGCACGCAAGCGCGTCAAATCGAATTATTCCCGTTGGATCCCACATTTGGATCCCATTTTTTAGGTAGTCCCGATGAATCCCATTTTTAATTCCCGTTGAATCCCACTTTTTGACAACATGTGTACATATCAGAAGAAAACTGTTACCGTTATTTTACTGATGTATTCTGAGTACCTAACTAATTAATGAATTTTACTAAAAAAAAAAGTTCTACAAGATCCGGCCACCATAGGCTTTCCATAGACCGGTCACCAGACACATTCTGAGAATTTGTTTTAGTCTTTACTTAAAAACTGATAGAATGTCACTAACCAGCAAAAGTACTAGGCTAGTATAAGATCAAGGTATATTATGTTTTGCAGTCTGGTGCTACGTGAACACGCAGCGCGGGGGTAAGGTAACTCTAAATGGCCTACCAAAGTACTAGGCTAGCATAAGCTCAAGGTGGTAAACCGCAATTCATGATAGCAATTTTGTCGTTGAAAGTACTCGCATTCAGATTTTTTAAAGCATGTGGGATCCAACGGGAATTGTTTTTGGGATTCAACGGGAATAAAACGTTTTTCTTTTGTTATGGGATCCAACGGGAATTTCTTTTAATTTTTTTGGGATCCAACGGGAAAAATATTCAAGTGGGATTCAAAAGTGGGATCCATCGGGAATAATTCGTCAAATCTTGCTGGCCAGTTTGATTTTTAAATCGATTTCATCTAACATACGATGTGGAAACAAATAGTTCCATATTTAAAATAAAATCTTTATAAAATAAATTGTCTAGATTCCGATTCGAGTAATTAATCGATACCGAGAAAAAAAAAATTAACTTTTTAAAAATATTCTTCGTGCAGTATGAGTATGACAGTTCTTTTTTCAAATTCCAAAACCTATGCTGTAATGATAGTCATACACCCCGGCATTCAGGGGTGTAAGGGTGTACTTACAGAGCAAGAGATATGTAAAAATATTTATCGGCAATTTTAAATGTCGATCTTGTGTGATGTTTGGATATTACCGCTAGTCGGTTTGCTTAGTCATCACAACATGTTACTAGCAGCCTGAGGTAGACCGCTAGTAGGTTGATGCCACCCACGCCAAGAATTGCTAAGAAGGCACTGTCAAGTAGATCGCATCTTAGTTAATTTTGACATAAGGCTACGTGATTCAATAATTCTTTGAGTTCCCGATATTTTGACCTTGTTGCTAGCTCCATTATGGCAGGATGACATTATTTTTGAAGCAAACTGTGATAGTCTAAAACAGTGTTTATAAGGCCGCGGTTCTATTACAAATTGCATATAAATTGAACAAACCTGCATACAAGTTGCAAGAACATTTTGTTTGATCTGTAGATTGACTGTGAATGTGAGTGACGTCATACTTGTTTTCAAAATTTGCCTAATGGAATTGCGCCTTAATTGTAAATATGGGCTGCTTTCGTGTAAGCTAGGTATAGCTTAGATGTGAAAATAGTACACGATTGATGAAAAGAGTCTCTATAAAATTTTCTTACCCATTCTCCTCCATTAATGAATGGATGATAAAAAAAAACAAAAAAATATTAACAAGGCTCTGACAAGTAGATCGGGTGTCTGACTAACGACATAAGGCCGCGTTTCCGTTAAACAAGTGATTTCTTATTTAATGGGATCGTTCGATCCGGGGATTCGAACCTGCGGCCTTCGGATTCAGTACATCCGACGCTCATTTCCAAACGAGCCACAAAAAAAAAAATTAAAACACAAAAACAATTTTAATAAAAATAAAAGTGTAATCATCATGTTTACGACTGTCTTTTGCAAACTGTTGCAATACGTGCTCATACATTAAAGTTTCGTACAGCTTGCTAACTTTCTTATCCGCTTATATGCAGTCAGCGTTTTACATATTGTATTCTGTGCACCAGCTGCGTAATAAAAGTCGTTTGCATCTAACATTGAAGTTATAAATATTTTAAAATTGTTATGGAGACATTATTGCAGTGAAAATGTTCTTTTTAGTGATTTGTTAAACGTTGTTAGAAAAGAGACTTTTACTTAATAACATAAGTGGAGGTCGATCGATCTTAAAGGTTAAGCTGCGATTACCGACTTTGGTCTGTAGATGGGTGACCATCAATCATAGCGAGTTTTGGTCCCGGTTTTCATTTGCCGAACTTTGACTTTAAGTCGTTCCAGTCAGTGTAACGAAAGTCGTCGTAAAGACTAGGTCGTAGACTACGTTAAAAGAATATTATCACGATAACAAACGGGAAATGCCGTTGGTGTGGCCCTAGTTGATATAGATATTTTTTTTTAAGTCAAATAGCCAACTCTCTTGTGATTCTAATACCAATAGGTGTATAATATGCCTACCAGTTATTTAGCGCGCACCATCTCTTTTTGCTTGTGGCAAGCTTCAAGTTTCACCGTGAAAGTAATGTGCTGGAAGCCACCAAGAACGAGTTTAGTCATCTGGTTCTCAAAGCGAATCATCATCGATCATCAATCATCATCATCGAGGTTAAAGAAGTCATTAATGAGTCCGCTTCACTCGAGGTGGAAAATAATTAAACAATGCATAGACAAATCGAGATCAAATGCGATTACTGCTATCGCATGTTGATCTCGATTTGTCATCGAGAAATCGTGGAACATGCGTCATACATAAAAATAAGTATCCGACGAACGGAAAACCTCCTTCTTTTTTTGAAGTCGGTTTATAAAGGAGGTGTTTTGCCTAAACATTGTAATTTGTACGTTGGTAACGTACAAATTACTATTAAAATCCCTTCCAATAATTAGTATTTTTAGCAGAATTTAAAATCCTTCAATACTAGATAGAAAAATAAATAAAAGTAAAAACACTACTTCGCAACGCAACTGCGTTCAAAGAAACGTTTAGGACAGCGTTCACGGCTGTCAATCTGTTTCATCGGTCAAAATCACGTCAAAATGTGACATCGGTGTTTCATTATATGAAACAGATAAATTCAACAAATTTTTATTCAAAATCTACGGTTTCTTTCCTATGATTTCGTACTTTTTTCCTTGAGGTACACGGTTTAGCCATTATTGGAGGGAAAAAAAAACGTCTCCTTTGTGTTTTTTTAGAAACTTTAGATTCTGATATCAATTTCTGAGCATATAAACTTTCGTAGATGTTGAAAATAGGCTGAAATCAACATTAATGTACAAAAGTTTAAATAAACAGTTCTACGAAAGCTCTTTTTGGCAGAAGAATCAAGAAAATAACATCTTGGAAACATGAAACTTTCCGTTATGTAAAAAGAATTATATTATTTTGATTCTATTCGTTTTACTTATTTATTGTACGCTTAGATTACGAAAATATTACTTTAACGATATTATGTTGTTATAGTAACCCCTCTTTTTTGTCGGGATCGCGGGATTGTCTTATCAGTTACCATGAACCCGTACTGTAAAGGGTTTTCTTGTATAAGGATGAGAGGCAAATAATGATTTACAATATTGTTAGGCATGATCATAGCAAATCATTAGTAAGACTTACGATACGGTAATTGGCGACTAAGCTGCTCAGACACAACACACATCGACAAAGTCGTATCGATTATGACTGAACCAACAATAGATAAACATACCTAATTTCACTTTGTATCTATTTATTTGATCTCCTGGTCGCTGGACTTATTCCATCACCGTGACCCCGGAACATAAAGGGCTATTGAAGGACACCGTGGGTTTTAGCCAGTACAAGTCTGACAGTGCCTCCCGCCCTGCCCGGGGTCGGAGGACTCATTTGACGATTTTACCACGTTAAAAAAATGTATTTCATCTCCTGCATAAATAATTAAAAATCAAACGAAGTTACCAGGTGAAGTTAGGTGATAATTACGAGTATGTAAACAGCTTCCTTCGAAGCGATTTATTGTTTACGTGTTGTAGCAGCGCCTCCATGTACCAAGCCTTGCACGGATTTTTAGGTGTCCACCCTTTATAGCAGAACTTTTTACGTCATAATTTTATTTTTTTTGCATAGCAACGGATAGCGTAAACCTCTTTTCGTAGAAAATAGGCATATACTCATTTACCATACACCAAAATCCATAATTTTGTAAGTCAGAATCATCTTTAGGCATAAATTTCATATCCATAATAATCAAGAAGTATAACCATCATATCTTAGAAAGTTCACAACCAGAATCATCATTTGGCATTAATTAATTATAAATATTACTAATTCTAATTCTTTCTAAAAAATTCTAATAATTATCATCGAACTTCACTTGGTAAGTTCATTTGATTTTTAATTATGTGATCAGCTTAATTCGAAGCGATTTATAACCTCCCCAGTAAAGTGACCTACCCTACCCTAGATAAATAAAAATGTGAAATATTTATTAGCTTTGAACAAAATGATAATCAAATGACTGTGATAAAGAGAAATCGAGTAGTAGGGGTAACGGATGGTGTTGCCAGTGAAATGAAAGACACACGACAGCAAAAATAAAGTGGTTTGTTTACTTACCTCTAAAAATCCTTGCAAGGCTGATACTTGGAGGCGCTGCTACAACACGAAAACAATAAATCGCTTTGAATGAAGCTGTGAAACATAATAACAATTAAATCATCACCAGCCTTTTATAGAGGGAGTGGGCCATAATCAACTACGTGGGCTCAGTGCTGATTGGTATTTATGTCACGTCCAATTTTTGAATTTATCTAGGACATACCGGTTTACTCACGTTGTTTTCATTTACCTTTTTCAGAACAGTGGTGATTAATAAATAAGGTACACCAAGTAATACACATTATGTTTCCTTTTGTAACGTAATCTCGAATGTACTCTGTAATGTAATATACTTAAAAAAACGCATCACGTTTTTTTTTAAGTATATACTTACGCATCACGTTTTTTTTTAAGTATATTTCAAAACTTGTTGATGCGTGAGTTGGGTTTTTAAGTATGACCAAAGAAAGCCCTTTTTGATGCGTTTTATTTTAAAATATGCTTTCAAACGGGTTCTTACTGAAAGGTTACCGTGGCCCCGGAACGTAAACGGCTTGTAAGGAACAAGCATTATTAGTCAGTAAAAGTCTGAAACAGTCCCTTACGCCCTACCGAATCGGGAGGACTCATTTGATTGATTTTACAACCTAAAAAAAAAAAAAAGCTAAGGCAGTCGAGGGAACCCTGCTGCGCGGGGCTCGTACTGTCTGTAGCGTTTAAAGGAACTTTACCAAATCGAACCTGGTGCACCCAAAACTCAAAATCGTAAGTTGTAATATTCGTGGCTGATTTAGTATTTTTTTGTGACTTTATAATTTTCCTTTATTTCATTATATACGCTAGCCTTATTACCATACCAAACAGTCTTATAAGTACTCTATTGTCTGTTCCGTCTAGCTGTTGCCAGGCATACACTGACTATTAGATCAGTCCGTCTATGAACGGCCTTAAGACAATGATCAAAATGGAAGATTTTCTACAATTTTATGGAAGTATAATCTTCTAATTAAAGATTTTTCTACTCTTCGATTAACTAAAATGCTTCATTTCATGCGAAATATATATACCTACCATTACATTTCCACGATTATATTCCCAATTGCATAAAAACTTCAATTTTGATCATTTGCCATATTTCTGCGAATTGGGCCTTTCGAGATTTTGCCACTATGAGAATTAGGCTTTTAGAGAATTGGCGATTTTGAGAAGGAACTCGTCGTTTTGCAGGCCATTTTGAGAATTAGGCTTTTTGCGCCTAAACTAAACGAGCTATTGAAGGAACACCGTGGATTTATTACGAGTTTGACGGTCTTTAACGTCCCTTCCTGGGACTCATTTGACGATTTTTCATGTCCCATCCTGGCCGGGAGAGAGCAGTGGTGGCCCAGTGGTATTGGTCCCGACTTACGAGTTGTTGGTCGTGGGTATTCGAACTCCGCCAGGCGGATTACTTTGTGTAATTTATTTCATCACCAACTGCTCTCAAAACGGTGAAGGAAAACATCGTGAGGAAACATCTACCAACCCGCACTGGGCCCGCGTGGTGGATTATGGCCCACTCCCTCTCACAGAGAGAAGGCCTATGTCCCAACAGCGGGAACATTATAGACTGATCATGATGACCCTGGACGGGGAAGACACATTTGACGATTTTACTAGGTTAAAACAAAAAAAAATAGTTTCAACTAGTCTGAAAAAGGACCTAAATCGAATTCCCACACATTTCCACACTTTCGACGAAGAAAACAAGTAGCAAGCCACTAAAGAATGCATGTTTATTATTGCCTTCACATCAAGTATTAAACTTAGAAGTAAAGTGAAAGCTCCACTGCAGTAACAAAGGAAAGGGGTTTGAACTTTTTTGTATGGGCCGTGTACCAGATACCATCCGCCATTTTAATTTTTTTTCAAAACGGCGTACACGAATAAAACATTGATAAATCGATAGATCACATCAATACAAACATAAAATGTTAGGGGCAATACCTCGTAAACCGTCACGTTTCCGAGTTATGAGCTGTCAAACATATAAAATGAGTGACATACTTTTTCTTATTTTTTTAATATTTGGATGTTTATTGATCAAAAAGGTTACTTCCGCAATAAAACTAATTGAATATTAGTTTTTACACGCATTTTAAATGCTGAAATTGCGTTAAACGAAATAATCCTATGTAAAAGCATTAGAGGAATTTAAAATTGATGACTAAATTATACCCATACGAAGACCAGGCTGAATAGCGAAGCGACCTCTTTTGTCATTAGGCTGAATGCATGATGTCTATTGCCAGTTTGATGGTTAGATGTACCTACGCAAACTTTTTGAAAGAGTGAAGAGTTTTTTTTTAAATTATTACCACCCTCTTCTAGCTACATTATTACCCTAGAGCGCTAATTGGTTACTTGCAAGCCCCATTTGGGGGTAATAAGGACCTACTTACCGAACATGACAGATGTAAAATGGATTTAATTTAAAACATACTATAGTCAAGAAGACCAAGTTTCAAGTATGTCAAAACATTAGTTGCATTTCATATCTATCAGTAAATGCATGCATATAATGGTTTGATTCGCGATTGTTTTCTTGAAATCATTATTATTTTAATATCAAACTCTCAAACCATTATCCCACACGGTAAAGGAAATACAAAAAACGTAGTCGTAGTTCGATTACCTTTTGCTTTGTAAACGGTTTGTTATACTACACACATAAACCTGACCTTAACAAAAGACGTTTCCAGAATATTCTGTATAAATAATAATGATGTCCTTATAGAGTAGCCTAAACCACCTCAACTGGCAGCTTATTAATAATTTTCTTTTCAGTTTTTTCCTCAACATGACCAAACATAAGCCTACCAAAGCCAATTTATTTGCACATTCTACCACAAAAATGACTGAAACATTCCACAGACTGAAAGGCCTTGCTCTCAAAAGATTCCAAAGTGAGGGTCGGTTAGAAGAAATGTGTAAATATAATACAGTTCCAAAAAATATATTGCGGTTACATATGTCAAAGGGATTATTTATTGAGGCCCACAGATGTTGAGCTATGTAGTTTGACGACTATTGATTGGTCCCCGGGCTCGCAATAAGGGGACCAACCAATTAGAGTAACAGAATAACGATTAAATGGATCGGGAGAGATAGCGAAAACAACTTTAATTCTCAATGAAGAAAATCCTTAGAGCCCGAATAATTCTCTTCTTTAATTCTCTAATTTTCTAAAGAAATTAAAAGAAAAATGTGGCGAACATAAATCTTTATGAGCCATTCTATTTTATTATTCTAAGCAATTGAAAAAGCAGTACTATGCTCACTTCGCTCGTTCCGAGTGCAGTTATTACTTTCAAGCGTAATGGCTTGTTGCAGTATTTATCATTTACTTTCTTATGTGGCATTTCTATACAACATTATTTTTTGTTTATGCGAAACCCGATACACCTCTCCAATATTTTTATGTAAAGAATCTAAAAACAAAATATTAAAACCGTATCATAAAAAAACTTGTATATTACCTGGTTGTCCGTTCAAAAACATGCTCATTTCACGGTACACCCGCGTAAACGCTCCTGTGTTATACACTCGTGATCATAGTTTGGCAATAAGTACCTAACCGTACGGTAATTATTGTAATTAACTGGAAATAAAATTTAATTAAAATAGTTTTGAAAATAAAATATAACTTGGTGTAAATAATATTGGAATTGAATCAGTTGCTGATTCTGAACAAATTATATTCAGGTTTCGCTTATACTAAAAAATAATGTTTTGACTGGCCAGTTAGTTTTGACCCTGACTGCTATGCCGGGGGTCGTGGGTTCGATTCCCACCCAGGACAAATGTTTGTGTGATGAGCACGATGATTTGTTCTGTGTCTGGGTGTAGTTTATCTATAATTTATGTATGTATTTAGAAATACATAAGTATATAAGTATGTTTATCAGTTATCAGTTATGTTTATTAGCTTGGGTCTAGATGGCGTTGTGTGATAGTTGTGGTTTAATAATAAAAAATAAATAAATTGTCTACGCTTGACCCTATAAAGACAGTGGTCACTGCCTAAGCGCCTAAAGCTCTGCAATTTGCACTTGAAAGTTGACCTCTCCTTTTAAATGTTTACAAAGGTGGCCACAAAATAAAGACACATATTTACTATTTCTGGCAACCTTTTCGTCCCTTAAATTACACAGAAATAGCTCAAATCATTTCCTAAGACGAAGGTACCGACAGGTAGCGTGATACATAAAAGGGTGGATTTGTCAGACTGGATTTGAATATAATATTTTTAACGATTTTAGTAGTAGTCACTCGATATGTGACAATAATCATTAAAAAAAAATGTAGTAGGCAACGTTCACACTTACTGGTCCAATGCATAGCTTCTAAAACCTAGTCTAGCCCGGCAGCACTGGGCACGCCGCAATTGCGGCGGTAAGACCCCTCTTTGAGGAGTGGCTGGAGAGAAGTCATGGCGTCCTGACCTACCGCTTGACGCAGGTCCTCACCGGACACGGAAGTTTCGGGAGGTACCTGTGTCTGATGCGAAAGGAGGAGACGCCTGGGTGTCACCACTGCGAAGATCGCCCGGAGGACACGGTGGAGCATACGGTGCAAGACTGCCCAGCTTGGGCGGAGCACCGACGTGTCATTCACGGCTGCGATAGGCGGAGACCTCTCGCGCCCGGCATTGGTTGCGGCCATGCTGCGGGGCGAGACGGAGTGGAAGCGGTCAGCTCCTTCTGCGAGGCAGTAATGCTCGTAAAGGAGGAGGCAGGCCGCGAGCGAGAGAGGACAGCGTCCTCCCTCCGCCCCAGCCGCAGTGGTAGGCGCCCACGTGCGACGGACGTCGCAAGATGATCTCCGGCCACCGTAGGCGCGGGCATGCGGGCAGCGAGAAAAAGGGCAACTCGCTGCCCGACCAAGGACCATGCCCGGGTCGACGGCGCGTTGTGTCCCACGCGCGCCTCAAAGAGCGTCAGCATAATGACGGGGCCCCCCTCTCAGAGGGCCAAAGCCTGCCGGGGTCGCGGGATTATTCCCTAACCGTAACCCCGGAACTTAACAGGCTATGAAGGACACCGTGGATTTTAGTCAGTAGAAGTCTGACAGTCCCTCCCGCCCTGCCCGGGGTTGGAGGACTCATTTGATGATTTTACCACGCTAAAAAAAAAAAAAAAAAAAGCCCGGCAGCACTCGCGCCCTCGAAAGTTACATAGACACTCGCGCATAGAGCATTTTGCTCACACTTTATAAGCAGTCATATTTTAGTATAGGACAAAGGTGTGACTTATTTTAAGAATAAAATATATTAAAACAATCATTTTTAATCAATCAATTGTTCTTTTATAATTATACAATGTTTGATATACTTTTAATTTCCAGTTACAAACATAATAGCTAAATTCCCGTTATTTGAACCTAATTTGATAAAAAAATTGATAATAATTAAATTAAACAAAAAAATCATATGAAAATGGCACGGTATTAATACTCATAATGTGCATGAGCTTTACATAATATAACATAAAATAAAAACATGTTCGGGTCACAAAAAAAAATTACAGAAAAACATGTCTTTTTGGTTTGCGATTTCACAACAAATCGCGCAGATTACATTGGTTTTCTCAGTCCTAGAAACTCCAAGTTCAAAGGAAAATTTGCTGAAGGATATGTGACACGTTGTGCATGGTAGATCATCGTTGTATTTGGGGTTGTGTTAAATTAAGATCTAATTATTTCAAATATTGTCTCCGGGTGCTAATTTTCTCACCAGAACGTGTTGCTGTTGACTAACCATCTGAAAATAGATTAATTTATTGATTACTATATTTTTTAATTATTGGGTAATCATATCTGACTATTAAATAATATAAAAATAGCTATAAATGATTATGTAAATATTTATTCTTAATAAAAACTCAATAAAAAAAATACTTACACTGATACTCGCGTGATGAGCAAAACGCCGCGGGGCGGGACCCTGCCGATCAAATCCTCTCCCTCAACTAACAGAGGAGCACTAAGCACATGAAACCGATATATAGAGGACGAGAGAGGACTAAAAGTCAGCTATAGCGTGAATGAGGTACCTAAGCACATTTTTGACAAAGTAACACGCTTTTTGAAGTTACCGTGAGGGAAATGCTCATAGCGCGAGTGCTCGCGGGCTAGCAAAAGTTCAAGAATTCAGTACAGATGATGTGATTTCAGAACGTTCTTTTTATTTCGCCAAAGTGACTGATTTCCTCTAAACGCTCAACAAGGCATCTGTTTGTGAGTCCGTAGCCTAAAAAAACTATAGACTGTATTATTATTGATTGTATTATTATAATAGACTGTATTGTATTATAGACTGTATTATAGTCTTTTTTACATACTGTGGAACCTTCGTAGGTACTGGAGTAAATTGTGGGAATACTTACCAAATGGTAGCGATAATTTAACACCTTTTCATCAGGCAATACTCCAAAATTGGACAGTTTAACAATTAAATTACATTTATTTATACCGAAGAAAATCGGAAATTTTGTTGGAATTGGAATATGGTTGTTTTCTATAGATATGTCCATAGATGAATACGGTCATACGAACGAAACTTCAAAACTGAATTAGTTTTTCAATTTAATTCAATTTTGTCTGGAAACTTCATCGTTACGAGCTGGGTATAAATAAATTAATTAACACAAATTAAAACAAGGTAAACTTTATTGACAAACGAATCACTAATTAAAACAAACGTTTATCACTACTCAACACTTAACACACACTTAATTACACGTAAAAAGTTACTTAGTCACTTAGAGATCGCTTCGAGTTCACTTCGAGTCGCCTCGATCGTAGTCCAAACCAGACTGACTCCCGGCGTGTATCAGCGCCCTAAGAATTTCCGGAGACCCGAAGACCTCGGCCGAAAGAAGATGGTCGAATGTTCTGGAACCATAGACTGCTACCCAGTTCCATACCTTCTAGAACATTACAGAACCATCTCGAAACATCTAGATCAGGGTAGAATTTTCTAGAAACTTCCAGACCAATCTTCAGTAGAATAGTCGAGAACCTTGTGGAACTTTCGAGAAGCTTGTAGATTGGTCTCGCAATACGATCGACGTAACAATAAGCTTGCTTCAGCGATAAAAGATATGGCAACACTTTAGGTTCTCAACATTGAATTATTCCATGTATGGTCATTCCTGGGTTGCGGGACTTATCTCATTACCGTGACCCGGGAACGTAAAGGGCTAATGAAGGACACCGTGGATTTTAGTCAGTTCATGTCCGACAGTTCCTCCCGCCCTGCCCTGGGAAGGAAGACTCATTTCACGAATGAGTTTTATTCGCAAAAAAAAAGTATGGTCAATATTATTCCTAAATTCTGTTTTTTTTTTAGGTGAACGAAAAAAGGGTAGGATAGGTCATCATAAAAGAAAAAAGTTCTCGAAGAACACTTTATTGTTCTTTTTAATCACTTTCGTTATGAAGTTTAATTAAGTAAAAACGAGAAATATGTCCGTTTTGTACCTCTGTATCGTATAAAGCAGTTACCGTTTATTTTTATTGTTGTGTACCGTACGAACGCAGTACATTTACTTTTGTATACAACACGGTATGTAATTGAAAATGTTATTTTTATTGTTTTGTGAGGTTGTAATATGTTTACAGGATACCTGGTAAAGTACTAAGTATTATTTTTAAATTGATTTACAGTCCATTTTAAAAGCCAACACCAGTTTACGTAAAACCAATTTTAACATTATTATTTAAAAGTTGTTTTTAAAAGTCTATTTTTTGGGCCAGGCAAAAATTTTGTGATGTGGTTGAAATCACAGGCACTAAGAACATTTAAAATTTATTGCATTTTGCAAACCCGTTCAGTATTTTGATGGCGGAAAAATAAAACTGGAAATTCGCAACATCCACGTCATTTGTTTGTTTAACAGCTAGGATTAGAAGGCTCTTTGGTCGTTTGACCCCGCTCTGGTGGGGCCCCCACGGGTCCAAACGACGACGAGCAAAAAAATGTGATTCCCTGTTGTTTTATATCAATTGTATTCTAGAAAATATAAGATAAAAATACAATCTATTCGTGGGATTCCTAAAACACCCAGAGCATAACAAAAAAAAAAAGAGTAATCATAATAGTAGATTATGCACCGAGGGGCTAAAGTTGTGTCTTATGTCACGGGCGTCATATTGAATCTCGAGCGCAATGAAGGATTCGGGATTTAACTCCCGAGCGTAGCGAGGGAGTTAAGAGTTTAACTCACGAGCGAAGCGAGGGAGTTAATACAAGAATCCTGAATGCAGCGAGGGATTCAAGCTAGCCCAAGGCAAAGACACCTTTAGCCCAGAGGAGGATACTCTACTTTTTACACCTACTGTGAGAAAATAATAGCCATAGTACGAAAAACTTTTTGAAAAAAAGAGAACCGACTTCAAAACAAAACACAAAAAATTGTAAAAAAAACTTTTCTTTCGGAAGTCGGTGGCCACCCAGGACAAATGTTTGTGTGATGAGCACGATCATTTGTTCTGTGTCTGGGTGTAATTTATCTATAATATGTATGTATTTAGAAATATATAAGTATGTTTATCAGTTGTCTAGTACCCATAACACAAGCTCTGCTTAGCTTGGGACTAGATGGCGTTGTGTGATAGTTGTGGAATATTATTATTATTATTTGGATTTTTACATTATTTGTCTCCGGCTAACCGGGAGTTCTGATGGCACGGGCCTAAGCCATGTGTTCATCAGTTGGGGGAATATTTGATTCCACACGGTTGTGAGCAGACTGCACTATATTATCCAACTCACATTGCAGAAACTTTCTAACTAGTCTGCATGTATTTAAAATAACTGTAGATCTGCAGTAGATGGTAAGTACTAGCTGGAAGGTTTAGAGATATAAGGGATTGATAGCTGTTTGGGGATGACTCCTGTTGATGATATAACTATGCGGGGACAGTATGACTTTTTGAAGGCTCCAAAGACGGGCTACCTCTTCTTTTAACTCTGTGTATTTAGATAGTTTTTCAGCCATTGTAGTCTGCAAGTTATGCGTATTTGGCACGGCTATATCTATGAGAAATCCAGTTTTGTTTGTCTTGTTAATCAATGTGATGTCTGGCCTATTGTAATGAACTGTACGGTCCGTATAAAGTTTCCTCGGTCAAAATATAACTTAGTTGTGGAGTTCTCTAGTGCAGGTTCGGGGCTGTAGGTATTTATAATATGGTACTATGGTGTCTACGAACTTATATTGATGAGCTAGTTTTTGTGGATTATGTTGGCTACTTGATCATGTCTATATTTGTAATCGCTTTGGGCTATGATTTGCAAGCACCAGTTATGTGTTGAATGGTTTCTGGGGAGCTATTGCATTTTCTACACATATCATTTGATAGATTCTTAATGATATGTTTTCTATAGTTTTTAGTTTCTATTACTTGGTCTTGTATTGCTAGCATGAACACCTTCAGTCTCTGGGAAAAGTTCGCCTCGATTTAGCCATGCGTTCGACGCCTCTTTGTCGACATTTGGTTGGCATAAATCTTGGCGGTGTCTTCCATGTAGAGACTTCTGGGTCCATTCTAGGCATTTTGTTTTGTCATCAGTCACTGTTTCGTTTCGCTTTGGTCCTGTCTTTAAGATTTAAAGGTGTGAAGTGTTTATCGTTTTCTGCTATAAGTCTATGGAGTGTAGAAGATTCAGCTTTAGAGTGAAAGTATTCCCTAAGCGTTGCAATCTGTCGATTGTGAAGGTTAAAATATCTATGAGACCCCTGCCTCCTTCCTTCCGCGGTAGTGTTAACCTTTGCAGGCAAGATCTTGGATGGTGTTTACGGAATTTGTCATGGTAGTGTTTACGTTGTAAGTTTTTAAGATCTGTTTTAGTCCAGCTGATTACTCCGAACGAATAGGTGAGAACAGGGATTGCGAAGGTATTAATTGCTTTTATTGTGTTACGAGAGTATAATTGTGTTTTAAGGATGTGTTTAACCTATGATGGAATTGTTGTTTTAATTTATGTTTGACCTCTTTGTGTGTATCAGTGTTGATTGTAAGTACCCTAAGTATTGTAAGAACCCTGTTCATCCAGTGGTTCTATCTGTTCACCTGTTGTTAATGTGTATGGTTTGGTAGTTACGTCCTGCTCTAACTGAGTTTATTTTGCATTTGTCTATGCCAAATTCCATTTTAATATCTGATGTGAATTTTCTGTAATGTTCAGCAACTCTTCAAGTTGGTGCGTCAGTATTGGCAAATAATTTGATGTCATCCATGTACATTAAATGATTTAAAATGCCATTCCGGTTCTCATCCTGCCCGTCATTTGTAGAGTTTAAGGGATTCCTATCGAAGTTGTGTTTAATAATTTTGACAATGGATTAAGAGCAAGGCAGAATTCCACAATGGGCTAAGTGAATCTCCTTGGAAGATTCCTCTTTGTTTTTAATTGGGCTGGTGTCTATTGTTCCGGTTGGGGTAGTGAGTCTTAGTGCTGTAGTCCAGCAAAGTGGTCATTATTGTCTTAAGAAATGCTATTACGGATGGGTGTATTTGTAAAGTTCTAAAACTTCTACTAGCCATGAATGCCGGGAACAGAGTATAAGCTTTTTTGTAGTCTATGTACACAACAAATCAGATTTAGTTTCTGTGAATTTGAAAAAACAACTGAATCTATTATTAATTGTTCTTTGCATCCTTGGCTTAACCTTCTACATCCTTTCTGTTGTTCAGCTAAGATATTGTTGGCCTCAATGTGTTCGCATTCAATTTCAGATATGCAGGATGTGATGATCTTATACAAGGTCTGCAAGCATGTAAATATGGGTCTGTATTTCGCTGGGTTTGAGAGGTCATTCCGATCTTTTGGGATCATCAAAGTTCTGCCAGATGATTATGTAGGTATTGATTTGGGGTCTTGGATAAATGAGTTAATGAAATTATATAGATAACCATGAATTGCTGTAAATTTTTTATACCAATAACTATGAATATGGTCTGATCCAGGAGCTTCAGTTATGTAGCCTAGACAGGACTTTATGAAATATTTCTATAGATACATGCTCAAATTTCATGGGCTGATGTTACTCGACAGTTATTATTATTATTATTTGCTCACTGACTGTGGCCAGACTTCCAAAGAAAAGTTATTTTACAATTTTTGTGTTTTTTTTGAAGTTCTCTTTTTTTCAAAAAGTTTTTATTTTCAGCCTTGAGTTGAGATAATACAATTCGAAATCTTCATAAAATTGGCGTCTTTGAAAATTTACCCGCCTATTAAGCAAAGCAGATCTATGTGAGCAAACTTCACGAGCCATTATTGTTATATACCAAAACCTTCTCCGAATATAATGAATTCGGTCTCAAAGACAATAACGTTCGCCAAATTTGTACTAACTAAAGAAATTTTGCAAAAAGATAATAATGTCTTTGAATGTAATTTATTGAATTTTTAACTTATTTCTGTAATTTAATGAAAATAAGCATTTACTGTAAATATTTATTTCTAGTTTCAATATTGTTAGTAAATATTTTTAAAAATAGAATATCATGGGTGCTAGGGTTTCCGAACACGCCTTAACTTAAAAATAAATCAGACTTGGCTGTATGGGCTCAGCTCCCTTTGCCTGCCCCAAAGAGGAACGAAAAGAACCAAAAAAAAAATCTAGGCTGCATGGGCTAGATAGATCCCTTTGTCTTCCCAAAAGGGAAAAGAAAATTAAAAAAAAAATCTTTCTGGCACCAAAGGGTGTTTGTCGTTTAAACATATTCCAAATTCAAATCCATATTGACCAGCGGGTAATAATGAAATCCAGTACAACATTATTGACCGGCTGTGCCCTCGGCCACTAATGACTCACTTTAGGTTAAGGTTGCTTGACATATAATTAGACATTTTCGAGCAGGTGGTGTGAAAAATTATTTACATACGACATGAAAGCATTACGTATGTAACAAGCTCCAGAAAAGTGTCATAGACTTTAACAAAATGGTGGAACACCTTTTCTTTTTTCTTATGAGTAAAAATTCCATTTTATTTTATAACCATTACTAAAGATAAGTTTTTATTTTAGATGTGAATGCGTAGTCTGTGTTCTAGTTACGAACAATGGGATATTCAAATTTGGGGCGAAGCCAAAGGGCTTTGAACGTTACATGGTGGAACGATTGTAGAATATAAGGCTTGTTTAGACGCATTTCAGAGCTATTTTGCAACCACACTTTAATGAAATTGTTTATGAGGAAATGCTATAAACTTAAATGCTTCTAAAACACTTTCTTTATTTTACTATCAAAGAAACCATCAGTATAAAAAAGCGGCCAAGTGCGTGTCGGGCCACGCACAGTGTAGGGTTCCGTAGTTGCCCATCAAAATACTTATGCGAACTAACTAAACTGATTCGCTGAATTTAATTTTAAAAAGAAGAATCTTTCAAATCGGTCCAGGAGTCTTTGAGAAATCGGGGGAAAATACATTTTAAAAAAGATTACGACGAATTTAGAACCTCCTCCTTTTTTGAATTTAGTTAAAAATAGTTGACGATAAAAACCTACCTATCCCCAAAAAACATACCTATAAAAGCTGTAAAAATAAAGTTGATAAACTTACATTTGCAGTTGAAGAGCATGTTCTCCGATACATTTTGTTTAAGAAAATATGATATTCAAGTACATTTTATAAGTTGGTCGACTATTACTCGTAAAGTTGTAAAGCCTACTTAGTCATGATAATTTTCTTTTAAACTCGTTAATATACTACTATTTTGAATTTTTTCACACCCCCAAACATAACCGTTTAGCTGGTAGAGGGGGGGGACACTCGAATCGAGCAAAATTTAGCACTTTAAAGCTTAATATTTTACAAACGTTTTTTTTTATCAAAAAATTGTAAATGGAAACTATCATTATTTTTTAAAGGCCTATTTAATGATACCCCACACTAAGGGGTAGAAAAAAAAAAATCCTCACTTGACGTGTAAGTCTCTGGAGGTACCCTAAAAAAAATATTTTACGAGATTTTATTTTACCATTTTTGGCACAACCAATCCGTATATTTACACCAAATTACAGCTCTCTAGTACTGTGCGTCTCTGAGCTAAACTGCGGACAGACGGACGGACGGACGGACGGACGGACGGACATGGCGAAACTATAAGGGTTCCTTGTTGACTACGGAACCCTAAAAAATGAACTTATTCTCCTACCACGTTTAAAGTTACTCCTGGTAACGCAGAAATACTATAATTCTTCCAAAGATTCTCCCTGAAAAACCAGTTGGCCAACACCAATATTTCCCTAGTGTCGTAGGTATGTTTGCGAGCATAAATCTAGCTTACACAAACACAGACGGAACAACTATACCTGGACAAAACAAATATTTGTAACAGTGAGACCAACTGCTCAGTCAATCGGGCTATGTGGTATATTTACTAAGGCTATGGTCTCCTATTTCATGGTGTACGCGGCGTCCCGTTAGGTCATACGCTGCGTCACAATGTTTACTATAGAAATATACTATTGTGGTCTCTTTCAAACGTCGACGTTGGCGTCTTGACGCCGTACGCGGCATCTAAACGCTGTGCGTCGCGTTTCTAGTCATTTCGAACAATTGCAGCATGAAGGTCGTCTCTTGCGTCATACAAAATGATGAGGTTTAATAAAGAAAAATATGAATTGTTGATAGAAGCAGTTAAATCTATTAAAGCAGTGTATGACAAAAGTGACAAAAATCATAACCAGTAACAAATACACCATTAAAAGTTTTAGAACATCCATGATTGCAAAACCACTACCGTACGCGACCGCTCGCGAGCAGCGACTAAAACGCCATTCTCTGCTGCGGATGTATCGACCGCCGACGCTGTGCTTTGCATTCAAACGTAGATCGGAACGGAATTAAACGTTGACGCTAACATCAGACGCCACGTTTAAAATAGGAGACCATAGTCTAATCAATAAGTATTTATCCGGACCTCACTTCGGAAACTTAAGTTTCATTGCTAGAAGTCCTGTTAGGAGCGTGAAATGTAATAAAAGTTACTTAGATTCGAACGCTTTTAAAATTGAAAATCCTTGTTTCGCACGTAATGTTTACTAAGTTTTACGACTTAGTTCGTTACGCTTCGCAGGTCTAAACCAAATTTGCAAAGAATAGGTCTATAATATTCTTTAAAAACTCGTTTGTTCATACAATAGTAGGTTCTATACGTTTGCACGTTCAAACTCGTTTGAACAGGCCTTTACACGCAGGCAGATTCCATGATACAACCCCTTTATTCGCTCCGTTTCTGATCATAATTCGTGATTCAGGCATTCTGATTGGTTAGGTTCTCTGGTTGTTTGAATCTGGGTGGAATAGTTGTGTGCAAATCAATGCTATGTGTAAGACGGGCTTGCCGCATTGACGATCGTCTCTGTCACTGATAGATTCGTAATGGATTATGGAAAGTTATGGTAAAAGGAGGCAGTGTACATTGGGGTGAAATGGAATTTGTTTCCACGACATTCTTCAAGAAATATACTTACGGTATTATTTCTGTTGTGTGATGAATACGGAAATCCCATCAAAAACATAAACGTATAAAAACTTTTTGAAAAAAAGGGAACCGACTTCGAAACCAAACACAAAAAAAAAACTATAAAATAACTTTTCTTTCGGAAGTCGGTGGCTTTGTTTTTTTTTATTTCATTGACATAATTATAGCCACCGACTTCCGAAAGAAAAGTTATTTTATAGTTTTTTTTTGTGTTTGGTTTCGAAGTCGGTTCCCTTTTTTTCAAAAAGTTTTTATTTTTCCCTTTTTAGTTGAGATAATCAACAAAAATCTTCATAAAATTGGCGTCTTTAAAATCTACAATCCTATTAAGCAGAGCGGATCTATGTGAGCAACTTCACGAGATATCCATTATTGTTAGATACTAAAACCTTCCCCAGAATGTAACGAACACTTTTCTGAAAACTGCATCAAAATCGATTAAACCAAACGCGAGATAATTGCGGACAAACATGCAATCGTCCCTGAAAATCTACAATCCAAGTAAGCAAAACGGATCCACGCGGGCAACGTCAAGGTATTAGTGTTATATACTAAAACCTTCTCCCGAATGTAATGAACACTTTCCTGAAAACTGCATCTAAATCCGTTTAGTCAAACGCGAGATATTTTGGACAAACATGCAATCGTCCCTGAAAATCTACGATCCCAGTAAGTAAAACGGATCCACGCGGGCAACGTCACGGGATATCTATTAGTGTTATATACTAAAACCTTCTCCAGAATGTAATAAACACTTTCCTGAAAACTGCATCAAAATCCGTTCAGCCAAACGCGAGATAATCGCGGACAAACATACATACATACATACAGTCGACGCTCAAAATTGGTTGGTCGCACTTACAAGGCAATAGCTTAACGTCTAGTTTGACTTATGACCTTCTACTTTCGAGAGACACATGTATCATCAACTACTGATTGCATAGGATTCATAATTTCAACATTGTAAAGCGTGTCCAGTTGACTTAGTGGTTAAGCGTTAAGACCACAAAATTACTGTGATCAAAAAGACGCGAGTTCAAACCTCACGAAGTGATAATCTTTTTGTGTTTTACTCCGAAATCTAACTTCGTCTACTCAATTAAATGAACCAATTATCTAAGTTATTTATTTAAATATTGTGATGACATCAAAGATTTGCAAAAACCGCAAACGTCTTTACTAAGATTCGAACTCAGATCCATCTATTGATCGTGAATCCACTTAGCCCAACAGAAACAGTTATCAGCAACGTTAGATCATTGCGAATGAATGCAAAGGAATGTTAAGAACCGGTTTCCACTTTAGTAAAACACGGTTGTTGCACAAAATTGTGCGCCTGATTTTTTCGTTTTCAATTTCTTACTAAAGGCTCTGCTAATGAACATAGTTTATTAAAGGGTTTAGAATAAAAAAAATGTGTGATAATTATGATATAACAATAATTACCGATTTTTTTGTTTAATGATAAATAATAATATTTAAGTATCTTTATAAATTCGTAGATATTTTTTTTTATTATTTTAACAAAATTCATGAAATGATTCAATGGACTTTCGAAGCTATTAAACAATAAATAAGAAAATTCAACAAATCGAAATAAAAGTAAAAAAATGACTGTATTAACCCTTACTAATGTTTTATTACCCTTTTAACAAATAAATAAATACAGGGTATTTTTATACATATAGTGCGGACATTTTATTTTAATTATTATCTTTTAAGAAAATGAATAAAATCGTATAATTACTTTACCAAAAGAAATATTTAAGTTATCATTATTAAAGTTAATTATTTTGAAACAGTAACATGACACCGCGACCCTGAAATTTAATAGACTATTTGCCCTTTGCGATCCAGGGCAGTAAGAGCGAGCGAAGTGAGCTGGGGACTTGGGTCACCCTGACTCACACAGGTTAGGTTAGGTAAGACCTTAGAACGCAAAAAGCTCAGTTTCCTTTGCTTTCCCGGGCGGCGATGCCCTTTTACGGTGTCAATATAAGTGTTTTTAGCACCGCGACCCTGGAACGCAAAGAGCCAGTCGATCTTTGCGTTCCCAGGTCGCGGTGCCAAAAAAAGGTTGTGCTTTGACCACATCAAGTTTCTTCGGCTTCACCAAGTGCGATTTAGCAAAAATAAAGTTATATATTACGGAAACGATATTATTATAAATAAACTACGCACTTCATAAAAAATACCCTGTATAGGATAGCGAGGTTACTATTAGCTTAAATATCTGTTTCATTACGAAAAGAGGATTGAAGCTCAATAACCTCGAATCTTAATCCTAAAATAAAATATAAGTGTTAATAAAACTATGTTAACGTTTCCAGTCTATTTACAATAAATAAAAAAAAACAATATCTTAACACTTTCACTGTCCGCGCAGCAGATACAATAGCTAAACAATGGTCGTGAGTCACATGTGATTCATCGGACAGGGAAGTGGTTAAAATATTCTTGAGAAAATCTTAAACGTTTTTTTTCCTGTAAAACGTAAACGGTTTTTAGCTGATGTTCGATGATATAAGGCTTCAGTGTTGAGTGCACGGTGAACGGTTATTAATTTAAGTTACTCATTGAAGGAAACCTTATCCTTCGTTTTCGTTTACCATATTTTGACATCCATGCATATCCTTTACAACAATCCGTATCCATAACAAGTGTTCCACTTCGTTCTCTTCAATCTTTGTTTTTTTCATTCATATCCCACAGACTCACAGTATTTCAACACTAGAACAAAACAAGTAATATCTTTATGGAAAATACAGCTGTTGATTTATTTTAAGAAAAATCTATACACATACTAAGTATCAATTAGATTTTTTTACTTTTAAACAAACCGATTTTAACACTTTTTAATACGGAATCTTATAATATAACCAATAAGAACATTAACATGTGAAATAATTAAAATTTAAATGTTAATACTCACACTTAGTCCGGTTTCATTTGACATTTTTGTGTTATGTTTCATTCACACTTATGTAGGGCTATAATATTCGCCCCCAATCTTTATATGTAAAAATTCCATTGTTTATATTTCACTGCAAATCGGTAATCATAACAAATGTAATCGGAGATTCAAACACTCGTCACACACAATAACCAGGAATCAACAACTCAACGTTCTAATAAAGGTGATTCGAAACGAACTAACATATTTGTGTCTACCCTACAAATAATTTACTTTTGTTTTCTGAGATCTACCGACAAAACTTTATTAATGAGAACATAACAAACTATACACACAACACTAATGACGATCGAAGTAATATTAGTAATTATATTTAAAAAAAAAATTTTAACTAACAAAATCCTTTTAAAAGTGTATTAAAAATAACAAAAAGTATAAAGTAACGATTAAAAATTATGAAAATGAAATTATGAATGGTAAAAATAAAACACTAAGTAGGTGATTTGAACTCACGCCACAGCTCGTCAGTTAACGCACTATCTAAGCGGTATAGTTTACCACTGTGCCAACATTACTTGTATGAAACTGGTTGAAATTATGAATTATACCATAAGTTGATTTTTTTTATATAGTATTAAAACAACTTATAACAAAAGAACGTAAGTCACAGCGAAGCGTCAGGCTATTGCGTTGAGAAATTGGCAAAGGATTTTGGAATTCGACTGTACATACATACATACATACAGGTCGAACTGAGAACCTACTTTTTTTTTTGAAGTCGGTTAAAAATGAGAGACAAGTTCAATATTATAACAATTATGCCATGGTTGTTGACTTAGGTAAACGACAAAAGAAGTAAGATCTAAATAGGTGCCAAGTTCAATGGACAGGCCTGAAATTTATTTATAACAACATAAAATATATTTCTTCTTATAACTTAGGCTACTATAATGTAGCGTAATTTTTGACTTACCTAGTTCTTCATATGCGAATTATTAATATGTTCGATGGTTAGTTTCTACCAGCTAGCCAAAGTTTTGGAATAATTATTCCCAGTGGCGGATTATCCTTAAGGCAAACTAGGCATCTGCCTAGGGGCGCGAAGGTACAAAGGGGCGCGCGGGTGGAATTGTAAAATAAAGAAAAAATATGCAATAGGTATAACATAAAATTAATTGTGTCAATATGTAAGCCACCACTTAGACAATACAACTATTATTTTTGCTTACATTCTCAATTTGCTTCAATTTACAACAAAAGTATTATAAGATGGGACTGACTAAAACTTACGCCTACAAACAACTTTGTCGATGGTACATGATCTCTGATTGAAGTTGGAAAGATACTACTGCAATGTTCGTCGCGTCGTCGACTGATTATAATTTGATTTTGATTTGATTTTTCTAAAAACTTGATTCAACGCTCCAAGTACAATACGCCGCCATCGCCATATCCGTCCCCGCTACTATAATTATGTGCAAAGTGTGCAATGCACACGGGCGCCATCCTCTAGGGCGCCAAAGCCAGGGGCCCAAATAGAAAAAAAGATACTGATCAAAAATAATTCTAAAATAGGAGTTGAGAACTTGCGAGTATACAGGCTTAGGTTTAACTGCTAAAGACTTCAAATATTTGATTTCACTTTTAGATTAAAACTTGAAGTCCGGAAACGTTTAATTTTAGAGCTGGCTGCGTTCGCTTTTCTATGAAATATTACCTTGTCCTATTCCAAAAACCTAAAAAATTTCGCGCTCGCTTCGCTCGCGCTTCAGATATCATTGACGTTCGCTTTTCTTGACCGCTCTTTTGATAGCTCATTTTTCAATAACAAATGCTTCCTAAGCTAGTTTAATCTTGTTGTGGTCTACACAATTTTAAGTTTGTCTTCTCTAAGATGGTATGGCACTCTGGGTGTGATGTTTGAGTAGCACTTGATGATTTCTTTTGTGTTTAAGTTCCGAGGCGGCAAGCTTTACAGCCCAAGGGCGGTGAACTTTAAAATACACCACTGACCTACCTACCATAAAAAAAGATAATTCAAAATGCTTTAAGGGGCGCCAAAATCCTTTATTGCACACAGGCGCCAGTAGCCCTTACGGGGGCCCTGAATGGCTGCTTCTTCAGTGTTAGAACAACACGCGTTACAGTATATTTATTTTAGTCGCATTATAAAAATGACCATGTCCTAATAAGTGTCAGGAGTCGATTTTTTTTAAGATATGTTCGACAGAATATATCGATCTCATGTAAACTGATGCTCTTTTTTTCTTGACCCCCATCTCCCGCGTTTTCCTAAGGTACGTCGGTTTTGGTCAAGCTATAGTATCTACGAGTTATTTTAAATATAGGGGCGCCGATGAGATGCTTGCCTACAGCGCTCTCAACGTTTAATCCGCCACTGATTATTCCAAAAATTTGGCTTTAGAACTTGCAAAGGCTGTAATGATAGACATATAAATAAAAATGTGGTTCTTTTCCCATCCAGGGCGGGAAGGGAGGGACTGTTCGATTTGGAATGACAAAAATCCACGGTCATCCTTCAATAGCCCTTTACGTTCCAGGGTCACGTTTACCAGATGAGACAATTCCGCGACTCTTTTGTTGTGAGATGAAAACGGATATCGGGAGCGTCACAAAAATTATGACAACGTTTTATTTTATCGTTGTTACTGTAACTCTACATTTATTTCTTTAAAGTTAGTGTATTACCAGTAGGTACGCGTGATATGATCAATACTATCTCTACTCTACGAAGAGTAGACCAGGTTATTTTTATACAATTCGACTTTTTTGGACCAGGTATGGCACGACCGACAAAACAGAAAAACTAAAAAAAATATACATTTAAAAAACGCCATGAAAAAGTAACCATATTTGCATGAAATATACTGATTAAAAATTACGCCATTAAAATTTAAACGAACTGCTCCCAAAGCAATAGTTCTCATAACTCACAACGCACAATTTTATAAGCCCTGGTCGAAACCATCTATTTCTTTTATGACTAGCCGAGTCGTTTCTGAGATAATCAGGTATAAAACATAAATAATGGAGTGGCAATAAAGCCGTTCCAACACGTGAAATATGGCCTTCTTATTTGCTTCTGTTTAGCATTATATCATCCAAAGTTCGGCCTGAAGCTTCAGGCAAAGGCTGAACAACTGAAAAGCTGAATGACTGAATTGATTCATTGTCTGTGAACAGTATTGTATTTTGTTCTGCAGTATCCAACTGCATCGTTAATTGCAAATTTTGAGAGAAATGTACCTATTGATTGATGCTCAGTTGTTTCGAGATGTTATGAAGTACCGTCATTGCAGAAATAATTGACAAGTACGATCTATCAATGGCGGCTCAGAATTCGATTTGGTGGGCGTTTTGTATAAGTACCCGTTGTCATGACGACTGGGTCTGTTCTGAGTCGAGTTATGGATGTCAAGTCATTTGAGAGGTTAATTTCCATTACTGTTTTGTTAGTGTTGAAGGCATTATATTCGTTTGGCAGAAAGAGATAATGGTATTCATTTTTATGGCTTCATCTCTCTCACGCATACTTAGCACGTTTTATGGCTTCTAAAATACGTAAATCTAATGCACATCGTTTTACAGATTTAATTCGAAAAAATCACAGAGGCCAACAATTATTATAATAATTATTATGAAGAGAATATTTTAACTTCCACCCTCCTAATTTTTACCTTATTTAATCTGCTCTTTGATAATAACATTATTACATTACTTACTTTTACCAAATCATAAACTCGTGGGTATTACAAAGTATTATAAATAATTATGTAGCTTGCTAATACTTAATTTCCATGTTATGAGTGAAAGCCTTTTTAAACACAAATAATTTAATTTTTATGTACAATTTCACAATCTAGTTTCATCGCCTTTTACATTTCAAAAAAAATGGCGAGATTTCTATCATGTAATTATATTATTCTATGCTAATAAATGAGAAAGCTGAAGACTTTGTTTGGTTGAACAAGCTAATCTCAAAAACCACTGGTTCGAATTCGAAATGGAAAAATATTTTTGTGTTGGATAGTCCATTTTATTAAGAAGGGCTACAGGTTAATAAAATCACGCTACAACAACTAGGAGCCAAACTGTAAGGTCGAAAACGTAGGGAACAGCTACGTTTTCATAAAGTAGGTTCTATTTATTGTGTATAGACAGCATATAATATCGCTGGCTATCTCTACATAATCTATTTTAACACTAGCGACTCGCCGCAGCTTTGCACGCCGTCAATCGGATCCAAAGATTTTACGGTTTATGAAAATTTAATCACAGAAAATTGGCATGGAATTGAATTGGGTGGTTAGAGAGACCGGAGTGAGAGAACATTTCACATTATTATTCTCTTTATTTATCTTTTCACTTATTAATTACATTTTTAAATATTTTTATAAAAAGAAACAAAAAAAAACATTTAAAAATATAAAAAATAGCATTCCCCAGCGTCGGGAACAGGGTCCGGGTCGTCGGTGGTCAGGGCCCCTGAGAGAGGAACCTCCTAACAATACGCGCCGTGTCCAGAAGTACTGCCTTCTGAATCAGGCGCTTGATCCAGCTGCCAAGCGAGAGCCTCTTCAGATGTTGTTTGAGGCTCTTGGCAATTAAGCCATTGGCAGACACGACTATCGCACAGTATTATTATTGCCTCGAAAAACGGACATCCCCTTTTTATTAACTTACCCGATAGAACAGGTTATTTTAAAAGTAAGAGTAGAATACCCGTGTACCAATTTTACATAAAACATGAGTAAAAAAATGTTATGTGTTTTTTTTTACTTTTCTAAATTATTTAATTTAAAAATAAATACGCATTATTTTACACATGTCTTTATTATGAGTAATAAAACTATGTTAAAGATATTTAAAAAAAAATACAAAAGGGTACTACCTAGTAGAGATTTTAAGAAATATCCTTTTTTTGTGTTTTTAGATTTTGATTTTTCATGGTTGTATCTTTGCTTAGTTGGATTCAATATTAATGGTAAATCATATATAGACCCCAACCAATCAGTAGAAAAAAAAACACATCCAAATCTCGCGGTATCTGGGAGTTATTCACTTCTAAAGTTTTTTCTGATAATTTTGATTTTAGGGTCATCACTTCGCAAAAAATATTTTTTTTGTTTGTAGTTTTAAATTTATGTTGGTTACTTATCGACGTATACGTACGTTGCGGGATCCAAGACAGTTAAATTCATTCTCCGGGACTTCGTCGAGCTTCATTGCCGGCGCTTTTCTGGCGGTCGCCACTGTTGATTCTGGCTTTCAGGAGTTGCTGTGATTTAGGAACAGTGCGGTGGGTTTGTCCCACAAAAAAAAGACTTCACTTGCGATGGGCCGGATAAATACCTACTTTAATTATAATTTTCCGTAGGTAAAAATTCAGTGCTATGTACGATAAACATTTAAAAATATAAAAATAAGTGGCCCACCGGTATTGGTAACAGGTCCTATTGTTATGTTACTATATTTTACAATAAAAAAAAAAATTTAAGAAAATACGACTTATGCCAACCCTAGCGCCTAAATTTCAGAATCCTATAATTTCTGGATACCATAAGATTTGGATATGATATTTTAAATTGGTGTTTCTTAGTGCCAAAGCAACAGATTGTCTCGATATTGAATCCAAATACCAGGAAATAAGCCCATAAAAAATAAAATCGTAAATATGTAAAATTCGATGTTACTCACCACCGGGTAACGATAAAAATTGAGCGTTGCTTGGTAATTTACTTAATATAAAGCTTCAAGTAATTGCAACCAAAGATATAACAAAACCTAATTGGATCTAAAGTTATTGCGATTTCTATGGTTTTTATGGAAACCATAGAAAATTAAAAAAAAAAATTATATCTCCTGATTGAAACAAAATTGTCACACGGGTATTTTACTCTTACTTTTAAAATAACTTGTTCTATCGGATAAGTTAATAAAAAGGGAATGTTCGCTTTTCGAGGCAATAATAATACTGTGTATCGGCACAATGACTGCCGTATTTACGTCCCACATGTCAACAACCTCGCGAGCCAGATCAAGATACTTGAATTGCTTGTCTTTCTCTGCCTTTACGAGGTTCTCATCATGCGGGACCGTAATATCAACAATCATTGCGCGACACTCCGATCGATCTATCACCACAATGTCAGGTTTATTGGCAACAATAGTCCTGTCAGTGATGATAGGTCGATCCCAATACAACGAGATATTGCCATTTTCGAGAACTGGGTCGGGCGCATACTTATAGTAAGGCACTTCCGATTCCACAAGGTTGTACTTTAAAGCAAGTTGCTGGTGGATAATCCTGGCCACGAGGTTGTGCCTGTGCAAATACTCTCCGTTAGCCAGACTAGAACACCCAGAAATAATGTATCGGATAGATTCTCCAGCTCGGTGGCATGCCCGTCATATGTCAACCGTGCCATCCTTCACAATGTATTTCCGGTAGTTATTTGTCATCATAACTTCGTCCATAATTGCACAGACAAAACCTTCAGTTTCCCCAAACAGGTCACCGAAGCGTAGCCAGGATACGGACGCTAGAAAGTCTACATCGGGACCCTCCACTCCACTCTTTGAGCTCTAGCACCTTTTCGCAACTTCGTTCAGAAAAGAACTTCGTTTCAAAAAGTGTCGTGACAACTTTTCGTAAGATTTTTTTCCGTCTAGCCCTTTCACAACGCGCGATATGGAACTTTGTTCCAAAAAAAAAACACCGCGCGGCACAACAGCTGAGTCAAACAAAAAAAAATCTACACCTAACATTTCTTTATGTAGATACAACTAAAAATCCTAGTTTCATAAACATAAAAATATCAACCAGGTGAAAAATATGCGCGATTTATTTCATACTATTATCGCCGCAATTCTATGAAATAGATTTAGGGAGAGCGCACCCATCGCTGGCTAGATGACGGATAAATAACGCTGCGTGAAACTTCAATTGGATACTATTTTATTGTAAACTGATGTACGTAAAGGGTGTTTCCGTGAAGCACAAAATAGGTTCACGAATAAAATTACGTGTATTTTTTCATTTGAACATTTTTTGAATAAAAAATTTAGAAACTATTCCACAACCTACAACTGTGGAACTGTCGAGAGTTGAATGATAATATTTATCAACTGTACATTCAATTTTATTTGTGTATGTAATCAGAATTCAACACAAACCGAGTTATCGATAAAAGACTACCCGATTAGATGGAACCCTTTCAGTGACCTTTAAATACGGGAGGTAGCCCCAAAAGGGCTGTAGAAAATAGAATTATAAAAGCTAATTCTCGCGTAAGAGCGATCGCAATAAAAGGAAAAATAACCGTAAATAAGTTTATCAAACGTTGAAATAAGCCTTCCACCACCGAGTCAACTGCTAAAAGAAAAACACTAGAGCAGAAGAGCCTTTAATGTAACAAAAAAGTATTAACACAACAAACAAAAAACATTTCTTTTCAACGTCATGAATTGCTAAGACCATAATCCTTGCTCTCAAGATTGTGAGTAAAAAACGGCCTTTTAACGTTCTTAAGATGCAAATAAGATGCAAAAACTTCAGCATCTATTGTGTTGATTTGTATAGCAGATGGTACTTTATCCAGCTTCCGGCAGTCTCTACCAGAAAGGAGTGGAGTGTAGCACTCAAGACTCAAATTCTAAGTTCCGTGTTGACCCTTAATTGGTCGGGCGGGGTATTGCTCACCCCACCGACACTTTGGAGGTTTGGGACTTTTCAAATTCTGAATATTCAGAGCTTTAGTTGTATGAGATACGTATGGGATCATTCATAAAAAAACACGTGTTCCAGATGAAGAATCTAGCATATATTCGTGATTTTGTGTGGATTATATCACGTTGTCACGCACGTAATAAGGGTTAAATCAAATGCCCAGCTAGACTAAGTCGCCTTGCTAAACCTGGAAAGTGCCCACCAACTAGCATTCTTAGCTATATCACTCAAATCCTCAAATTTGACAGTTGAATCTTTATGAAAACTCTCAAATTGTGGGCATTTTCGACATTTTTTAAATAAACTATAACAATAAATGTGTTTAATCAGTGTAAAATAAATCCGATTTCCTCTAATTCATAAGGTTGACTTAAAAAAGTGCTATTTAAAGGCCTAATTGAAATAAGTGAAGTGCCTTTGATTTAACTTTTCTAGTAGGGCTTTAGGGCGTGTCGAGTTTGACTTGAGCCGACTTGTAACAAACAACAGGTGTTGAAGTACCTTGTCTAGGATACATTTTATATGAGGCATTATTCTTAGCACCACTTACGACACGTCACGAAAAGCGCCTTTATTTTAAGAGCTGCATTTTCACACTGTTCTCTATGTATTTTCTGAAGAGTCAAAACAGTGAAACGTGCTATATTAGGTGAGAAATTCTTAGGGAGAGGCAACGTATTCCGAAAATACATCTACGCTATTTAAATTGTCACTGACTCTACAAAAAAATCTCGGTAAAAGTTACAGATACAGTTGGACGCTTATTTTTTTACCATCTTGGTGTCCGTTTCATATGACTGTGTAAAGATTTTTTAATTTGCAAAAATACCTTTATTGCATTGTATTTAAAATAAGTACTGAAATTCTTGTAGATCACAACGTTTGCGAAGACGCTTTTGATTGCAAAACAAACTAAAAAAATGTTCAAAATACAGTCATAGTAGACATAAATAAGTGTTAGTATAAAAGTTAATGGTGGTAATCATGGCTCATTTCTTCCAGGCCCATTGGAATAAACGAATACGAAGGTATTTTTCACAGCATGTAATCGACAATTTGCACCTCATTGTCACAGTATAAAACCATTCCGCACTCAATTTGAGCAAAAGCCATCTTAACGATGTGGGTGCTACAATTTAAGCTTCCATTTAAAATCATGTTAATCTGTTTAAGGCGACGTCACTCGGTTTGCTCACATTGTCTGACTTTACGCAGAGTTCGCCTGATTTTGTTCAAAATGGCGTAGAATGAGCTCGTCCACGTGTCGCCCAGTATCTAAGGCGCGTTTCCAAAACTTTGCATCTACTCTGGCAATCTGCCAACACCCAACTCCACTTCCCCGGCAATCACAACTTAACATGAAATTTCAATTTTTATGCTGGTTACCACTCGAGAGAAAAATCCTCGCTTTAATTTTGTGCGTCGGAAAACATGTAAGTGATGTTAAGAGCGTGCTTTGTACATTCACTTTCATAATGAACGAGGATAGCGGTTTTATTTGTCCTTTTTGTGTGACTTTTTCTTTTATGAAATGGAGGGTTTTTTAATTTGTCTTGTCTTCCTCACATTGAACTCATTTTATGTGGATAAGTTATAAAATAATTGCTGCTTGCCTGATTAGTTAAAAAAAAAACACTTTTTCACATAGCCAACAAATATCTGTGTAAAATTGTTTGTTATCTACACAATACAATTTATTATAAAGTGGAAAGACTTGTATTTTTGTGTGTGTATGAGTGTGTGTTTGTAGTGAATAAACTACTGTGCCCGTTTCAACAAATTATTCACCGTTAAAAAGCTACATACAGCCTGAGTAACATTATAGGTCATATCCACCCATGCGAAGCAGAGCTAGTACGAGTATCTCTATACTTATATAACTTAATATCTGGTTTTTAAAATGTCTATTTCTTGGGAACCGAGCTTTTCTCGAACCTGGGACCTTGATAAATCGATTCCTTGAGCCGAAAAACCCCTAATCTGTAACTTTCATGAAAATCCTTTGAGCTGTTTCCCAAACGTACCAGACTACAGAATGATTCGTCAAACTACATTCAAAGTGACTGAATCACGACCATTGCGTCAATGTCACGAGTTCACGACACACGGAGGTGACTAGGTTATCCGGGGCGCCATACAAATGACGTTAGTCGTGACCGTCTCGTGTGACATATCGGAAATATTACGACGAATTTCGTTCACAGTCAACTGTGATTCGGTTTATTGTGAATAGGCAAAATGCGTTGATGGAACATAATAAGATTCTAGAAGCCGATTTTGGTCGTCAATGTCAGAAATCCACTTAGTCTAACATCGTTTATAATAATTGCGCAATGACCTTAGATCGTATTCCTTTTGAATGGGTTTTCTGAAAGAAAAAGGCTTTTTGGCCAAAATGGGACAATTACTGGTGAAAATAAGTAACTCATTCTTAGCCTAGTCTTTTTTCTAATTAAGTAGCTAGAATACTTACATCAAATAATTCAAATTCTTTGAGTTCGTATTATCTTTGTTAAGATTCTGTTGAGAGTTTTCAATTTACGTTGCTATTCTTTAATTTTCAACCGACTTTTCAAACATCTTAAATTCCAGAAAACAAATTACAACAGTACAAAAATGCTAACCAATATTAAAATACCGAAAATATTCGTTGTTGAACTCTGCTGTTGACAGCCATTATTTTGGTTATGACTAGTTTTTGACGGAACCAAGTCCCGTCGTGCGGAAAACTTATGAATATAAAAGCTCACAAAGCTTCGCGTATCAAGGACTTGAACAAAAATTATTCCATTCAGGAAGGGACACGCCATTACAAGACCACAAGTTCGATGACCGATTTAGCACTGACATTTGGTCATGGTTGTATCAAAAACCCTTTTGAAAGGGTTCATTAGGTTCAGAATGATTTTGGACAGCTTACTGGGCTTTTAAACCTTTTTTTATCCAACTTCAAAAAAAGGAGGAGGTTCTCAATTCGTCGGAATTTTTTTTTTTTATGTATGTTCCCCGATTTCTCGAAGACGCCTGGACCGATTTGGAATTTTTTTCTTTTGTTTGAAAGGGTATCGTTTTCAATTGGTCCCATGATCACCAGGTCAGGATCTGATGATGGGATCCTAGGGAAATCGAGGGCAACCTTCAAATTTTATAGGTACATAGTACCATTTTCATATATTTTCTAAAGCTGTTCAAGTATTTGCATCTGATAATCATCATCTCAGGTGGATGAACTGATATTGATGATCGATTGATTTACTTTGTGTTCGGATATCTCCGGAACTACAAGTCCGATTTAAGTAATTCTTTTTTTGATGTACTATGTATCATTTAACTTAGAGAATACTGCAAGTTTCATCATTATCGGTTCAGTAATTTTTGAGATATGGAATTTTATTAGCTTGTTTACATGAGTGATGTAAGTACCGGTGCGAAGGATTACAAAATTCTAGTGCACATGTAAAACAATAATGTTCTTGACAAGAATTTGGGTTGAATATTTAAACTAAAAAGAGCAAAATAATCTACAAGATAACTTTTCTTTCGGAAGTCGATGGCTAAAAAAACAATGAAAAGATATTAAACAAAGGCACTGACTTCCGAAAAAATAGCTATTTCGTATATTATTTTACACTTTTTTTGTGGTTGTTTTTGAAGGCGGTTACATTTTTTTTTTGTTGTTGGTAAAATCATCAATGGAACGAAGAACGGAAATGACTATCAATCAGACTCATTGGCTTAAAACCCACAGTGTTCACTTAGTTGCTCTTCACGTACCTTTTCAGACAGTTTTATGAGGATTTTAATGCTGCGGTACATTTTCGGGTATGAGCTCGGCTATACTTTATTTAGCTTGGCTATACTTTACTTGACTATTCTTTACTCGGGTCGGATAAAATACATGCGATATATTCCTCGTTAGTAAATAAAAATGTTTAAAGTCATAAAGTTTTCCATGATTCTATATCGGTGATGAAGTGATAGGTAGTTAGCGCAGGTGTGCTGTGGTCTGCTAACAATCGCGTTGTTTGCCTGTCACTTAGAAAATCACTTAGAAACTATTAGGTATTATGGTCATAGTGGTACAAAATGGTGTCAGTTGCAGCGATGTCACACGGTGACCTCTTTGTGCTCGAGCACACTGCCAGCCTATCGCGGTGGCGGCGCGGGTGGTTGGTGCGGAAATATCAACATAATGATATCGCCGCTCGTGGCCACACTGAAGAGACTAACTGACTGACCAACGGGCACGTGACGGGTGTATCAAACCATTTCGGTCTTATAGTCAGCGCCATCTAGTTACCAGGACATACACTGAAGTACTACCATAGGTATTTGTACATTAAAGTGTTTGAGTAGAATAATGTAGAACGGTTGATAATTTAGTTGTTTACAATCAATTTATAAAACATTTTAAAATGAATTTCTTTAAGCAAGCTTTGGCGTGTGTAAGACAGGGAGACATTATTTCTCCGAAACTGTTTACGAACGCGTTGGAGGACGTTTTCAAGCTCTTGGAATGGAACGGACTCGGCATCAACATAAATGGCGAATACATCACTCACCTTCGTTTTGCCGATGATATAGTCATCATGGCAGAATCGTTGGAGCACCTCAATGCTATGTTCAGCGACCTCAGTATCGTTTCCCAACGGGTCGGCCTTAAAATGAACACGAACAAGACGAAAGTCAATGTCGAATGTCCATGTGGCACCCGTACCGGTTGTTGTTGGGAGCGATACTCTCGAAGTTGTAGACCATTATACTTACCTTGGACAGAAATTGTTCAGTTAGGTAGGTCCAATTTCGAGAAAGAGGTCGTCCGAAGAATCCAACTCGGATGGGCAGTGTTTAGGAAGCTACGTGATATCTTCTCATCGAGAATCCCACAGTGTCTCAAGACAAGGGTGTTTGACCAGTGTGTGTTGCCAGTGATGATATATGGCTCCGAAACGTGGTTGACGTGGTCCTTGACTGCTGGCCTTTTAGAGAGACTAAGAGTCACTCAACGAGCAATGGAAAGAGCTATACTCGGAGTTTCTTTGCGGGATAAAATCCGGAACATGGATATTCGGCGAAGAACCAGAGTCACCGACATAGCTCATAAAATTTGCAAGTTGAAGTAGCAATGGGCAGGCCACATCGCTCGTAGAACTGACAACACTGATGGAGAAGAAAAGTTCTCGAGTGGCAACCACGGACCGGAAAACGCAGCGTAGGCAGGCCTCCCACTAGGTGGACCGACGACATCGTGAGGGTCGCGGGCAGCCGATGGATGCAAGTGGCGAATTGTCGTTCGGCGTGGCGGTCAAAGGGGGAGGCCTATGTTCAGCAGTGGATGTCCTCTGACTGATGATGATGAAGCAAGGTTTATCTTGGAATCAACTGGGTACCTCCGGTTTGCAACACCTGAAGTCACCGAAATAAAAACAAATGCTTGATGGGTAGGGTGGACACAGACTGCGCCCGCTACATGCCTAGGACCTAAGTTCAGTGTGGACACACGTTTACATAAGATTAAAAAAAATTAAAATAATGATTGGTTTGCTCTTGACCTTAGTCTAGGTCAGGAGTGCCAGGGACAAGTTCGATGGTTAAATGAACATACCCTGAAGAAGATTGTTCATAATAATATTATAGGTAGACACACATGTCCTTTTACAGTATCAGTAAATGTCACCACTTAAATAATTTTCTTATTGTACTGTTGGAATTCGAAATTGCAAAGCTAAAATTTTTTTGGGATGCAAAATTCATCAAATGAGTCCATCGCTGTATTCTATGTCAAGTAAAAAGAACCTCGCTTCCTTCTGCGAAGCAGTCATGCTAGCGAAGGAGGAGGCAAGACGCGTGAGGGAGTGGACAGCGTCCACCTCTCAACCCTCCGCAGTGGTAGACGCCGACGATGACGGACGTCGCAAGACAATCTCCGGCCACCGTACGGATGCCATGCCCAGTGCTGTATAGCCCCTATTATATCCCTCTAAGCCCCTTTCTCTTTAGCTACTTTTATTTCTGTTAGCATGGGCAATTCAAAACAGCAGTTTGACTTAAGAATGTACTACATTGAATGGGAAAGGCAAGTGTCAAAGTGACAAGTGACAGTTTGGTCCCCAAAAAACTGTCAAATCAAAGGAATTTTCTGAAAAAAAATAATTACTGACGTAAAATGACTAGATGTTGTGTAATAAGCTGTAAAAATGATGGAACATACAAATTTCCGACAATTCACACTATCAAGAAATAATTGGTAGCTGCTGTGACTGCTGTGAAAACAAAAATTGTATTATCACTAAGGAAAAGCTATATAATAAACAAATATCCAGCCTTGCGAAGCCGAGATAGGCCGTTAGTTGAGTTTATTAATGAAATTCTATGAATAAACCATAACTAAACAATCGAATACACTTTTCAAAATAATATCTACTTTTCTATTGGAGGTTAAGTACCAGTATTGCATCGCTCTATAAATCATGAAATGGTTCGTCTGGCGGAAGAGTTATCACCTGGAACGAGTTTTGTGATAGTTGTGGTGTTAAGAAATTAAATATATTGTGATATTTCTCGAATCTAAATAGAAAAAAAAGGGTAAAATTACTGACTTAAATCATTATGATATTTTATCAAAATAGAAAGTCAGAAGCAGCATTATATTCTTGTTATAGGAGAAGACAGGTAAAACATACCTAAACTCAAAAATTGAAACCTCAACTACAAGTAATTTTGGATATAATACGGTAAAATCAAATGTTTTACCACTCAATTAAATCACTTTTTTCCTCTTGTAGATGCACCGCGGCATCTTAATTCTTCGTTTAGTATATATTATGTACTTGCATTGACGAATAATTTTCCATATTTGTTTTGTATTTATACTCAATTTTTATAACAAATAATCTTGTTTGTTTTTTGTACAAGGTAGACAGTAATCTGACGCGGGGACCAACTATCGCAACGCCATCTACGATTAGCTTTGAGTTGCCATCCCCACTATAAACCGATGAGGCCCGAATTTGATTAACATGAGCTTCGTCCGTTATTAAAGTCTAACTACTCAAACAATTAATCCGTTAGCTGAAAGTTTTAATTACAGTAATAATTCCATAATTGGTGTAATTATCTACGGTCTATTAGCTATGAATAAATACACCAGTTGTACTCGTATTATTGTACGAGTATAATGAGGGGAAGTTAGTTGTTTTTCTTTGAACAGTAAGGAAAGTTTTGTAACAGAAAAAGTCAATTAAACTTTGAGTCGACTCCTAAATTGACTACGAATGAAGTAATGAATGAATCAGAGCCACGTGTTTGCCGTCAAAGGAGGTGTTAATTTGTTCCCTACATTTAAGGCCAAGCCGTGTACCTCAAGGACAAAAATACGAAATTATAGGAAAAAAATCGTAGATTTTGAAAAAAAATATGTTGTATTTATTTGGGCATTTGTACCATATGAAATTGTCGATCCAAAATGTTAAAACTTGCAACCCAAGAATTGATTTTCAATCTAGCAATGTCATACGTCTCCGACATGATGCGTTTCGTTACTTCATTTATAAACGTGTGAAAACCCAAAAATGTACTTTACAGAATTTATTTATGTATTTCAAATAAGTTATAATTACTAGTACACATATTTTGTGAATAATCATGGGAATAAGAACTTTAAAAAATGCATTTATTTCACATTTCGTATTATTTTTTGCGTTTGGTTATCTGCCGGCCAAAAGCCAGGGTTCCCGACCTAGTTCGATAGTTTTTTTCTATTGTTGTTGATATTCATTACTGTCAAAAAGCTGTCAAATATTGAAACATCGATGTCATATTTTGACGTGATTTTGACAGATGAAACAGATTGAAGCTGTCATAAACGTTTCTTTGAACGCAGTTCCGTTGCGAAGTAGTGTTTTTTCATATACTTTTATTTCTTTTTCTATCTAGTATTGAAGGATTTTAAATACTGCTAAAAATACTAATTATTGGAAGGGATTTTAATAATAATTTGTACCTCGGTACATGGTTGGGCCGAAAAATTAACACCTCCTTTCTGGCCTTCGTAGAATAATGTCAATAAATATTTTTAGTAATTATTCATTCATTAGACTTTGAACTTTGTAGAGCTGTTGCTAAAGTAAACAACCATGTTTTCTGTATGAGATTTAAGTTTGATTATAAGTCATGGTTGCTCCGACGTTAATATTAGCAAAACCTTTTGTTTTACTCGTATTACTTTGGAAGGTGACATTTTTATTTCACCCTACTTAAACTGATTATTTTGTATGCATTGTCTTTTTATGTGTCCAGCTGTCCAGCATGTTCATTCTTATATTTTAAATTCGTTCTCCAACAGTATCGTTTACTGGTAAATTATATATTGTACAAAGTAATAATATGGTAAGGTAAGATTATTTGACTTGTTCGCGCGAGTTGGCACAGTTTTCCAATTTTTACCATTTTTTTACTAACGTCCTCAATCTGTCTTTCTTTAAAAGAGGTTTAACTTTATCACAAAATAAAAAAGGTTTATGTTTGATTGGGAAAACTTGGAAGAGTAAGAATATTACTGTCTTCGGAAACATCTAATTAGAAGTTTAAAGTATTATTAGGTAATGAGAGATTACTTAACTTTTGAGTGGCTTTATAGTCTAGATAGTTATGGCTCCTTATTTTGCAGGGGCTTATTATATTATTTTCTCCACGGTAAGAACAAAATACTTACCTGATATGAACTTGCCTGAAATGAATAAACCAATTAATAAAACTGAGAATACTCAATCATCTTACTTTAAGACTATCGTCTACCGAGCGCTCGTCCATACAAAAAGAGAAAACGTTTTTCTCCCCCTAGATGTTATCCTATCTCAATGATTTTTTAGAATGCATCTGACACAGTAAAAAACTAGGTTTATAGGTTTTCTTTTTTTCAAAATTTATAACAGTTTGAAAATTACAGGCGCCTAAAAGTTACTATTTTTATGACAAAATCTTCATTGAAGTAAAACCTTTGTATTTAAAAAACAAAGAAGTTTAAGAAAAAAGCAAAACCTACAAACCTAGAATATAATATGCTGAAACGATTGACACCAGAATCTAAGAGATTGGTTGTGATTTAGTATGTGAAAAACGTTTTCTCCCGAGAGACAAATTTCATATAAAAAATACTTGCAATCAGTCGCGAGCTGCAACGCTCTCTATCGCACGATCGGGGTTTTTTCAAAGCGTGAGAGGGACAATAGGAGTTTTTCTAAATACCTATTTTTTGAAATGGCAGCAGCTATTCTATCGTCTTAAGTGGTATCGAATTTCAAGAGCAAAATAATAGTAAATAGAACTTGATAATATAATATCGAGATAATTTAGGGATATTTAATTTAGGGCATTTCTACGAACGGTGTGATTTTTTACTAAATTCCGTGGGTATTTCTTTTCACACTATGAGAAATTGCATAATATATTTATAACCAAAACAAAATTTCAAATTCATTTTTTCAAACACAAGTTGTTGCTAATTTGCCATTAAAGCTACAATATTTTAAGGAATAAATATATTATATGTATATTGGTGGCCTATGAGATTGTGACCACAGAATTGCGAATTACACATGTTATACCGTTGTCGGCGACGGGACCCCACGAAACGACAAGGGGTGCAAGTAGTGGGTGGCCTTTTGACGTCGAACAGTGCAGTGTTTACAGTGAAAGTGACGGACAAGTGTTTCTAATTAGAATCTGTTGATTAATTAGTGTAAATAGGTAATACTTGTAAGATTGTGTTCTATTTTAGTAATAAGATTCCAATTAGATGAGGTTTTATAAGGAAAAATTGTAAATACTTTAGATTTCTTTAAGAATTACGTAACTTGAAAACTGACTTTTTTGTTTATGGTTATTTTGGAATTAAACTATTTGAAAGGGGTGTGTTTTACTATAAAAATAGTGGCACAAGTTGTTCCACGCAAATCGGATAAGTAGTTTTTAAGATATTTGAGTTTTTGTATAATCAAACTTTGTTCATACGTAATTTTAATAAGTTTTTGTTCTAGGAAATTTTTTGTATTTAGTTGTAAGTTTATTTTTATTGTTTCATGTAAAAATAGAGTTCATAAGGAATCCAAAAAGGTAACATACGTAAATATAAGGATTAAAAATCTATGTAAATAAAGGCAACGAAGGCCTCGGTCTTAGTGAAAATTGAAAGGAAAACTGGCTCAAAAAACGGGTGTTCTCGCTAAGGTAAGGACGGGCAGTATAAAAGGCGGTACGACCGCCCGTACTTCGTTCAGTCGCAACCGAGCCATCGAAGAGGCAACATCAAAAGGGAAGACCGAAGCCTTCAAAGTTAACTCTTCAAAAAAGGTGTTCTTATTTCCGTTGTCCGTGGTTCCCCTAGCTATTATTTCCGTAACCTTCCAAAAACGGTACGCATTCAGGGGTGCGTGGGTGCATGCGTCACCAGCAAAGTAAGGCACGTGTGCACAACAATAAAAGGCCTGTAGTGAACCGGCTGTGGCTATCCCGGTCGGTCCATTACAGTGTTGGTCCTTCGAGCCGGATCCCTGTTTGGAAGAAAGAAGTTGGTGTCAGAAGAGGTACCAGAAGAGGTACCAGAAGAGTACCAGAAGAGTACAGAAGATAAGAAGATGCCCGTAACCAGGTCGCAGAAGGATGCTCCCTCGCGTCCCCCGTCACGTCCTTCCGTTAGGGACGCGACAGAAGATGCGTCAGGGGGGGGAGGGGTCACGTCTGCGTCAGCGTCAACGGGAACAACGACTACTTCGGGTACAACGACCACGTCGGGCACGAACACATCGTCAGGAACTACTGCTACGGAGGGGACCACGGCAACGGAAACCACGCGGACGACGGTTGCGACCACAACCACAGCGGCTTCAGACAAGAAGGAAGGAGAAGCCACCCGCAAGGAGGCGACAAAGAAGACCCCAGAACAGGCCCCGGCTGAAGAGTTGTATGGGTCGAGGACCACTCTTAAGCCGACGGGGGTCAGTCGCCGCGCCAGGTCAATGAAGACCACGAGCACCGCAGCCAGAAGACGTGAACTAGAAGCCAAGGAAGAATTAGCGCGCCTGGAGCTGAAGCAAGCCCAAGCTGAGGCCAAGCTAGCACGCGTCAGGTTGGAACTGGCACAGTGTGAAGATGATGATTCCGTCGATGAAGATCAGGAAGATCGAACAGCACAGGTCCAGAACTGGATCGAGACGTCAGTACTGAATGAAGACGTACAAGAACAACCGGAGCTACGAGGTCAACGCCCTCCTGAAGAGTCGAAGAATATTAAACCTGAAGAGAACTCTGCAACCAAAGGAGCTACGATCGAGATTCAAGCGTTGGCGTCGGTGTTGAAGGAAGCTCTTACCACACGAGAAGGACCAGCATCGCAGCCCAAGTATATCCACGAGTTACCGTTCTTCGACGGCAGCAGCAGCGAGTGGTTGGCCTTCAAGGTTGTTTATGAAGATACTGCGCCAATGTTTAATGACGTTCAAAACATGGCACGGCTTAGAAGGGCATTGAAAGGAAACGCGAGAGAAGCAATCAAGAGCCTGTTGTACTCAGAAGCCTCTCCGCTGGAAGTTATGCAAGCACTAAGAAGAAGATACGGGCGACCAGATGCACTGGTGCTGGCAGAATTGGAGAAAATCAAGACTCTACCGAAGATATCAGAAAACCCAAGAGACATATGCATCTTCGCGAGTCAAATCAGCAACAGTGTAGCAGCCATCAGAGGATTGAAGAAGCCCCAATATCTTCATTCGCCAGAAATGGTAAAGCAAATAATAGAGAAGATGCCAACGGTCCTCAAGTTCCGCTGGTACGACTTCACTGCAGCATCGGAAGAAGGCGAGTTCTCCAACCTGACATTGGTGTCCAAGTTCCTGAACATAGAAGCAGACAAGTGTGGAGCCTTCGCTACTACAGAAGAGAAGAGCGGGTTCAAGAGGACTCATCGACAAGCGGCGCATTCTACGAAGGAAAAGGAAAGGAACTCTAACTCGTCGAAGCAACAAGAGAAGAATGAGAGGACCTGCCCCATGTGTGAGGGTGGTCACTTCCTCCTCGAGTGTCAGAAGTTCCAGAAGGCGTCGGTTCAAGATCGGTGGGCAACAGTTAAGAAGAGTCGCGTCTGCTTCAAGTGTCTTCAAGGGAACCACAGGAAGGAGAGCTGCAGGAAGCCATCGTGCAAGGAGTGCAAGAGGTGGCATCATCATCTGCTGCACGTGGAGCCAGAAGAAAGGAAACCCGTAGACAAAAAAGAAGATACGCCACAAGAAGAAGCAAGTGTCACCGCATCAGTGAACGCGGTCAATAGTACGAGGGCATATTTGAAGATTGTTCCTGTGGAAGTCTTCGGGTCGAAAGGATCCAAGAAGATACTGGCCCTCATGGATGAAGGGTCAACGGTGTCACTACTGGATGAGAAGATAGCAAAGGAGGTCGGCGCTCAAGGAACGACAGAAGAACTGGTCATCGAGACAGTAGGAGGCAAGTTACTAAGGAAGAAGGACTCTCAGACGTTGGACCTGATAGTGAAAGGTGTTCATCAGGGAAACAAGAAGACATTAAAGAGGGTCCGAACTATCGACGAGTTGAAGCTTGCACCACAGTTCTTGGACAAGAAAAGGATTCAAGATTGTCAACATTTGAAGAAGATCGCCGACTCTCTCTACTACACAGGGGAGTCACCGCAGCTACTCATCGGGCAAGACAATTGGGAGCTGATCGTGACTCAAGAAGTAAGAAGAGGCAAACCAGGGGAACCAGTCGCTTCAAGAACGGGACTCGGCTGGGTACTACATGGGTCGGACAATGGAAGTACGAAGCCCGTACACTACCTGAATACGTGTCTTCACATCAGCACGGCAGAAGAAGAGATGCATCAAGCCATCAAGGAACACTTCGCCATTGAAGCACTAGGGGTGTTACCGAGAAGACCTACGACCGACTCAGAAGGAAGAGCACTCGCCATCCTGGAAAAGACCTGCAGAAGACTAGAAGATGGTCGATTCGAAGCTGGACTCCTATGGAAGAATGAAGAGGAGCAGATGCCAGAGAGCTACACTTCTGCCCGGAACCGATTGATCAACATCGAGAGGAAGATAGACAAGGATCCTCAGCTGAAGGCAGAGTACAGCAAGCAAATCCAGCACCTCATCGACAGCAAGTATGCAGAAGAAGCGCCTGAGGGACAGGAAGACCCCAAGAAGACATGGTACCTGCCTCACTTCGCCGTGGTACATCCGTTGAAGAAGAAGATAAGGATCGTCTTCGACGCGGCAGCCAAATCAAAAGGAAGAAGCCTCAACGACGCTCTGCTGCCCGGACCAGACCTACTGCAGTCTCTTTTCGGTGTGCTGCTGCGGTTTCGACAAGGACCACTAGCGGTGGCAGCCGACATCAAGGAAATGTTCCTGCAAGTTCGCATCAGGCCAGAAGACAGAGACAGCCTACGGTTCCTGTGGAGAGGGGAAGATCGCAACGTGCTACCAAAGAAGTTTAGGATGACATCCGTAATCTTCGGTGCAACATCGTCACCAAGCACAGCGATCTACGTCAAGAACCGGAACGCGGCGGACTACAAGGAGCGGTACCCAGAGGCTACAAGGGCAATCGAGCTGAATCACTACATGGACGATTATCTCCATAGTTTCCATTCAGAAGAAGACTTCAAAAGGGTGACAGCAGAAGTGGACTTCATACACAAGAAGGCAGGTTTCGAACTCAGAGGTTGGGCATCAAACCGACCTAAGCTGCTGCAAGAAGTGAAGACTGATACCACAGAGAAGACAGAAGTGGACCTCGGCGAGAAAGAAGAAAAGACTTTGGGCCTGCGTTGGTTCACAGAAAGGGACTCCATCGGCTTCAGGGCAAACCTGCGAAACACGCCAGAAGAAATCATCAAGGGGTTTCAGGTGCCTACGAAGAGGGAAGTCACCAGCGCAGTGATGTCGACCTTCGACCCATTGGGGTTGGCATCACCAGTTCTCGTCCAAGGGAAGAAGCTGCTTCAGAATGTATGGAGAAGCGGCGTTGGATGGGACGACGAAATAGAAGAAAAGGACTACGAAGCATGGAAAACTTACCTGGAGAAGATGAAACTGCTCCGAGATCTTCACATACCGAGGTGTCTGGCGCCACATCGCACCGAGGGGGAGCTGCACACGTTTACAGACGCGAGTGAGACAGCGTACGCAGCCACAGTCTACTGGAGGACGGAAGAACCGAGCGGCACCTATCACGTCAACTTGGTGGCCGCGAAGGTCAGAGTCACACCTCTGAAGCCAGTATCAATCCCGAGACTCGAGCTGCAGGCGGCACTCCTGGGAAGCAGACTAGCGCACTCAGTGGAAGAAGAAATGGACCTGAAGGTAGTGAAGAAAACATATTGGACAGACTCCAGCATCGTGCTCTCCTGGATCAAGACAGACCCCAGAACATTCAAGACGTTCGTGGCTCATCGCTTAGCGGAGATTGAAGACCTGACCAAACCTCAAGAATGGAGATGGGTACCTACGGGGAAGAATCCAGCAGACGACGCGACGCGTGACGTACCAGAAGACTTCGACTGCAATCACCGATGGTTCACCGGGCCTGACTTCCTACGGAAAGAAGAGGTTCACTGGCCGGCAGCAAGGACTTTCAAGAAGGAAACCACCGGTGAAGAAAGGTCAACGGACGTCGTGGCGACAGCAAGCATCGCGTACCCCGTACCCGACCCTGAAAGGTTTTCGTCGTGGAAGAGATTATGGCGAGCTACAGCGAGAGTACTACAGTTTATTCAGCTCTGTAGAACAAAGGAAAAGGTCAACGTCAGCAAGGAAGATCCAACATGGAGAGCGACGGGAAGGAAGAAGACGATTGCGACAGAGAAGCGACATCAGTCTTCAAAGAACGCCGAGAAGAAGTACATACCCTTAGACGCCGGACTACTGGAGCAAGCCGAAGTTCTGTTGCTAAAGAGAAGCCAAGAGAAAAGCTTCAGAGAAGACATCAGGTGTCTACAGCAAGGAAAGCAACTAGAAGGCAGTAGCAAGTTGAAGAAGCTCGACGTAGTGCTGGAAGAGGGTCTTCTGCGGCTGAAAGGAAGAATCGACGCGATACAGGGCGTGACCAGGGAATACAAGCGACCCATCGTGCTCGACAGCAAGGAAAGGACAACACGACTCGTCATAGAAGAATACCACTGCCGCTTCAACCACGGCAATCACGCAACGGTCATGAACGAGATAAGGCAACGCTTCTGGGTGCTGGGACTGAGGTCAGCGATCAAGACAGTTCAACATCAGTGCCAATGGTGCAAGACGAAGAAGGCAACGCCGCACGAACTCCCGACGGGCAACTTACCTTCAGAAAGGCTGATGCACGGCCACTTTCCCTTCACGTGCACCGGCGTAGACTACTTCGGCCCGCTGACAGTCACCGTGGGAAGACGTCATGAGAAGAGATGGGGCGCTCTATTTACATGTCTAACCACAAGGGCTGTACACATTGAGCTCGCTCCGTCACTCTCCACGGACAGCATGATCATGGCGCTACGAAGATTCGCCGCGAGAAGAGGGATGCCGAAGACAATCTACAGCGACAACGGGACCAACTTCGTCGGCGCTAACCACGAACTGAAAGAAGCGCTAGACAACATGAAGCAAGAAGACCTCACCTCAGAAGCAGAGAAGATCGGCGTGCAGTGGAAGTTCATCCCTCCTGGTGCGCCAAACATGGGCGGCGCATGGGAGCGTCTGGTGCGATCGATCAAAACCGCACTGGGCGCCACACTCAACGAGCAGCATCCACGAGAGGAGGTTCTGCATACCCTCCTCCTAGAGGCCGAGCACATAGTCAACTCTCGGCCTCTCACCCACCTCTCCGAGAACCCTGAAGAAGAAGCACTCACGCCCAACCACTTTCTCATTGGGCGTTCCTGCGGCGCAGCGAGAATCGGCAGCTTCACGGACAACGAGCTCGTGGGCAGACACAGCTGGAAGACTACGCAGCGGCTGGCCGACCACTTTTGGCAACGCTGGCTACGCGAGTACCTGCCCACTCTGCTGCCAAGGAAGACGTCCGGAAGGAGCGACGCTGCTGATCTACGCGTCGGGGACATCGTGCTCATCGTCGACCGCAGCCTGCCGAGATGCACCTGGCCACGCGGCAGGATCCAGCAGGTGTATCCTGGACCAGACGGGCGGACCAGAGTCGTCGACGTCGAGACACGCGGAGGAGTACTAAGAAGGCCGAGTTCGAGAGTGGTGCTGTTGGTGCCGGGAGTGTCGCCGAGCCAGGGAGATGGTGCGACGCACGAGGGGGAGACTGTCGGCGACGGGACCCCACGAAACGACAAGGGGTGCAAGTAGTGGGTGGCCTTTTGACGTCGAACAGTGCAGTGTTTACAGTGAAAGTGACGGACAAGTGTTTCTAATTAGAATCTGTTGATTAATTAGTGTAAATAGGTAATACTTGTAAGATTGTGTTCTATTTTAGTAATAAGATTCCAATTAGATGAGGTTTTATAAGGAAAAATTGTAAATACTTTAGATTTCTTTAAGAATTACGTAACTTGAAAACTGACTTTTTTGTTTATGGTTATTTTGGAATTAAACTATTTGAAAGGGGTGTGTTTTACTATAAAAATAGTGGCACAAGTTGTTCCACGCAAATCGGATAAGTAGTTTTTAAGATATTTGAGTTTTTGTATAATCAAACTTTGTTCATACGTAATTTTAATAAGTTTTTGTTCTAGGAAATTTTTTGTATTTAGTTGTAAGTTTATTTTTATTGTTTCATGTAAAAATAGAGTTCATAAGGAATCCAAAAAGGTAACATACGTAAATATAAGGATTAAAAATCTATGTAAATAAAGGCAACGAAGGCCTCGGTCTTAGTGAAAATTGAAAGGAAAACTGGCTCAAAAAACGGGTGTTCTCGCTAAGGTAAGGACGGGCAGTATAAAAGGCGGTACGACCGCCCGTACTTCGTTCAGTCGCAACCGAGCCACCGAAGAGGCAACATCAAAAGGGAAGACCGAAGCCTTCAAAGTTAACTCTTCAAAAAAGGTGTTCTTATTTCCGTTGTCCGTGGTTCCCCTAGCTATTATTTCCGTAACCTTCCAAAAACGGTACGCATTCAGGGGTGCGTGGGTGCATGCGTCACCAGCAAAGTAAGGCACGTGTGCACAACAATAAAAGGCCTGTAGTGAACCGGCTGTGGCTATCCCGGTCGGTCCATTACAACCGTTAACCGGGAAAGAAAAAAATTACAGAAAAACTGCTAGTTTGATAAAGATATTGTACACTTAATCCATAGTTAGTTAGTAGTTTAGTTAGTTTACTTAGTTTTTCCCTCATCCATCCATGCTCAAAGTCTTTCACATTTATAACAAAAGTAATATTATAATAATAGACAGCAGAAGCGAGTCCATATTTATGTAACTTATTTTTCAAGAAAAAGGAGGTCATAGTTCACTCGTTGATTTGTTTGGTCTTATGATTATTTTTAGAGTATTTTGCGTCGCAAAATATAAAGAAAGAAAAAACAAATTATGGTCCGATTAAATGATGTAACAGAAAGGTCACCTTTTGATATGATTGACATTTGGCTTATCATATCTTATTAATGGCTTGATAAATAGCAATTAGCGTAATGGCCGCTTGACGCTCAAGGGCACCGCAGCTCTGCATGTGTAATCGGATCAATTATATTCCTTTTCTACCAAGAATAGACAAAACAATGTTTATAAAATTCGACACATTTTTGTCCGAGTTTGGCACGACCTGTAAATTAAGAAAATGTACCTTTTTTCTACATTAGGGTGAGTGGGGATAAGATGAAAAACGGGGAAAGATAAAAAAATATACAATAATGCAGAATATAAAGGAAATCTTTTAATGCTGGTAACATCATTGTAGACACCGTTATGTCTTGCCAATCACCCCAGTCTGCGTCAGTCGCTAACTGAGAGCATTCGTGTGTTTTTTGCCATTTCCGTATGGACACAATAATTATTATCCACTTAAAATTGAAATTTTAGTCTTCCATCAAGCGGGATAAGTATGAAATCGTGTTTATGGTCATAACCATAAGGACTATTTTAGTCACTATTTCATTCTTACCCCTTGAGCATTTCGTTTTACCCCTACATGTTTTCTTCATTTAGACCAATTTTAATTACAGTTTTTTCATAAAATATTGTTTCATAAAGATTTCTTTCAACATTATAGAAACAACTTGACCATGCTTATTTACGCAAATCAATTTCTTTTTGCATTTGCATTGAATCCCTTTGTGTGACAACAGTTTCAAATCAACACTGTTCATCTCATAATATTTTTATTCCAATTTACGGGGGTAAATTGGAATGGAAGGATGAATGGGGATTCATCCTACCTATACAACTTATCGCCATAGACACAGACATTTTTACCTCAAACGTTCTTACCAATGCTTTGTAAGCAGTGGCGTAGCGAGACATAATCTAGAAGGGGGCAAGATCGGACCTGCGAGGCCCTTTTCATCCAGGGCGAAAAATATGACTTACCCCCGCTGGCTCGCGCGAGGCCCCCCTTGTTGTAAGATCCCTACTTGGAACCCCCAAGTGTCGTCTATATCAAATGTGATTGTCAGCGATATCAGATTTGCGAGGCCTCTTCGTCTGTTTGAGTTCCCAGTAACAAAAATAATGTAACCAAGTCATCTTGCAACATGGGGCATCGCGCGGGCAGTATACGCTCTAGACCTAAATCTTATCGTAACGGCGACATCAGCACTGCAAAGCCTTTTATGTTCGTTCAGTTTCCAATCATCGGACACAACTAGTACCTATACTTGTAAGTGTAGGTCATGTTAATTTCTTATTAGAAGTAAGTTATACCGCTGCCTGACTGGTTACAAACTTTTCCTTTTATTTATCTGATTGCGAGGCGGTTTCAGGAGGAATTATTCCCGCTGGATCCCACTTTTGAATCCCACTTGAATATTTTACCCGTTGGATCCCATAACAAAAGAAAAACGTTTTATTCCCGCTGAATCCCAAAAACAATTCCCGTTGGATCCCACATGCTTTAAAAAATCTGAATGCGAGTACTTTCAACGACAAAATTGCTATCATAAATTGCGGTTTCGCCCGCGTCGTGTTAGGCGTATGGCCCTATGGTCCAGTCTCGCATCAGTTCCCTTGAGGAAAGCGTGAAACACGATGCGCCATGACTTGGACCTGTCCTTGGTCGGACGGCTCCCGGACTACTCGTCCAGAAGCGGCTGGAATATGACTCGCGATTACCGACGCCCTCTGGCGTCATCAGCGGTGGCTGGGGCGAAAGTAGACGATGTCCAATAAAAACATGTCCATATTGAGCGCAACATGACAAGTGTCAGTCAGTGCCGAATTAAAATCAGTGTTGTCACTATCACAAAAAAATATAACATTATAATATCGATTTATCGATTACATAACAAATTGCAGGTTTTTTTATTTTTTAAATCTCGTTTCTGTAGTTTATTAACTACCTAAAAAAGGGGAAGGTTTGTTCTAAGGCTATCTTGTCGCACCGTCTCTCGTGCAGCTGTATCACCACGGAGTGTTTTACGGGGCCCATATCTTAGAGCGCAGCAGGCATTTAGAGTTATTCCACCCCCCTGTCACGTGGCATCACAGCGCTTTTCAAATGAACTTCGCTGACCCCATTGAAAAACGTACCACCTTGAGCTTATGCTAGCCTAGAACTTTGGCAGGCCATTTAGAGTTACCTTACCCCCGCGCTGCGTGTCACGTGGCGCCAGAGTACAAAACATACCACCTTGATCTTATACTAGCCTAGTACTTTTGCTGGTTAGTGAAATTCTATCAGTTTTTAAGTAAAGACTGAATCAAATTCTCAGAATGTGTCTCTGCCATCTTTCTACACATACTGGTGACCGGTCTCTGGAAAGCCTATGGTGGCCGGATCTTGTGGAACTTTTTTTTTTTGTAAAATTCATAATTTAGTTACTCAGAATAGCTACGCCACTGCTTGTAAGCCGATTTTGTCTCAATACATAAATAGAATACCTGAAGCACAACATGCGAATAAGTATCTTCTTATGCCTCTTTGTTACAAAAAAAGACTTTATAAAACACAATTGTATCGTCACTCGGTCCAGTAGTTTTCCAATTGCCGAATAAAACAGGTTCACTAATCGAATCGTTTGGGTGGCAGTCTACAAAACATCGCTAAATTGAATGTATTCATTCAATTTAGCGATGTGCGCCTTGGGTTTATTTTTTTATTTATGCAACTTTATTTTGGTTTCTGGTATGGACACTACTTGATATGTAAATTGTGAAGCTGAAAAAAATGTGTCTGGAAATATATTTCTATTTAAGTTGTAATGATTTGATAAGTGTGTCGCATTCTATTTCAACACATAACAAATATTTGTACAAACTGCTACACATCAAGCTATGTACAAAACCAGTATGAAGCTGATCATTGTATGCGCGGAATGATTATACAAAGCTAGATCACGATAAACTAGTTTTGTATAGCTTAATGTGTAGCCGTGTGTACTACCTATATCAATAGTTGTTCTCAGTCTAGGTGTTTGTGTATGTGAGTTTTTAAGTTAGTTGCACCCAAGATACAGAAAAAAAATATAGAGTGCAACGAAATAAAAAGAGTTTGAAACTAACAGTAGAAATGAAATAATTTATCTCGGTTGCTAATTTCGGATGGATCTTTGTCTGAAACCAATCAACGAACTAATTTGTCTATCCGATTCTTTAAAATGTCCAATCAGAAGCAGTCGTCAAGTAAAAAGGGATTTAGATTGAGATTGAATATTAATTGCGTCTATATTGTGGACTAAACGTCCACTGCTGAACATAGGCCTCCCTTTTAAATGTCCAATAGGACCAGTTGTAAGCGGCTCAAACCCAGCGTGATCCTGTGGCCTTCATAATATCGTCTGCCCACCTAGTGGGCGAACGTCCTACGCTGCTCTTGATGGTGTATGGGCTATGGGTACATAAATAAAACGATTCCTGTCACTTCAAGAATGATTTACAAGAAGATACGGAATGCTCAAGAGCTTTCAAATACATAATGTTGTAAAACAGGAAAAAAACATACATATTTGTTGTGCCATCACCACCTGTGGAACCTATGTGGATGATTTAGGCCGTGCGCTGCGGTTGTCCGTCGCGGACTTTCGCGCTGGACTTTTGGAAATTCGCAAAAACATAATTTGGTTTTTCATACAAAAAAAAAGAGAAATTGATCTGGCCCAAGAGTCAAAACACAAAAATCATTTTTATTTTTTCTGAATTTCCAAAAGTCTTTGAACAAACATTGTTCAGTAAAATGGGCTGAGTTACCCCACGAGAGGTTTTGCGCATTTAACGTTACACGATGTATATATAATAAAAAATGATATAAAACATCCACACTGAATATTAAATGCCACACAAAACTGAAAAACAAATCCATTTCAAATACACCAAAGCTAGCACACAATTACGAATACACAAAATTACCAATGTAACACAATGCAAGCAATCGCTTAACTTTATTGCGAGTACAATACGCAATTGCAATAGTATAATGCCATTATCTGAATTGTTCGCCAGCAATGGATATAGAATACAAATGGACAGTCAGATGATGTAGGCAGGTAAAAAAAAGAGGTTCTCAATTCGACATGTATATTTTTTTTTTTTTTTTTTATGTATGACCACGCATAACTTTTCGTAACGTGGTCCGATTTCAAAAATTCTTTTTTTGTTGGAAAGAGTATATCTCAAAGTTGGTCCCATTTAAATTTCAAAACTAAAGTCAGCCTCTAAGGGTAGAAAAAAAGGAATTCATTGTCAACTTTCCTACTGAATTTTCAATTATGAACCGATTCTGTTGAAGTAAAGTTAACAATTGTAGTTCTGAGGACATTATTATATAGCAGAGATGTGGAGAACATAACATGATGGCGTCACCATCATCAGATCAACTCCAGATCCCTGTTATTTTGTGAAGTCAGTCCCGAGAGTTCCTTAACGGTTAACAACAGCTATATCGTGTTTGGGCTCATGTCACTCAGCTTGATGAGGACTTTAGACCTAGCTGAGATATCATTGCCATCGAGGGTCTGAGGATGGTGACGGATAGCAGGGACGAGAGGTCCTCAACAGTTAACAGCACCTTTATCGTGTTTGGGCTCATTTCACTAGTCTTGATGAAAACTTTGTACCTACCTGGGGTACGTGATTCATACTACCGCTACCGGGTCGCGGTTTGAATTAGTGCTGCATTTTTATTTCATTCATCAACCCCGAATATTTTTATCGCAAATATTTATGGCAGGGATAGGAACATAAATTGACAAGTTTTTTCAGGGTTTTTGTTTGAAAACAGTGTAATTTATTTTGGGTTAGACGCAAATTGTGCACTTCGCAAATTGTGCACTTGACGCAAAATGTGCACTTCGCAAATTGTGCAATTCGCAAATTGTGCACTTCTCAAAATAGTAATTCGCAAACTGTGCATTTCTTTGGTGTTAGATTTGGATTTTTCATTGAAATTCGTGTGACAGTGTGCGAAATTTTTTTAGTACACATTGCAATCCTTAAATTGATAGTACACTTTTGACACGGAGTCAAAAGTGTAGGTATGTACATATTGTACTAAGATACTGTATTTACATTTGCATTATTTCTCAACCCCCAATGTGGGTATCAAATAACGTAAGTGCTATAAAACATCGTGTCACTATATTTGTGATTGCACTCCTCCGAAACAGGTATCTTATTTGTCAAGAGTGAAGTGTTATTTCGGATCATTCTCATGTCAACAGAATCGCAACTCGTCAGAACTGCATTCGTCAAAAACGCAACTCGTCAGGTTGTCAAAAACGCAGCTCGCCAAACAATAAAATCAATAAATAGGATTTTGTCGATGAATGTCATATCTAGTATTAGATAGTTAGGTATTAAAAAAAAACCTGACTTGTTGCGAATCTGACGGGTTGCGTTTCTGACAAAGTGGAGTCCGAGTTGTGGCTAAGCACGAGGGCTGAAGCCGCCGACGAAAGTTACTCTAGTAATATTATAATAGTATTTTATGAAACTGTACATAATGAGGGGTATACACGAGTGTGACTCGCTTCACTCGTTTTTTAAAAGTATCACACGAGTGTTTAATACCTAGTTATGTGCAGTTTTATACACTACTTTATCTCTCTCATTGAACACAAACGTATCAAATAAAAGATAAAGATTGACACAGTTTATTTATTGGTTATTTTAAGTGATCATTTGTCAACATTTTAATGAAGCGTTCTTTTCGTTCACGCAGCCACAGATAGAAAATGAAATAGATGTATCTATAATCTGTAGGTATCGCAATGAAAACTATTTATTTTGTTATAGAAATAGTGTCATAATTATTATTTTTGAATTTCTTTTCGACATACTATTTGTAATGTACGTACTCAAAACGAGTCTATATAAACTCGTTTTGAGTTTTGTATTTTGAATTTAACGATATGAGACTAGATAAAAGTACTTGTCTAAGAGTTTATTGCAAATTATTTTTAAAAGAGCCTCACGCAACGCTTTTACGTTCTCAAAAATTAATACTACAGCTTAAACACACCATGTTTTTCTTCTATCAAGTTTAGAACACGTAACTAGCATTGTAGGTACAAAAATATCAAACAAAGGTGTTTGTAAGTATATTTAAGAGATAGTATACCTCTTCAAATAAAAAGCTTCGTTTAGAAATGTGATTTACACTCTCACAAATATAATAAGTTTTTGTAAAACACGATCATGTAAAACCGTATAAATGCTAATGTTTAAATTGCCTTTTAAATCTTTCGGAATATAAAGAGAGATATTATTTGGATTTTAGCGTTTAAATAATTTTGGGTGATATTAATAAAATTAGCACTGTTTTAAATTGTTAATGTTACTATTGTAATTAAAACGGTTTTGGATATTACATTACTTAGGTAGGTACATTATAGTCATTGAATACATTATTGGTTGATAAATTGCAATACACATTCACAAATACACTGGCATTGTCTGGGTTCCGTCGGTGCGCAGGAGTGTTAGTTCTTTTCTTACGTCCTGTCTTTGCTTCTGGGCTATAATTATGACACCGAGTAAACCTAATAAATAAATTAGAACTTCAATTGCAACACAACTACTGCATTTCTTTTTCAATGTTTCAGGGTCTATTGTAATAAAAAGACAAACCCGTAAAGAAAATGGGCCTTTTCAAACCTGGTATCTCTCCCCAGATCTGCTACAGGGGGATAATGGGAAAAAATAAGTGAACTTTCTTTGTCAATATTTATTCACAATCACATTTTAACCTAGTGCGAATCTGTGCAATCCCAGAAACCCTTCTTTCAATTTCAGACCCTTCTGAACAATATATATGATAATCAAGGTGGGTGGACCATGGAAGGCCATGCTCCTTCGAAGGCCAATTATTAAAATTTCGTAGTTATTGCCATGTGATGACAAATTCCTTCCGTTTACAAAGATCCATCCAACTGAAAATCACAGACGCAGCCGCGAATCGCTCGCGCTATTATTTTGGTAGTACGTAACAATAGGCTCTCGCTTCTTGGATATCGGGAATAGACAACGTAAAATTAAGGTGGTGTACCATGGAAGGCCACTCTCATAATTAGACAGTTATTATTAATTTATTTATTGCATAAATTAAACTAACAAATGTTAAAGTGATACTTTGTTTTATTATATAACAATCATATAAACCACTTCTTTTTAACGTAGATTTAATAACAGTAACTTTTAGTGTTAAATAACCTATTTATTACAATGGCCTTCATAGAAGCCCCTGTTCCTAGTTAGGCCATTTGGTAGAGTTCAATAAAACTTATGTCTAATTAATATTGATCAAATCTGCAATTCAAAAAAGTGGTCTTATGATAAGTAATAAAACAAAGTATTACTACAATATTTGTTAGTTTTATTTGTTTAGTAAATAAACGAATAATAACTGTTTATTTGTTAGTGTGGCCTTCCTTGGTTCACCTACCTCATATCTCGATTCGCTACAAGCTTCCAAGTTATTAATGTCTAATGAAAACAGAAAGATATAGAGTCGTTAAATAATAATAACTTCAAGATTGCCAAAGTTACTCGGGGAATTTCTTTATACGTTCGAACTTACTGCATAGCAAGTAATATATATTATTATGCGCGCTTAGAATTTTACGATCGGGGAAATGACTTCGCGAATATTGTTCACGTCATTTCGCGATATTAGAACTCTGGCAGTTGACACCCGGGTATATTATATCTTACTAATTTATATCATAAAAGTTATACCGTTAATGGAGAAGTTCCATGGTATGTCTTTACAATATCGTGAATTTTTTCCTATACCAATCTACTGTTTTCAAACGACTACTATTTAGAGGTATAGTTATACTGGACATTAGGCCGAGCTATGATATAGCCATTATATGTTGGGCCCACATAAAAGATAAAGAGAGAATTGGGTGATTCTAAGGCTATAAAGTGTGGTTGTTTCTTCGCAGCAATACATTTTAGGTGTAATTTTCAGTGTGCGTGAGGTTGAATGGATCGTTGGCTTGTTTTATTATATCGATATATCCAATTTGTGATAAAGGTACCTACTGCTTAAATTTATATACTAGTAAGTTTGGGTAGATCTAAACTAATTGAAAGGCTACACGTGTTTGGAATAACATAGTAACCTTTTTGCTATACATTCATAGATCAAGTGCACGGATGTTTAGAACACCGCCATTTACTTCCAGTCCAATGTTTTACGAACACCATTTCACAAATATTTTTCAACAGCGCCCCTCCTGTCAACGTCAATCAATTGCCGAAATATCCTTGCACATAGATAGGCTACCTCCATCAATCCATTCACCGACACCTCCACAGTACACGCTCGTTGCAAAGTGACGGTATGCTGACACAATACCCCCAAAACGTTCATTTTAACGACCAATGCAGATCCGTGTTCATAACGGTATGTGTTAGTCAGAAATGTATGCCTTTCATATCACATTCGGGTGAGTATGAAAATTCCTGCGAATGAAAACCAAACGATCCGGTTGGTCGTATTTCCTATGCTCGTAATGGTCGTTTCACGCATAATATGAACGAGCCAATCATTCACGGATGACCTACTTCCATACCCAATATTAATAAGGATGTAATGGCACAGTTGATGAAATGCTCATTTTCTTAACCGGTTATGTAAAATTTGATGGAGAGCATAATGTGTTCGGGTGGAGGGATTTGCTGAAATGTTATTTTATGCTCGGGTCTAAATCCGTCTTTATGTTTTTTTTTCGGGTAATATTTATCAGGAAAAAAGCTGCCTATCGTTATAAAGGTACATTAAAGTAAACCTTGACGAGTTTACTTAAGATTTAGCTAACTAACTCCCGTTTAACTTCCTAACGAAGTTTGGATAAACAAAGTAAGTAGGTATGCAATATAGTTGTACCAGAGCGACAGTAATGAAGAAGAAAAAGATAAGATTAATATTCAAATATTACTATCCAACGTGTGACGGCATCACTCACATCACACATTTTGCCCGAATATCAATTCACGACTACCACTACCACCACTGTAATAATTATGATACAGCACAGCGCACAGAGATGAAATAAGCCTTGTAGAAGAAGCCACCTTCTTTAATTTAGGAGCGCACTCTTACGTCAAATGTCGCGTAAGGGTGCTCACACATCTATCGACGCGGAATCGGATTTTTCCGTCGCCCTTTCTCTTTCTGTCGCTTAGAACTGCCATTTGCTAGACCGACATTTTACGGTTTTAATCAATTATCCCCAATTTCGAAGTGGTCTAATAAGGTACTTAATTAAAAATAGAGCAGACGGAGTCTCGCTTTTAAACCTACGTATTTATATTTTGTAAACGAGGAATCTCTAATTTTTAAAACAATGAAAGAATTTTTCTGTTATTGTTTTAAAAAATTGTGAAATACTCAATTTGTTTTCAATTATTTTCAAAAATTTACTTGTAAAGCTATATTTAATAAAAATTCCAGAAATACCTTCATAGCATCAATTTATTTCAAACAAATGGTAAAAATAAGTTTAGTACAGAAACGTCAAACGCTTTTTTACAGAAAATGTAAGCCTGAATATTTACCTGAATCTTTGGCAAAATGAAGAAGGTTTTATATTAAAACGGAGCCTTTATAACGATACGCAAAATAAGACAGTTTACTTACCAAATTAAAAAAAAACGGCTGTACCACTTGGAAAGCTAAACTAAGCGCTACTTATATATTCTTTTTTTTTAGGACACCAAAAGGTTGAACAAAATGTTGGCGTTCAAAGAATTTTGTTGAAAGATTTGAGTCCATGGAAACCTAAATCTTCATTTTGAGCTTATATACGTACAATTAAATATATATTATCAGATTTGAATCGATCCGAGGTATTCCTTTTAAGTCATAGGTGCCCATCACAGTTACGCGTACAATGTACATTGAGTTACCACAAAGTGAACGAAAATGATGAACTGAGAAATATCTATACCTAACATAATTACATTTGAATAAGTAAAGAATACATTTTTCAAATTTTATGAAACCTTTATACCCACATTTTTTCTACGATTAAAAATGTATTCCTTTTTAATCGTAGAAAAAAAAATAACATCTTAAGACTAGCTTGTAACTCGAAAACTATGCCACTGGAACCTCATACCGGGGAAAAAGTAATAAGTATACCTATTGTATTAATCCAGGTTATAAACTATGTGCGTACCAATTGTTATGCAAATTCGTTCAGTAGTTTTTGTGTGAAAGACCATCTTACTTACTTACATCTCACCAGATACATCACATCCATTATCCATTTATAATAAGAATATCCGGTGGACGAGCTACGCTCGGTTTTTAAAATGTCTATGTCTTGGGAATGCAGCTTTTCTCGAACCCGGGACCTTGATAAATCGGTTCCTTGAGCCGAAAAACCCCTAATCTGTAACTTTCATGAAAATCCTTGGAGCCGTTTCCGAGATCCTGATTATATATAAATATAACAAGAATTGCTCGTTTAAAGATATTAGATTTAGATTTGTATGTACCTATAGCTCTTCATATTCAATTTTGTTTATTTCCTGTTTTTTTTTGTCCTGTATGAGTTTAATAAGTGCTTTTTCTTGATTTATCTCATATTATAGAAATCAAAGCGTGCCCAATAAATAGATTACCTAGAAGCAACAGGTTTTTAAAAAAGTAAGCAAGCAAGTCCAAACATTTATAAATATACATAAATCGTGGAAAACCAAAACCCTGTTCGGTCTCATTCCATTAATACATTTACCAACCCTCATAGGTTAAATCAAAGCTCCAACTTGACCAGGAATATCACTAACCGAAATATATTTAATCAGGCATCGAGTGTTTAAATGCTGGAACTGATCTTGTTGAATAATAAGACATCTGGCTTCCGGTTTGGCAATCCCATGTTTAACGCAGCTGGCTAATGATATCTGAAGTCATAGTTGACCTATTGAGTATAAGTACATTTGTTGTTGCTGCAACTTTTTTATTATATCTGTGTAGGGGTGGCTTACAGCTAACAATACAAGTGAATAATGTAACGATCAAGCAATTTTGAAATTCGCTTTATATAATCATCATCATCACATTTTTTCCACTGCTAATCATAGACCTCCTTTTTAATCTAGAAAAACATATACCGTTTGGAAGGGACTGCATCCAGCGTCTTCCACGGCTTTATAAGATCGTCAAATATTACACTGGTTACCGTGAAAAAATCGATCAGAGTAAATCCAAGTATTAACGAGGTTAATAAAATCTGATAATAATTTTAAAAAAAGTTGTTAGTTTTTTGTGCTTTAAATACGCATAAACTTACACCAGCAGGATACACTCACATCCGAATCTGTCAATTTTAATAGAATATCGAACGATTAACTTAGTTTGTTGTGATAAGTTTGAAAGTCTATTCTCGAAAGGAGACCTTGCTAAATGAGTTCCCAGTCGCCTATAAGAATTTCATTGTAACTCGTAGTATTTGAAAATTCATTAATGAGCCGTTTTTAATGTTTAATAATTTCCTAAGACTTATATAAAATATTAAAGATAAAAAAGTATCTGAATTGCTTTTATTCATTTTTTTATTGACATGTTTTTTTTTGTCACGATGAAATAATGAAAACTAGGGAAGGGTAATAACGCTTTTCCAGACTTTAGAAATGAAACTGTAATTAATCGATTTTTACTAGATTTAAAACGATTTGTTTGCTGAAATTAAAAATTGGCGTGTGAAACAGTATTTGGCGGGAATCGAGTAGATTCAAAATCGTTTGCGTTGCTTTAAACTGTGTTTTCATGCTGAATTTGATTCGGAAAATCGGAATTTTCAAAGTCGATCTAGGAGTCATTGAAAATCGGGGAAAATACATTAAGTTAAAAGCTTCGGAATGAGCTTCTTAGTTTAATCTTAGTTTTTTTGTGCAGAATAATATTAACTGGATAGGTTCCTCCGAACTGGAAAAGACGCCCAATATCGTGAAAGGTAAAGTGGAAAACTTAATTTGCAGTGCGTAGCTGGCGATACTATCTCTATTCTAAGAAAAAAAATCCAAGGTTATTTCATCGACTATTTCGTATACAAATCGACTGATAATTTTTTTTGCACGTTAAATATGACACCATTCGTGACATTTTTTGACACCCCCAAAAGAACCGTTTAGCTGGTAGAGGGGGGGGACATATTTATTACAAAATTACCATGCTTAAAACGCTAAAAATATTTTCAAACGTTTTGTCATTTATCAAAAAATTCTTGCGTCGAGAAACTATCATTATTTTCTACGGCCCATGATACACCACACTGGGTACGCGAGAAAAAAAAAATCCTCAACGTGAAGTACTGATCGGTACCCTAAAAAACGATTTCAACGAGATTTTATTTTACCACTATTTCGGCACAACAAATCTGTATATCTACACCAAATTACAGCTCTCTAGTACTGTGCGTCTCTGAGCTAAACTGCGGACGGACGGACGGACGGACATGGCGAAACTATAAGGGTTCCTTGTTGACTACGGAACCCTAAAAAGTAAGCAAGCAAGTCCAAACATTTATAAATATACATAAATCGTGGAAAACCAAAACCCTGTTCGGTCTCATTCCATTAATACATTTACCAATCCTCATAGGAAATCAAAGACCAATATTGACCAGGAATATCACTAACCGAAATCCATATTTTATCAGGCATCGAGTGTTTAAATGTGGAACTGATCTTGTTGAATAATCTGACATCTGGCTTCCGGTTTGGCAATCCCATGTTTAACGCAGCTGGCTAATGATATCTGAAGTGTTGACCTATTGAGTATAAGTATTTGTTGTTGCTGCAACTTTTTTATTATATCTGTGTAGGGGTGGCTTACAGCTAACAATACAAAAGTAAATAATGTAACGATCAAGCAATTTTGAAATTCGCTTTATATAATCATCATCATCATCAGGGCGTCCACTGCTGATCATAGACCTCCCATTTAGATCTTCACATATACCGTTTGGAAGGGACCTGCATCCAGCGTCTTCCACGGACCTTTATATGATCGTCATATATTACATCTGATTGCCGTGACCGAAATCGATCAGAGAAATCCAAGAAACGATATTAATAAAAAAAGATAATAATTTAAAAAGTTTTATTCCGTGCTTTAACATACGCATAAACAGACGCCAGCAGGTTAACTTACCCGAATCTGTCAATTTTTACCAATCGAACATTAACTTAGTTCTGTTGTGATAAGTTTGAAAGTCTATTAAAGAAATTTCACAAATTGAGCTAGGTTGGTGTGCTGTGGCCAGCAAAATTTGCCACTATGTTTGTTATTTGTTACTCAAACGAAAATCATTCTACATTGTCGTCTGCATTGTAGCTATAATATACGAATTGACATTAGGGCATGCAACCGGGAAATCCCGGTACCGAAAATACCGGGAAATCCCGGGAATTTTTAAAGCAATCCTGTACCGGTTCTTCGACCCGTAGTCCCGGTACTTTCGATACTTTCGGTACTTTATTATTTTCCTTTTTTTTCAATATAATGTTACAAATCATATCCAATAAACTATTATTTTATAAACAAAAACTAATCAGCAATGTTAGTAAGGGGTCAGTTATGATGATGATTATGATTCATTTATTGCATCACTTTCATTTTTAAGAGAATAACTTTAATCATGCTCAGATTTTGTGTATTTTATATTTAAATAGCGTTTGTTACATTCTTTTCTTGAGTTTTATTAGTTTTGTTTTGCTACAGTTTGTTTAATGATATTTATAGTAGATGGAAAAAAGTGATCAAGTATGTGCACGCAAAACACGCAGAACTCCATTTTCTGCGCTAGAGCGCAAGGATTTGTTCAAAATTCGGACAAAATATCTTGTAGTGAGGTGAAAAGTTGTGTGTTGCATTCGGAAGCAATGTTTTTCTGCATCTCGTACCTTTGAAAAGTTCGCCACGCTCTCAGTTTTCAATCCTACTTGGATTGAAAACTGAGCGTAGCGAAAATTTCGCGACAAATACTAACTATTTTAAAAATTTTAACTATTTTAACACATAACTATTTTATTTTAAAAGAAAATTAATATGTTTGTGATGCACGACTGTAATATAGAAATTCTTTGTTGCAGGAGAATTTCATAAGTAGGTTCATTGTGAAAACTCCTTTTGTAGCTAGCCGTTTAAAATTAGTAAGATAAAGGTAATTGTTTTTTTGACGGATATTTTTATGATTACTGAAGTCTCCCGAACTGAAACGACGTTAGACGATGTGTGGTGTCGGGTATTTTCATTAGGTTTTTATTGGGACTGTTGACTTGATTTGGTAGCCGCGCCGCGCCATGCCGCGATCAGAGCCCGCAATAAAAGCTATGCAATAGTTTAAAAAACATTTAAATTCGGTTCCTTGAGATTATGTTCTGATACTTATTGTCAATTCTAGATTTACGAATAAAACAAAGTTTGATGAACTACTCCATCCCACCCACATTTGTATTGAGTTAATTTTTCAACTGATTTAGACAATTTTATGGAGTGTGCACGCACTCGTGCCTTTCATACCATTAGTTAAAAGCGACATCAACACGTACGACGTGAGTACCGAAAGTACCGAATTTCCCGGGAAATCCCGGTTCCATGTCCCAGTACCGAAACTTCGGTACTGGGCTTTAAAAAGTACCGGTTCTGCAACCCCTAATTGACATCCTACATCATAATACGAGTATGTAGGTAAGTGAACGTAGCCAATTGAGAATTCAGCTGAATGACAGAATTCGTGATTCAATTGAATTATAGTGGAACATTATTCTACGGAAACGTGACATCTGGATGTTAGCTAATCCCGACCATATCTGAGCCAAATATGATATTTGATTCGTTAGGCCATTCTGAAATGAAATGTACAAAAAACACAAGGGAACAAAATAAACTTTTTCTGTTGTTGCATGGAATTTTATGCCTGTTTTTTACTAATTTGAGGTCGCTGATTCCAAATCTACTATCAGTTTTTTTTCTAGCAGATCTAGTTTTTGAGATACAGCACTGTCAGTCATATTTTAGTACTAGTCACATTTAAATTTCAAATCTACCTAGCTGTTCTTTAAAACAATTTTTTGTTTAACAATGTCCACGTCGACAAATATCTGTAAAAACGATCCCAACTACTTTTGTAACATCTGTGGTGAATATACATTAAAAAATCGTGGACTAAGTGTGTTGGACTTCATAAAACAGGTGTATTTTGATTACTTTGGATTCCCTTTTTTGCACATCTGTGACAAGTACTGTACTTCTGCCGAAAAAAACCTGATTTATAAAACTGGAAACCTCACGCGTATGCAATCGTGGCTAACAACTAGTAATATAATAATTTTGCCACCCTTTATAGTAACACTTTCATTGACCACAGACACCAACATAGTTAATATTCCACAAGTATCACACAACGCCATCTAGTCCCAAGCTAAGCAGAGCTCGTGTTATGGGTACTAGGCAACTGATAGACATATTTATAATATATTTCTAAATACATAAAAAATATAGATAAATTACACCCAGGCACAGAACAAATTATCGTGCTCATCACACAAACATTTTTCCTGGGTGGGAATCGAACCCACGACCTCCGACATAGCAGTCAGGGTCAGTAACCACTAGACCAACAGGCTTGTCAAACATTTAATTAATAATATGTGTAATTCCTATTTTTATTTTGTAAATTCTCATTAAAGCCTAACTTTACCCTAAGATGTTAAAACGAGATTGAAAGATTCAAGCTAGCAGGATATAATTGTGGTGGCTTCGTTCGTAAAGCGTCCGGTGCTGTATCGAATCAGCAGGATTAACTCCTGTCTGCACTCGATTCCCTATTCAAATGGCAGAAAACGGAACCCTTATAGATTCGTCATGTCTGTCTGTCTGTCTGTCGTCCGTCCGTATGTCACAGCCACTTTTTGTCGAAAGTATTCTGTTTAAACTTGGTAAGTTGGTGTATTATGTGAACCGCATTAGGATTTTCACACAAAAATAAAACAAAAACCAATTTTGGGGGTACCCCCCATAATTAGAATTGAAACTCAACATTTTTTTTTTTCACCTGACCCATACGTGTGGGGTATTTATAAATAGGGCTTGAAAAATTATATTGTGGTTACTAACATCATTTTTTTCTAAACTGAACAGTCTGCGCGAGAGACACTTCTAAAGTGATAAAATGTGTGTCGTCCTCCCTGTTACTTCTAAAACAAGTGAATGACACTACTAAAAAAAATATATGATGTACAATCGACAAAGTGGAATCATGACCCATTTTGACAACAAATCGTTTGAATCCGTCAAATTGACAAAGATCAAAGTCGTTACCATGGATATGTATGTTTACGCGAATGTGGACCTAATTGTATTTGAATGTCTGTAGGAAAATAACCTTATAGTGGGTCATAATTCCACTGGGTCGATTGTACATTACTATGCAAACTTCAATTGAAAATAGGTTTGAACGAGATCGAGTTTTTGTTTTTTAATACGTCATAAATCAACTAAAATTTTTATATTATGTTATTTGCTGCTACGGAACCCTTTATAGGCGAGTCCGACTCGCACTTGGCCGGTTTTTTCTTTCTACAGAAATATTTATCTAAATCAATCTAATTCTTCTCCTCCCCAGGTTCATTTTGCCTCCGCAATGTTCACGTGGTTGTCCCCGAGGCAGTGGAACTCGGCTCCAAGGTTGAGATGAAGTGCCTCTACGACCTCGAGCAGGAGGTCTTATACTCCGTTAAATGGTACAGAGGGGACCGTGAGTTCTGTCGGTACTCCCCCAGAGATGTCCCCCCGCTCAAAATCTTCCGAATACCTGGCATTGAAGTTGAGGTAAGTTTAAACTCCGGAGTTCAACATTATAAGTTCATGTTCCACAGTTTAGTTTTTGTGAGCTTCTAGTTGTTTGGCGGACGGAGAATGAATTAAATGTACATTTTAAAGCTCAAAGACCGAAAATGCTAATAGATAGTTACAACATTTAGGGCGACTTTCACCAAAAGTTAAACATGTTTAAAATTTTATTTAATGTCAAAATTCTATTGAATTTTGTGCTTAAATAAAATATTAAACATGTTTAACCGTTGGTGAAAGTCGCCCTTAGAGTATTAAAAAATAATCAACACTTGTTTTTGTTAAATCGATGAATATTAATAAAGACTTTTATTAAATTAAAACCAATGTCTAAAATCAAAGCTTTTTGGATGCTGAATATTTATAATGTACATACTTTCATTGATGAAATTAACTGGTCCCAGATTCCGCGATATTCTTAAGCTCGCAAGATTTAATAACAGAGATTGGGACAGGCGAAAGTAAATAAAAACCTTGTAAAAACAACCTTACTACTTTATTTGTTTAATGTGGCTTCTGTCACCATTTTTCTCAACAAAATGTATAAAAAGTGAACATAGAATTTAAAAGCTAAATCGTCAGATTTAAGTTGCCACCATATTCAGTTTTCTGCGGAGAAGACAAAATGAATAAGTGACGTAGTTAATTAGTAGTACTTATTCTGAATAGGGAGACTTAAAACCCTGGGGTTATTATTTATAAGAGCTGTTTGTTTATAGCGGGTGATTTTTTAATTTAGTCACCATCCTAATATATTAATCTTTGGCGAAAATCATTGAATACGTGTTTTATCTTTTTGTATCACTCAATACAAAAATATCGAGATCACGTCTCAATGTTAGCTATAAAAAGTTGATAAATCTGGACACCGCGCTGTGATGTGTCGCTCAGGTGTAGCGGGGCGGAGTGGAGGTAAGCGGGGTGCGCTCTGCCCGTTTCATGCGTCGGCAAGTGTATATTATATTATTAAAATTTAGCTTAGTGACCACACAGAGCGGATGAGAAAATGATTTAATATGACAATTTGACGCTTCGATTTTTTTTCTATAATGAGTTTGTGATTGATACCTAATGCCTAGAAAAATTTTGGACGGTGGTAAAAAAATCACCCTTTATGTATCTGTAGACTTGTAAAGGGCCATTTAGACGGGGAGAGTTTCACGACTCGAACATACGATTATCGAAGGAATATAAAATATTGTCTTCGTCTAAACATCGCCCGTTGACTTGGGCGATAATCGCCTCGAATAGGAAGATTTCTCGTAAGGGAAAGTGTCCGTCTAAACAGAATGTCAAAGCAATAATCGCATTTCGAGTTTTTATGACAGTTGCTAACATGAGTGACATAACAAAACAAAACGGTTCAAACTGATTTGTACGATACTCGTATGAACGAGAAAAAATGTCATACGAGATCGTGTTTAGACAAGTCGAGTTTCTCGTATGCGATAATCTTCTTACAATAATATCGCCGTGTAAACAAACATAGACATTATCGCCTACGATAATGTCATATGCAAATCTCGTATGATATAATCGTAGACGAGATTTTAGTTCTTGCCTGTGTGTAAACAGTTTGATACGATTATGTTATGGCGATTATTGCTTGCGATAATTGCTTAGACATTCTCGTACGGAAACGTTCGAGAAACTCTCCCCGTCTAAATGGCGCTTAATTCTATGCTTTGGTTTTCATGATAAAGCCTTTTGTTTCTTCATGAAGAATTTCGGACCACGTTGTTTCTCTACGATTTTTTAACGCACCCGTTCAGAAAAAACACAAGAGTCACATCACTATGTACCAATTCTCTCAAACGTTATAAGATGACCTGACGCCTTAACACGAATCCTACATAATTATTTGACAGGACTTCGTACTTCAAGTATCTTTATTGAAAATGGTACTGAAAATATAAAAGAGCTTCTAATGTCCGAACGAGGAAATAAATACGAGTAATATAGACGCCAGCACATCAAGCAATGTTGACAATCGAATGAGAACCTTCTTATTTTGTGAAAAAGTTGATAAACTATTAGTAGTCAGTACAAGAAAGTGACAGTTCACGTTTAGTTCAGTTCAATTCTGAGACATTCAAATATCCATGTGAATGTTATATGTTTATCAAACGCGTGCTTTTATTTCCCACATTGGAGCAACAAGATTCTTGGGTTTATTCCAGAAATTCACAAAAAAAATCCCACTAGTGGGGTGTTTTACTTTTTCCGAGAAATCCCTGCTAGCATCTTCCCTAGCATGAATTATTTAATACTGGGTACTTCTGGAAAAATAAGTAGCAATCCACATTGGTGCGGATTTAAAAAATCTGAAATCCCCGTTAGCCTGAATTATTTATGATAGTGGAGAAACAACACAATCCCCACTAGTGGGCATTTGACAGTGGGGATTTCTGGAATCCCGATCCCGATCCCGATATCCCGATATTCCCTATATCGCGATTAGATCCATTAGGTCTTAATTTAGCAACAACCTTCCCGTTCTTTGCAACCACCATCCCTCGTATGATCTCAAGTCTAAAGTTCATAGTAATTAAAGTTTTGCGCTGAGATACTGATCCAACTTGTGTTCTTATGCTGCGTTTCCGCGCTGGACTTTGATGGAGTTTGTAATATCTTAACGGAGTTCCAACTTCTTAGAAGCCGACGCATAGAAATGTTGAGTATTTAAGCAGGTTGTTAATTATCAATTTCCCTTGTAGAATTCAGGAAACTTTAACTATACCTTGGCAATGTTGACTTGATCCCAATTTAAATTAGGAAGGTAGTTTGATGTTTGAATACGAACTTGCAAGGTCTTCAAACCTTTTGACCTAAATTTAGAATTTAGTCTGATCTGTGTTTGAAAAGGGTGTTTAGTTTACAGCTAGATTTGTTTGCGTCCTATTTTTTTATTATAAAGTTTTTGAAATATTTTTAATAATCTAGTCAACGATGATTGAGAGATTGGCCTCTAGTATTTTAATTTCATGCAAATTACCCTTTGAAGATCTTTTAAGGTTTTTTTTTCTATCATTAGAAAAAAGTAAGAAACATTGCTTCTTAAAAGTTTCTAAACACATGCGACCAAAAATTAAGGTGTGGTCGAAAATTCGTCTAATAAAATTACAATTACTAACAACCCTTTATCCACATTAGGTAATTATGTGGTCGCACAGAATCACACATTAGGTTAACCCTTAAAATAATGGAGAATCGCTTTTACGTGTTCAATACAGAACGTACCTACAACAAAATATATTTCTGCCACTTGTTTCAATATAAAAGCGTGAAAACAGTTGAAACTGCGACATAAACAATACTGAAAACGAAATGGTTCTGAACAATAATATGAGCTGTTGACACTTCACAAATTGCTTTTACATTCATCAGCTTGTCAGCTGCCTGTGTTATGTATTTTCAATACAAAATAATATTCATATTCTTCGAAATTTATAGATATTTCATATTATCGCCAAAACCTATCATTTAATGTATATGACACATTTTCCAAATTGTCGTTTTCCTTGAACAATTTTGCCAGAAAACGCTGGAACAATACGAATATAATTTCAAAATGGCAACTTCAAAATGGCTTCAGCTACTGTTCGGACACATACGTCACTGGACTCCCCATTAGTGTCTAGACTCTTGACAAATATAAATGCTCGTTTACTCTCGCATTTGTCTGTGGATATTTATTGGCACAGTTAATTGAAGCAAAATACTTCTATAGTTTCTTAATAGGAGTTTCTTAAATGGCGAAGTAATTAAATCGAAAGTCTAAATATTATTATACAAAACTTTTGCTTTAAAATTTTACGTCACGGATCTGTAATTCACGCTGTCTGTACAGCCGAGGGTACAAGTGATTCACTTTATTTCTCAATTTGTTTGTACAGGCATGTAAGATTAAAAATGTAACCCTTTTTTTCCGCGCCGAGCTATGTCACAAAAACACGTAGGAGACCGTCCCATACACGTAGTGTTACTACGTATATTTAGGTAAAAGTCCGCAATGAAGCAAGTTGTATTCACAACACGACGCCCCCCATCTGACTGACACACACAATTCAGCGCCATGAAATAAAATTTCCCAAGCCATTTCTCTTCAACACGACAAATTGTAATCAGTATGAAATTAAGTTTTGTAACTTTCCCCTTGGCTATTCTAGTCCCCGCCCCAGTTGACAGGCATTCCGCGAGATATAATTATAATTTTAAGTAAAGCCCCACACAACATTTTCATATTAATGTAATTCATTACTTCCCTGTCTGTGCGCAGTCGGCAGACGTGTATATTTTTCACTCAAACGTTTTCGAGCACCCGTAATATGGAGCGATTTGTAACAGCAAAGAGATTCGACCAAAATTAAATTATAATAACGATCCCATTTTTCTCAAATTAAAATTTTCCCTCTAAATTAAAACCTCAAAGGGCATTTCGTTTGAGCTTTTAATTTCTTTAGGCACTTCGGCCCTTGACCTTCCAGCATGTTCAGGAAAAGAACTTTCATGTTGGAAAATAACCGTGAAATTGTGTGTCAAGGGAAATTGTTTAATATTTCGTGCGCAAACGTATAATTAACGATCATTGTGTGGCTAAATAATAATCCCATAAATTGCGGAAAACACATTTAGAATAATATAAATACACGACAACGTTTTTCCAGTGAAAAAATATAATTTGTTACAGTGGTTGAATTTGGATAACGTGACTTAGCACAAATTCAACGTAACATGGGGAAGAGTGGGCTGTATTCACATTTAAATAGATCATGTCTGCATAATTGCGTGTACGTAACGTTCACGGTGTGATAACGGGGCAAACATTTATATATTTTATCGCCACTTTTCACGTCAAGTTTCTCGCGTTACCATAATTACGGCTCGAATCGTTTTTATGGGGCCTATCGGGAATGAGGCCTAACTAGGCCATTATCATCTTTATCTGTTGCCGACACTATCCACGGTGTCGTTTTATATTGCCAATTGTTATGCCAACTGTATTCCAGTATCAACTCATTTTATGTCCGCGTGGGCCACTTAAATTTTATCGCAGGGACGTAACATGGCTTCATTACTGAAAACTGTCTGGCATCCTCATTAATGCCTATAACACATAACGTTGTACGGACATTAATAAAGTTTTTATCATAGAAGGCTATCGTTCGCTAAGGGATCGACGACTGGCGATTAAATAAGGGATAACGAGCTCGAGGTTCTTGTACAACGGATTGTATAATGTTTTAACATGAATATGGAAGTTAAAAATTAAAAATCATTAAGACGGCGTAACGAAGTCCATGTAAACTCGCCAGCAAAAGAGTAGCACTGCGTTGATGACTTAGCAAATTGATTTTTGAAGCTCCAAGGGTCTCTACGTGCTGGTCCCCATCGGACACGGAAGTTTCGTTCTTGTGTCGGATAGGGAGGAAGGAAACGCTTGGGTTTCACCACTGCGAGGATCGCCCGGAGGGCATGGTGGAGCATACGGTTCAGGACTGCCCCGCTTAGGCAGAGCACCGCCGTGTCCGCATAATGGCGATAGGCGGCGACCTGTCCTTGGGAAGCGGTCGCCTTCTTCTACGAAGCAGTCATGCTAGCGAAGGAGGAGACGGGACGCATGATGGAGAGGACAGCCTCACAGTCACGGGACTAACGACCTACTGTAATGCCAGATTGTAAAGGACCATTGAAGAACACCATGGATTTTATTCAGTACAAGTCTGACAATCCCTCACGGGCGTGAGGGATTTCATCGGATTGTGTATCGTATTGCCCAGTTACTGAGTTGTGGAGCTCCGATAGGCAGTCGCTCCATGTAAAATAAAGATTTTCAGCTGCATCTGTTTTTACTGGAAGCCGAACCCAATAATAGTTGTGAAAAGGCTAGGCAAATGATGTCATAAGGAATCTCCACTTCTCCAGTTAGAGCTCTGTTTCTTTCTTCGAAGTTTAGGTAAATGTATTCTGCCTATTCCAATCACTCAGATAATACACGGAGATTTAGCCAATTATATTTAGCCCCATGTAATACGGGCAAGCCTATAGCCAATAACCTGACAAATCCAGGGTCGGTGGCTGTTACTAAGAAATCCAAGAAAAAGATTATTATATACATATATCTAGCTTGCTTATTTAACAGATGCTATAGTGACTTCTTGATGATTTCGTTAGAGCACATTAAAATGGACTGGACCTTTTTTTTGGTGGTAAAATCATTAAAGCTATTGTCGAACAGACAGGCGAAGCGTTTTTATTTGTAATCTATGGAATTGTTTGAATCTAGTCACATAGGTACAGTCGGCCAAGAAAGTGGTGTACCACACTAAGGTTGAATATCGCTTGCAGATTCATAGGTGATAAAGATTAGTTTCGCTTGCAGATCGATCTGACAACTTCTATTGCTGTCTTTATCTGATTATTGATAACGACTATTACTGTTTGTAACGTGACAGCTGTTCTTAGTTTGAACTTGATGGAACCAATGACGTCGTAAAATCAACGGCGGGGGGCTGTAGATTTTGATGACAAAATTGTATCTACAAATTCAGAATTGTAATCAACAAGTTACATAAAATTGTAAAGGCACAAGGCGAATCCACAAACCTACAATTTCTGTAAACTTGTAATTACAATATCAATAAAAAACAAGCTAAAAATAGATTTATCCTTTTATTAAATTTCTACAATCAATTTTAAAATACTTATAACAAACAAAAACATAGCATATATAGTAATATTTAGAAGATATTGAAATTTTTTAAAAATTAGAAACGGGTGTAACCGCCGTTGGCCTCTATAACCTCTAAAAGACGAGACCTCATTGAACCAACAAGCCGTGAGCAAATATCGGTTCCCCGCATTTCCTCCCAAATATAATTACAGTGACTAATAAGAGCTTGTTTGGTTCTTTCATTTTGATGCGACCATCGTTGGACCATAAGGCCCCAAAGATTTTCTATCGGGTTGAGGTCCGGCGATCTTGAGGGCCACTGAATTACCCTTACGTCAGTGTGTGAACGAAACCAGGCTCTTACGATCCTCGCATTATGAATTGAACAATTATCTTGAACAAAATCAAATTGTGGCACTTCGTTCTCCGGGTAAACATTACGGACTGTCGGTAGCATTGCATTCTGAAGCACGTCGATATAATTTACAGCCGTCGCTCGAGGAGGTAGAGAACACAATTCTCCTACACCATCCGCACTCATCCAGCCCCAAATATTTACGGAAATTCGACCTGATTCTCTATTTGGAATTACATGATCATCTTTATACCGTGTTGAATTATATCGCCAAAGGTGAAGACGTCCATGCTGACTGGATTTAAACGTTTTTTCATCACAAAACACTGTATTAGACCAATCAAACTCTAAGTGCTCTCTGGCGAAGTTCAGACGAGCAAGTCTGTGAGCATCCGTCAAATATATTTTCTTGGCGTAATGCCTGTGGTGCAACCCCATGTAATGTAGATGATTCCTTATTGTTTGGGCACTCACATCGAACATCTCCGCAAAATGTTTTGTGGGCTTAAAACCATTGATTTCATATTCCCGTCTCATTAATTCTCTATCGTTATTGGAGAGTGCAGGCCGGCGACCACTTCTTCTGTGATCCAACAAACTTCCCTCCTCTCCTTCACGACGAATCCAAAAGCGGACAGAACGCCTCGATATATTCAAATTCCGGGATATCGCACTGATACTGCTTCCCTCATTAAATTGGGCAATTATTTGTGCTCTTTCGGCAATGGTCAAGTTGGCAGGCATTGAGATGATTTTATATGCAGTTGATTGAAAAATAACACGGAAAATATATATTTGACAAAATGTCAATTGTCAGTTTTCTTTTTCAAATGGAATTCGGTTGTCTATTTAAATAGTTTTTATTACTTTTGTTTGGAAACATTTCAATTGCTTTGTAGAAACTAATGTCCTTTTCATTTATACTAAAGGTTAAAATGTCATGTACTTATATGTGACATATGACGTATGAATACTAAATACATAGGTTTACGTCATGATAATGTTGTCTCTTTCAGTAATATCTTTTTATAACGAACCTTGTTGTAATTTTCGATGACCGGGAAACTAAATCAAAACTGGTACACCACTTTCTTGGCTGACCGTACTAGAAAAGCCAAAGCGGTCCGATAGTCTATGTGACTTTTTTATGATTGTTTTTGAAAGTGATTATTTTTCTTTTGAATAAAGTTATTTGTAGCAGTAGGTATTCAACATTTAAAAGTGAGGGGCAACTTTTTTTACTTAGGCTATAACTCTTTTCTACAAAATTACCTCCGCTCTCTTGGTCGCCTCGCTAAGAACCCATACAACTGCCATCACATTTTATTAAGCTCCGATAAAGCCTCGTCAGACAGACACGCACACAATACGCGCGTATCGCGTGAGATCAGGTGGGCTCGCTGGTTCTGATTGAAAGCCCCACTATTACTGCAAACGTCTGAAATACTTAAGGAGATAATGGGCGCAGCGCAATAGAAATAGGTGAGAAATGGCTATGGGAAATGTGTTCATGTTTTTATGGAATCTCATAAATTAGTCTTAGTGGTGGCGTAGGGGCCGAATAAACCACGCCTTCTTATGCAAAAATTTGTGAGGTCAAATCTGGGCAAAAAGGCTGGAGTAGTAGCTGAACGATTTGTTTTCAGCATCTAAAGACCCGGATTGTATAGGCTATTCAAATATTTGCCTATAGAATCCGGGTCTGGCCATTTGTGCACCTTTGGGAGTTTAACGCTGCTTTCATTATTTGGGCGACAGTCGCGCGACAGACGCTGCTTATGCGCGGCTGTTCATATAAAATATGAAGAAATGTGCGCTACTGTGGCGCTGCTAACGTCCTAATGTGAAAGCGGCCTAAATGTTTGTAAACGCATCCACAATGAGGGTCGCTTCTTTCCCATGCAGGCAGATTGTATTAATCGCCGTGTACATTGCGGTTAGCCGTTTTCAAAACAGCTGCCTTAAATTTTTGCGCGTGTGTCTACCTGAAGGTGTGAAACATTTTTTTGCGAATTGAATTTAATTTCAGACATTTTCACAAATTATTATATTACGGCTAAACATTTAATAAAAAGGTCGTTTTAGAAAATGGCCAGACTCTCTAACTATATCTTTTGTTCTTAATTAGGCCCGATTGTTCAAATAATGTAATATCTGGGGGCACGGCAGTGCCCCCCCGCCAAGACGAGGCAAGCGATTACGCTTCGCACTACCTACCTTTTCTCGAAGTGTTTCGTCGTGTTTTGACCCCTCATAGAGTTAGTTTCCGATGTACCTCAGAATATGATGTAAATAATAAACTAATTAAACATACAAAGCTTTAAGTGAATAGCTCTAATGCTTTCGATTTTATTGGTATCTGAAATGCACCGATTTCGTCACTGACATCATCAGTTAGTACACACTGATGATCAACAAAATGTTTGTCTACTTCCTGAAGTACTGCAACGATGTGGAATGTGATCTCAGTTTCGTATACAACCAACAAAACAATTCAAAAACTTATAACTTTCACCCCCCATCCCCTAGACTCGGGCCCCCGAACGGGCATTATAAAAAAACACTACCATGCCGCCAGATAAGCTTATAATTTTCGCCCCCCCCTCCCCTAAAATTGGGTGGGGAGGGAGTGGAAGTTTGAATGAGACTTTCACCAATTTTATGAATTAAAAGAGTTAATAGTAGGGCAAACATTATGTGGTCGTCTTGGTAACATTTGACATGAAATGTTTTTGGTGGGTTCTTTTGACATCTCATTTATGCAGCATACATAGGTAATTAAAAAGAAAAATTGTAAAATGTTTACTACAATCTTTACATATAATAAAATCGTAGAGCTGTCATTCCTGTACATTGAATATTTTTTTCTTTTTGTATTTTTTTCGAGATAAGGGATCGATTCTGATGCCAAATCAACTTTTTTTTTCTTTCGAATTTTTTTATGTTTTTTCGATTTGATCTATCTCTTAAACTACTGTAAAGTTGTCGATCAAATTTTCCTCAAATATTCCTAATAATATGCTTCTGTTGATAGGCTATGTATCATTACGCTATTTTTCCTGGGAGATAAGCAATTTTAAATTTTGTTGTTTTTATCTGTTTGTTTTTAGTTGGAAGCTAAACCACTGGATATTATTTAGTCAATTTTTCCCCAAATATTCCTTAAACTGCTCTTCTATTAGTAGGATATGTATAATTACGCTATTCCCTTCGGGGGATTAGCAATTTTATAATATGTTGATTTTCAGTCATTGTTGACATTTGTATAAGAACCGCTATTTGAAAACACTGTCAGCGTACTAGCCAGTCTCGATGGTATCCTGCTTGACTTTCGTGCAAGGGGTCTCTGGATCAAATCTCGCTGTTTCTTTTTTTCACTTTTTGAATTTTCTTATATTTGTCCTGAGAGTTTCAAATAATTTAAAAAAATGTGTATACTTTTATTTCAATATTATTCGCGATTTTAAATTATTACTATTTTTTTTTCAATAGTTTTCTAGCATATAAATCTACACTGATTTAAATTGTAGGTAGTAAGTTGGATATTTTTTTAAATTGTAATTGTTTCGAGGTGTGGAATTTTAAAGATTAGAAAAAATTGTGTTTATTTATGTTTTGAATTGGTGTTCAAACCAGTGCATAGATTCTGTTTTAAACGACGACAAGTTGTACTCATCGAGTCAGATAATTACTTATTTTTTAGGTATCACGCGGAATGCAAGAGAGAAGAGCAATGCTATCGTACGTTCAATTTGCAGCGATACTGTAAATCAACCCAAAAATGATAGTCTAATGTTTAAAATAAACACGGTTCTTTGAAATTAATGTCGCTCAAATAAGGACGTTTCCTATGCAAACTATGTACCTAGATTTAACATTATTGATCTAAACTAATAATAAAAATGCAAGTATGTTTGTTTTTTACCTTTTCACGCATTACTACCTACTGAATCGATCGTCCCAAAATTTAGCATATACGTTGTCAGGAGTATAGACACGGATATAAGGTATCTTACATCCCGAAGAGAGCTGTTGCCGAGAAAACAATTACGTTCATATTCCAGATGGCGCCACACGATCCGTATTGTTTCTCAAATTCTAAAATTACGCAAGCGAAGCCGCGGGCAAACACTAGTAGATAAATAATAATCGAATAGTACCGCGCATTAACTAATAATATCTGGTTGAACGAGCTTCGCTCGGTTTTTAAAATATCTATATCTTGGGAACCGAGCTTTTCTCGAAACTGTGACCTTAATAAATCGATTCCTTGAGCCGAAAAACCCCTAATCTGTAACTTTCATGAAAATCGTTGGAGCCGTTTCCGAGATCCCTAACATATATTAATATACAAGAATTGCTCGTTTAAAGATATTAGATTTACGTAAAAAAGTAGCAATACAAAACCATTGGAATTCTACAAACCTTAATGATATCACAGAACTACAACATGATTCACATGGTCGCCAACAGTCCAGTATGTCAAACTTTAATAAATGTTCAAAATTGTTGCAAAATGAAAAGGCTGGGTAAAATAAAGCAAAATTTGGAAAAAAAATCTGGCATTTAAAGCCCACAGCAATGAAACGAAAATATTAAATATTTCCAAGCTTCGCTATTTATATTATGAAGAGACATAAGTGATGTCACATACAAACTTCGCTCTTGAGTCTGTAGTTTGTTCTCAAGGAGCAAAGTGTAACATTCTTGATCATAACTTCTTCGGACAAAGCAAGCTTCTAAAGCAGTCTGAAAATTGGCTTTATGTTGAACTTACGTTTGGAGATAGTTGTACGAGTACCTACTATGATATTCATATTTATGAGGAGAAGAGCAGTAAGGTTAAAACGTCTAGCTGGACAGTTCCGTCCTCTGGGAATACGGAGGTCAGTTGCGTGAACTCTCTTGGGATTTGAAGACAGAACTTTACAGTATTCGGTCATACATTGCTTCTGTACCCTTATCACGAGTTTTCACTATTTTACTTTACAACGTCTTTCCAGTATTTATAGCGTTTCTTGAATGGAAAAATGGAACAACGCCTCGGGTGTACGAAGAAGGAATTATTTTTTCACTTCAGTAGCTCAAACATGTAGGTTTTGCTGCCTGAAATCAGTGAGCAAAATGCGATTTTGCTCACTAGTGAGACAAAGTAACTTTTTAATTTTTGGTTTCAAAAAGCCACGAATATCATATTCAGCCTTGAGTTAATCATGCAATTCGAAACATTAACACTCTATCTCTTTCCCGCCAATAGAAAGAGAGAGAGACAAAGACCAGCCCTTTCGAAGTTCCGATTTTGAATTCGGTCTCAAAGACAATAACGTTCGGAAATTTGTACTAACTAAAGAAATTTTGCAAAAAGATAATAATGTCTTTGAATGTAATTTATTGAATTTTTAACTTATTTCTGTATTTAAATGAAAATAAGCATTTACTGTAAATATTTATTTCTAGTTTCAATATTGTTAGTAAATATTTAAAAAATAAAATATCATGGGTGCTATTTCCGAACACGCCTTAATTTAAAAATAAAAGAGCGGGAATAAAATTTCATGGCTGGCGCAGTGATGAATACGTTAAAAAAAAAAGAGTAAAACTAGCGACGAGAACAGTACTTATTTTAACACCGGAAGAGTTAAAACAACCTCAGAAGTCTCGAAGCGAGAAATATCTGAAACCATACCATGTCTTCAATGAATGGAGACTTACAAAGGGCGCAAGCAGATTTTCGGAGACGGTGTTGCTATCTTATTTTTTAGATTTATCACAGACGATGCGATTATCTACAATGTGGAGTATTATTTATTGTTGAAAGCTACTTTAATAAAAAGTTATTTCAATCTATTCCTGTTTATTATTTTATCTCCTAAAGTGTTCTCGCTGCTGAAGTGAAAAGTTATGTGTGTTACACGAGAGCAAAGTTTTTTGCATCTCGTGCCTTTGAATCTCTCGCCACACTCAGGATTCAACTTTAGAATCACTCGCTACGCTCGTGATTCAATCCTTGAATCCTTCGCTTGCTCAAGATTCACAATCAGCACTCGCAGCAAAAAACGACTTTGCTCTCTTGTTGCACAAATAACTATTTCATCCCCCCATCTCGGAAAGCCTATTTTTCCTCTTCGATATCTGTGGGTAAAAGCCGTTTTTATCCTCTAGTGGATAAAGTAAATTGAATTTGGAACATGCACGTGCACTAAAGAGTTGTGCCAGTAAAGGCGGCTGCTGACCCCTACAGCTGATCGCTTGTTGTGGTGCCCATTGGGCTAACTTGAATCCCGAACCAGAATCCTTTGGTTCGTAATCTACTATTAATTTATTACAATCTAAAAAGAATAGAATAGAAAACATTTATTTTAAATGGACACACACACAGACATAATAAAAAATGAAATCTCAGACTCGGAACCTTATTGACTCAGAACTTTTCTTTTGCGGTTTTCTTTTCACGTCCTACTTATTGTTAAGAAAAACCAAGATAAAAATAAGAAACTTAAAAACATACTAAACTATATTTTATTTTCTGTAATACTTACCTATAATAACGTAGTAAGTAGTTATTACCTAAACTTTTTTTGCATCTACTCATTTCCTCGCTGAGGTGGGATGAAAAGTTACGTGTTGCACTCGAGTGCAAAGATTTTTCACCTTGTGCTCTTTTGATTCCCTCGCTACCGCTCATGATTCTAATTTTTGAATCACTCGTTGCACTCGTGATTCAATTTTAGAATCATTCGCTTGCTCGATCATCAAAATTGAGCACGCGGTTAAAAAGCAACTTTGCACTCTTGTATAACAAATAACTATTTTCTCATTGAAAACAGTGAGTAAATAGTAGATTATTAACCAAGGGGATAAAGCAGTGTCTTCTGTCGCGGGTGACGATTTAAATCGCGAGCATAACGAAGGACTCGAGGCTTACTCCCGAGCGTAGCGAGGGTGTTAGAAACTTAAATCACGAGCGAAGCGAGGGATTTAAGACGAGTCCTGAGTGTAGCGAGGGATTTAAGTTCACCCAAGACTAAGACAGCTTTATCACCGAGGAAAATACTCTACTTTTCGTACCACTTGCGAAAAAATTAACGTTATAATAATATGTATGAGATAAGCATTAATTAAACATTTAAATTTAACAATAACTTATTTAAAAAAATAAATTAAAATAAACTCAACGTTTATGTATTTGAAGAAAACAAAACGCGGCAAATTCCTAGATTATATTGTATTCTCGGAAAAGCAAAGGCATCAAGATCATACGGCCTCTTCGGTTTTCGTAATGTTATTAAATCATAACTGCATAATAAATGCGTATTCCTTTTTCAAAAAGTTGTATAATGCTTTACATACAAACTCAATGGTGTTATAAAGACAGACTGATGTATAGTTCACTATGGGTAAGTATTCGAAATTCAAATCACATTCTCTCCCTAGAGGATGAATGAAATTCAGTACAACTTTCTTTCCCTAGGGAAAGCTGTTTATAACAGATTAATAATGACTATTGTTATGTACGCTTTTTGTGGCATAGAATGTCACTTTTTTGAGCAAGTGGTACGAAAAAGCTCTTTTTCTCACTGTTTTGCTGTTTGAATTTAGAACACATTGCTGCGGTCCACCCCCGTCAGCCCCCGTGTTGTTAGGAAAATGTTACTCTTAATTTAAAACATTGTTCCGAGTTTAATGTCACTTTGTTGGCTTAGTGACCGAGCGATTGGACTACTTCGCCGCGTGCAATGGGTTCGATTCCCGCACGGAGCAAATTTTCGTATGATCTACAGTTATTTGTTTCGGATCTGGGTGTTTGTGTATGTGAATTTAGATGTTTGTAAACGTACCTTTGTCTTTTTTTTCTTCGTTAAATACCTATCTATTATCGCTTGATTATTATTTTTCTTGTGGTCATGGTATAAAGTATCGTATGTAACTCGTGAATAAAACGGATTTAAATCGAGGGCCTGAATCACTCGCGTCGCTCAGGATTTAAATACTTGAATCACTCGCTTCGCTCGTGATTCAATCATCATGAATCACTCCCTACGGTCGTGATTCAGTCATTAAAATCCTTCGCTTGCTCTTGATTCATATATTTGGCCCTCGCTTTAAATCCGCTCTTTATTCACTCGTTGCATAATGTACTATTATACCATTCCCACTTTAAAAAGTTACTTTTTCTCACTGAAAACAGTGAGTAAAAAGCTCTTTTTCTCACTGTTTTGGTGTTTGAATTTAGAACACATTGCTGCGGTCCACCCCCGTCAGCCCCCGAGTTGTTAGGTACATGTTACTCTTAATTTAAAACATTGTTCCGAGTTTAATGACAATTTGTTGGCTTAGTGACCGAGCGATTGGACTATGTACTTCGTCGCGTGCAGTGGGTTCGATTCCCGCACGGAGCAAATTTTCGTATGATCTACAGTTATTTGTTTCAGATCTGGGTGTTTGTGTTTGTGAATTTAGATGTTTGTAAACGCAACTTTGTCTTTTTTTTCTTCGTTAAATACTTAACTATTACCGCTTAATTATTATTTTTCTTGTGGTCATGGTATAAAGTATCGTATGTAACTCGTGAATAAAACGGATTTAAATCGAGGGCCTGAATCACTCGCGTCGCTCAGGATTTAAATACTTGAATCACTCGCTTCACTCGTGATTCAATCATCATGACTCACTCCCTGCGGTCGTGATTCAGTCATTAAAATCCTTCGCTTGCTCTTGATTCATATGTATGGCCCTCGCTTTAAATCCGGTCTTTATTCACTCGTTGCATAATGTACTATTGTGCAACAAGAGAGCAAAGTCGTTTTTTGCTGCGAGTGCTGATTGTGAATCTTGAGCAAGCGAAGGATTCAAGGATTTAATCACGAGCGTAGCGAGTGATTCTAAAGTTGAATCCTGAGTGTGGCGAGAGATTCAAAGGCACGAGATGCAAAAAACTTTGCTCTCGTGTAACACACATAACTTTTCACTTCAGCAGCGAGAACACTTTAGGAGATAAAATAATAAACAGGAATAGATTGAAATAACTTTTTATTAAAGTAGCTTTCAACAATAAGTAAATACTCCACATTGTAGATAATCGCCTCGTCTGTGATAAATCTAAAAAATAAGATAGCAACACCGTCTCCGAAAAACTGCTTGCGCCCTTTGTAAGTCTCCATTCATTGAAGACATTGTATGGTTTCAGATATTTCTCGCTTCGAGACTTCTGAGGTTGTTTTAACTTTTCCGGTGTTAAAATAAGTACTGTTCTCGTCGCTAGTTTTACTCATATTTTTTTTATTTATATTATTCAACACTGCGCCAGCCATGAAATTTTATTTCCGCTCTTTTATTTTTAAAATATTTACTAACATTATTGAAACTAGAAATAAATATTTACAGTAAATGCTTATTTTCATTTAAATACAGAAATAAGTTAAAAATTCAATAAATTTCATTCAAAGACATTATTATCTTTTTGCAAAATTTCTTTAGTTAGTACAAATTTCCGAACGTTATTTGTCTTTGAGACCGAATTCAAAATCGGAACTTCGAAAGGGCTGGTCTTTGTCCCTCTCTCTTTCTATTGGCGGGAAAGAGATAGAGTGTTAATGTTTCGAATTGTATGATTAACTCAAGGCTGAATATGATATTCGTGGCTTTTTGAAACCAAAAATTAAAAAGTTACTTTGTCTCACTAGTGAGCAAAATCGCATTTTGCTCACTGATTTCAGGCAGCAAAACCTACATGTTTGAGCTACTGAAGTGAAAATAACTATTACCGTATACCGTGCGAATTTGTCACCGGAACGCAGCGTCTCTGAATCTAAACGATTTTATCGAATACGACACGCAGTGGCACTTATGTTCATGTTGTCTCGTTCACACGACTCGCCTATTCGAGAATCGTACGCACTCGCACGCGTGGCCCGCAGTGGCCTTGCCGAATGGTTGCCGTGTGAATGATTGCATCCTATACGGTAAAACCGAATACTTGAAAAAATCGAATCGAATGGTCGCCGTGTGAACGTGGCCTAAGCTCTCTTAGTTGGGGCTCGTTATATGCTCGTCAATATCGGCGGGCCAAACGCCCCCTGCAGGAGGTTGCACGCCGGCGTCGTGCGGTCCATGGCCCTCTACGGGGCCCCCGTGTGGGCCCTGAGCATTCGGACGCGGCCGGCAAAGCTGGTCGCATGCCAGAGGGTTATGGCAATCCGAATGATCCGAGGATACCGCACGATCGCCGGCGAATCGGCCAACCTTCTTGCCGGATCACTGCCCTGGGATCTGGAGGCGACTGCCCTCCTGCGCGTCTATGAGTGGCGCGTGGAGGCGCAGCGTCGGGGTGATACCCGCTGCCTCGAGAAGTCGAGGCGCGGCGGGAAGAGCTCTGGCGCGATCTCAGGGCAGTTTGGAGAGAACGACTATCGCAACCGAGGTACGGGCTAGCCGCAATCGCGGCTGTAAGACCCGTCTTTAAGGAGTGGCTGGATAGGTCCCACGGCGTCCTCACCTACCGCATGACACAGGTCCTCACCGGACATGGCAGCTTCGGGAGGTACCTGTGCATGATAGAAAAGGAGGAAACGCCCGGGTGTCACCACTGCGAGGATCGCCCGGAGGACACGGTGGAGCATACGGTGCAGGACTGCCCAGCCTGGGCGGAGCACCGCCGTGTCCTCACTGCGGCGATAGGCGGAGACCTCTCGCGCCCAGCACTGGTTGCGGCCATGCTGCGGGGCGAGACGGAGTGGGAGGCGGTCGCCTCCTTCTGCGAAGCAGTCATGCTCGCGAAGGAGGAGGCGGGCCGCTTGAGGGAGAGGATACCGGCCTCCCTCCACCCGAGACGCAGTGGTAGACGCCCACGGCGGCGGATGTCGCGGGACGATCTCCGGCCACCGTAGGCGCGGGCATGCGGGCGGCGAGTAAAGGGCAACTCGCTGCCCGACCATGTACCATGCCTGGGTCGACGGCGCGTTGTGTCCCACGCGCGCCTCAAGGAGCGTCAGCATAATGACGGGGCCCCCCTATAGAGGGCCACAGTCCAGCCGGGGTTGCGGGACATACGTATACCGCGACTCCGGCACACAAAGGACTACCGAAGGACACCGTGGATTTTAGTCAGTACAAGTCTGACAGTGGGGGTTGGAGGACTCATTTGATGATTTTGCCATGAAAAAAAAAAAGGCACAGCGCAAACATTGAACACTTTTGCGTCTTTTGTCAGATACAAGCTACCGAAGAATATTTTCTTTTATATTTCAAGTTTTTTAGTGAAGCGGCAACAGAATTGCATCATCTGTGAACATTCTCACTGTCTAGACAGCGGAGTCTTAGCAGCAGGGTCCGTTTTACCCTTTAGGTATGGAACCCTAAAAACGTCATCGGAAATTCCAAATACACGACTTACTAAACACGACGGAAATACAAAAGAAAGAACACAACATGTACCTACGAGTATGTAGAATTTTCTCATACATCTTATAGATGTAGGTACTAATAACTTCCACATATTGTTATCAATCTGTCTTCGCAATATGACATATGAGTTCCCCCTTCCCCCATTATGTCATAATAAGTCCCGAAGGAATAATAAGCTGAATTATAAGCCTTTGTGGTTAGTAATTCAAATAGATCAGTAAGTAACTGAACTAGATTTTCTGGGCAATCATGATGGATGATGACTCTTCATCATAATTCTTCCATGTAATTTTCATACCACTTACCAAACTACTCTAATGTTATATAGAGAGAGATCCTTTCTTTTCTTTTATCTAACTATGTAATTTAAGATAATGTAGACACAAAGTCCTTTCAAAAGTTTACTTTCAATATTGCCTGATAACAACGCTGAACGGTTATTAAAAATTCAACCAGTTTTAATATTGGACAATTTTATTGTATGTTTTTGTACAAAACTATATAGGTAATTTTATTCTAAAAGTGCTCCAAACTAAATATTTAAATCACACATCTGTCGTGAAATTTTCCTGGCGCTGCGCTGGTTGTATCTTCTAACTTCCATAATAGTGATGGAATTTTGCAAAAAGTTGATTCTTCTTTTTAAAATGTTTAAGTACAGGTCATTTACCTACATAGTTAGTTTTCATCATAAAAATGAAAGTATCCTTAGAGCGTACCTGTTTGTCTTTAGATTAAAAATAACTGTTTGTACTTAACTAAATTTCTTTGAGGGCCTCTTAACATAGCATTCCTTTGAGGTCTTGCGTTGAAGTTTGTGAGTTCTCCATAAAATCACTGTTATTTTAAAAAAAAGATGATGACTGCAAAATCTGCCCTGTTTTCCTCGTTCAACGAAGCAACAGTGAAGGCATAGAATTCAATTAATGACATTTTTCCGTTGTCAGTCAACCCCATCCCAGTCGCCATTGAAACATTAGATCCATTGGCTTTGTTTGCTTATTTCAGTATCGCATCGCATTGTCTACATTGAGATCCATTTTCAATTGACAAAAACATATTTGTCGACGATAAGGCGGAAAAATTGAATGATACCTATTTTTACGATAGAAGAAAAAATGCTGTTTGACAATAAAAGGAAATTCTGAATGGTTTTGATTAAATATCCTCGTGCCAGCTACGTGAAATCGATTAGGATGAGGGTATGTAGAGAGATTTAGAAAATAACCAAAGGAATTGGGTCGCATGTGAATTGGTATTTTTTGTTCAAGAATTTTCATCAATTGTGTGGCTGAAATCGATCTGTCTCTGCTTTCAGAGCTTTTTATTTATTCTCACCGTCAAAGTTGATGAGTTGGCTACATTTTACCTTGTTCTTTACGTGGCAGGGCAGGAGGGACTGTCAGACTCGTACTAACTAAAATCCACGGTGTCAGGCAGTAGTCCTTTACGTTCCGAGATCACGGTAATTTGATTAGTACCGCGACTCCAACAGGCTTTGGCCCTCTAGAGGGGGGACCCGTCATCGTACTGACACTCTTTGAGGCGCGTGTGGAACACAACTGGAGTACACGACATCTGTTGCTTTTCCATGTTTGTTGTAAAACAGTCACTTTGGGTTTATGAATCCGAGTGACGTCTAAAATATTGGCAAAAGTTTTAAAACATCTAACTCAGAAACTTTTGGGTCTATAGAGATAATTCTAGTTTCATATTGTCATGTTTAAAAAACGCCTGGGAAGTTATTACTGCTTAATAACTAGTCTTTTGGGGTTATAATCACCAAAATTTGAAAAAAATGATCGAAATTTTCGCGTATTAGCCAATTAAGCGCTCGAGGTCTCGAGGCTCGTGCATGACGGAGTAGGGAATCATAAAGCGTCCCTTTTGCACCAGTGCGTCTGTATGCATTGGTGCAAAAGAGACGGACTGCAGTAACCGACGACTCGGTAATCGTTATGTGAATTCAGAGAACAATCTTGCCAGCTCAAATGCACTGAGCTGTATATGAATTGAGATTGTGTGTGTCCAAACTGGAAGCCTAGGGCGAGGACGGTGGCGGGCGCGGCGGCGGGCGCGATGTGTGTCCACACTCATCAAGCGTTTGTTTTTGTACGGGCGACTTCAGGTGCTGCAAACCGGTGGTACAAAGTAGTTTCTATAAATCTTGTTTAAAGAAATTCATTTTAAAATGTTTTAAAGGTTGTTTAGGATTGTATACTAGTAAATTATCAACCATTCTACATGGTTCTAGTCAAGAACAGTAAAAATAATTTAAATATTTATTAAATATTTCAATTATTTTTACTGTTAACCTTTAAGTATGGACGTGGAGTCTCACAGGCTACTCGACGTTTTCGTTTTCTTAGTTTCACCTAGTTCCCCCCACTCCCCGCGATTGAGCGGCTCAGTAGCTTTTGTATTAGTTGTAAAACTACCAACGAGGGAGTTAGTTGCGTCTTCCGATGAATATCACGTAAGTAATGACCATCCAAATATTGACCGACGCCTATCAGGCTACACGTCCATTGTTGCCCTATGATATATTTTATAAGGGCGATTATGTTTGTTTCGAGAGAATATTGACAACAACTTTAGTGGTCGCGTCCGGATGCTCGGGAGGGCCCACACAGGGGCCCAGTAGAGGGCCATGGACCGCACGACGCCGGCGTACAGCCTACGGCAGGAGGCGTTTGGCCCGCCTAGATTGGGCAGGAGTCGCCTGAGGGCGGCTGCTGCCCGGTTCAGCCTTGGAGCCAAACTCAGGAAATGCTCGCTGACGTTCCACCGGCTGTCGAGGTCTAGTCCTAGGTACTTCATCGTCCTCCTTACGCCGATGCGAACTCCTACCGTTATGTTGTACATGGCCTCCGTCTTGTGCAGCGCCACGTCGAGTCCGATGTTCCACAGGGGCGGTCCCAGGACCAAACCCTGTGGAACACCGCACGACATCTCTCGCCGGTTCCACTCTCCCCGGTGACCGGGGTAGATGACGGCTCTGTCCGTCAGGTAGACATAGGCAGGTCAACACCCGGTGATACCGGAGTGCCTCCCTGATGCAACTCCAGGGCAGGTGTTGAAGGCATTGGAGATGTCAAATGTCACCGCCAAGACGACCCTGCCCCGGGCTACTGCATCCCTCGTCGTGACACGCGCATGATGGCGTCCACCGTCGAGCGCCGACTGCCAATAAATTTACGATATTAGACTGTTGTCAATTTTTTTTTTATTTGTTACCTGAAATAGGTGTTTTGGGTTTTTGGTTTCAGATATATTATACTTTAAGAAAAAAAGACTCGTTTAGTTATAGTAATTAGTTTAGCTATTTTTAATACCTTTAATATAAATTAAGTAAATTTAAACTGAAAAGTACCGTTATTTTTGTTTTTTTGTAATTTCTATAATTCTTCAAATAAAATTTGATTATAAAAGCACGTTATTTTATTGCTAAATCACATAACATTAATATTCAATCAGTTTTAAAGCGATCTTATATCAAATTCCCAAAAAAAATGTGTGTGCATATAGGAGCCTCTGAGACTCCACGTCCACGGTAGTGTTATGAAAAAATGACGTCCATACTTAAAGGTTAATAAAATACCTCCTACGGTAGTACTTTAGTGCATGTCCTGATAACTAGATGGCGCTGACTATAAGACTGAAATGGTATGCAACACATCCACCCGTTATACTCGTATCTGTTGTTGCCTAGCAACGTCTAGGCTCGCAAAATCGCTTGTAGCCATCGCGATAGTCACTTCAGTGTGGCCACGAGCGGCGATTACATACGTTCAATATTATCGCGCCCGCCGCCGCCACTGCGCTAGGCTCGCAGTGACTGTGTGTTTGAGCACTGATACCTGTAAGATAAAATATTTTACGCTACAGTTCCAGTCTAGCGCTCGTTCACAAACATCAACACGTATCAACACCATTCAGCTCCACCATTTTGAAGGGAGCTAAATGATCCGACAAACGCGCCACCATCAGTGAGACATTTAAGTGTGCACACTTTCAACCGCCAGGGTCATTCAAGTAAATAAGAGTTGTAGGTACGCAGCGAATGACAGCACTGAAGTACATAGAACTCTACTGCTAAGAGACAAAAGTGAAACCATTTATTTAATTAGATTACACTTTTGAACGTCAAACTTGACAACTAAGATAATTGTTCTTTTTTCCTACCCTTTCGCAAGTGTGTACGTATGAAAATATAGAATAAGTTGAAGTCAAATTCGAATTATTTATTTAAATTAAGCCATCAAAAGGTACTATTGAACGATGCAAGAGGAAATTATAGCAAATGGAATTGATTCTACACCCATTCGAAATGGTAGATTCATAGCGATTACTCTATCGTTAAATAAATGAAAAGCTATTTAATATACCCAGTGACTTGGGTATTTTTCAGAGTTCCGTACCCAAAGGTTAAAACGGAATTACAAAGACTCGTTTGTCCGTCTGTCAACAGGCTGTATCTCATGAACAGTGATAGTTAGACAGTTGACATTTTCAGAGCTATTTCTGTACTTTCCACTATAACATACAAAAAAATAGAATAAAATAAAAAATAGAATAAAATAAATACCTATTTATTTTATACTATTTTTATCAACAACTTATTATTTATTATACTTATTTTTGTCTCTTATAGCAAACGTTGTTTTATTTGTCGTTTTTTCTGGGTACTGATAACGATAACAAGTTGGTTTTCAAACCAGTAGATTAAATATTCTGTGAATTTCTGTGACATTAGTTAAATCATAAAATCCTGTTTTTTTTTTTCACGTTTTTACACACTCACCGTTCTTGTTTGTTTGTTTGTCATTCCGGTTGGATTTTTTAAATCATTCGTTAACAGTGCATTTAAATTTAGTAAATAGTTTACTTAGCTAGGTACTGATTAAACAACTAACCTTTATCAGCCATGTTTAACTCACTTTAAGACGATCGTCTACCGAGCGCTCGTCCATACAAAAAGAGAAAACGTTTTCCTCCCCCTAGATGTTATCCTATCTCAATGATTTTTTAGAATGCATCTGACACAGTAAAAAACTAGGTTTATAGGTTTTATTTTTTTCAAAATTTTTAATAGTTTTACTGAAATCAAGCGGTCAATGCAATTCAAACGCCAGCACATCTACCACAATTTGTATTTCTTAATTGGATTTTCAACTAAATCACAATAGAAAAGTTTTATGTTTTATTTGGTAATTTTGACAGATTACGAGGAGGTTGATAAGGTGAACACGTCGGTCACAAAGTGGAATCATGACCTATTTTGACAATAAATTGTTTAAATCCGTCAAATTGACAAAGATCAGAGTCGTTATTCGTCCTCGCGGACATCGTAATGTACAGACGCCAGCACGTCAAGCTACCACAATCTGTCAGATTTCTTTAATAGAATTTCAACCTTATCACAAGAGTAGGAGGTTAATGTTTGATTGGTAAAATCTGGCAGTTTCGGGTAGGTTGACCTGCTGGCGTCTGTACAATCGACAAAGTGGACCTTCGACACACTTGACTGACCTTGGTCATTTGAATATCTGTAAATAAGCTTATGGTGGGTCCTTATTATGTATAGTCCACTTTGACGATTGTACATTACAATGTCCGCTAAAAATAAAAAAAAACCTGAAAAATGTTGCCAGCATTTATTTAAGAAGTGTCTATTTAATCTACGAGTATGTATAAATAAAATGTGAAAATCTTAATATTTGAGACTTCTTAGACATTGTTGTTAGGCTCTTTATTAATTTGTATATCACTACAAAGAAACACATGAATGTTTATTTTTATCTTTGGTTATTTTTTGTAGAGGCCATTATATATTTATATAAATCAATGCCACTTTTCGTTGTAATTTTATAACTCAAGAACGTGCTCACCTATCCAACCCAAATGTTTAGGCTCGGTCGGACTATTTAGTATATTATGGTTTATTTGAAGTTTGCACAAAATTGGTTGAGCGGTTCTTCATTTACCATATTTTTTGTATTTTTTTTTTAAAAACATTGCACTACACTAGGAATTTCTTCCTATATCGTGGGTGTGTTTACAAACATATAAAGTCACATACACAAACGCCCAGACCCGAAACAAATACATACTCTTGTAGATCATACCTACATAGTATTTGCTACGTACGGGAATCGAACCCGCGACACGCAGCGCAGAAGTTCAATCGCTCAGCCACTGCGCTAACCGTGCCATCAATGAATTTTTTAATTTTTTTTTTATCATTTCACTTTATACGTACTAGTACGTACCTACTAGCACGTACCGGGCCGCTAGTTACACACTCGTATTATGTAATTAGTTGTTTAAAATTTTATACCTTTCACGTTGTTTCTTTTTTTTGTGTTGTCCTTATCAAGAACAGACTTTTTAATAAAATAAATTACGATCTAGCCTAAATGACTAATAAGTAATTTAACTCTAACTTGATATGTTACGTTATACATTATTTTAAAACTAAGAATAGTGTCCATTAGCACTTACACAAGTCTATAGCACTTTCTTAGTCTCTATCATTTTATAAAAACACTATGTTCGTGTGTTATATGTATAGCACAACACTGTTAATATTATTCACCCACTTACTCACTTTTCACTAATTCAAAAGGTTTAGTTCATTTTAATCTACGCACTAAGTCTGTGTTGTCTAGGAGCTGAATAGCCTCAACGTTCACGTGTCGGTGTGATCTGTGTTCGTGGGCTTCGTCAAAATTTTAATATATAACTTAAACGTTGTGAGGTACATTTTTGTTGTGTGACAATCATCGATTGAGTCCTCTAAACCTGTGTGGAGCTGAAAGGATTGTCAGACACGTACTGTGGTGCTCAAATCGATCTGTTTCAGTTTTCAGTGCTTTTTATTAATTTATTCTCACCGTCAAAGTTGGTGAGTTGGGTACACAAGGTAAAATATGTTTTTTTTACGTGGTAAAATCTTCAAATAGGTCTTCCCATCTAGAGCAGGGAGGGACTATTAGACTCGTACTGATTAATATCCACGGTGTTTCTTTAAAAGCCCTTTACGTTCCAGATTCGTGGTAACCTGTTTAGAGAGTTACGTCCTGACATAACTTAGTACCGTAATAGTTTCAGATACTCGTATAAAAAAAAACTTGAGAGGTGTCAAGGGACACCCGGATGGAACGAAGTTACTGTATACACTCAACAAAAATAATCGTAGCGACTCAGCTCCGCTCCACTCCATTCCACTCTTTGAGCTCTAGCACCCTTTCGCAACGCGCGATAAGGAACTTCGTTCCAAAAAGTGTCGTGACAACTTTTCGTAGGTAAGAATTTTTTCCGTCTAGCCCCCTTTCACAACGCGCGATAAGGCACTTCGTTCCAAAAATAAAAAAATAATCTGCTACATTTTTTTTTTTTTTTTTTTTTTTTTTTTTTTTTTTTTTTTTTTTTCGTGGTAAAATCATCAAATGAGTCCTCCAACCATTATTCCCGTCATTATGCTGACGCTCTTTGAGGCAGCGAGTTCATTTTACTCGCTGCCCGCATGTCCCGCGCCTACGGTGGCGGAGATCGTCGCGCGACGTCCGACGCCGTGGGCGTCCTACACCGCGGTTCGGGGCGGATCAAACTCTGTCCTCTCTCGCTCGCGGCGCGCCTCCTCCTTAGCGAGCATTACTGCTTCGCAGATAGGAGGCGACCGCTTCCCACTCCGTCTCGCCCCGCAGCATGGCCGAAACCAATGCCGGGCGCGAGAGGTCTCCGCCTATCGCAGCCGTGAGGACAGTCGGTGCACTGCCCAAGCTGGGCAGTCCTGCACCGTATGCTCCACCGTGTCCTCCGGGCGATCTTCACAGTGATGACACCCAGACGTTTTCCTTCCGCATTCAGACACAGGTCCTCCCGAAGCTACCCGTGCCCGGTGAGGACCTGCGTCAGGCGGAAGGTAAGGACGCCATGACTTCTCTCCAACCACTCCTCAAAGAGGGGTCTTACCGCCGCAATTGCGGCGTGCCCGAAAATAATCTGCTACATGCAGATTATTTTTTTTTTTACAGACAAAAACGTGTTATCGTTATATAACATTGTTAATTACTTTAAAAACTACAACAAACAATTTGATTGTTAAAGGCATTTTTATCTTTCATTGCTGACGCAATTCTGCAGTTATTAACTTGTTTTTTGCTACTAAGATAAAAGTAATAAAAAATACCATTATCAGTAGAATTAAAATTCCACTCTCATTAAAAATTGACCCGAAGATAAAATAATGAAGATATTTAAATGTTTGAAATTAAAGATCAGTCCTAATGAGGCCGAGACGTTATCATAAGGAATCAATTAAAAATCAGGGTTTGGTATCGAGTTAAAGGCATTTTTATCTTTCATTGCAGACGCAATTCTGCAGTTACTAACTTGTTTTTTGCTACTAAGATAAAAGTGAAAAAAATTCCAGGTCAGTAGAATTAAAATTCCAATCTCATTAAAATTTTACCCGAAGATAAAATAATGAAGATATTTAAATGATTGAAATTAAAGATCAGTCCTAATGAGGCCGAGACGTTATCATAAGGAATCAATTAAAAATCAGGGTTTGGTATCGAGTCCCCACGACCCACTTTAATATTTCATTGCAGATAATAATTAATGGATGGAGCGGTACTACTTAAAGGTTGGTGGGGAATGGTACCGACGCCAGCACATCAAGCTACCACAATCTGTCAAACTGTAATCGATTTTCAACTTTATCGCGAAACAAGAAAGTTCTCTTTCGATTGGGAAAATTTGTCAGATTCGTGTAGGTTGATATGCTACGGTCTGAGGCAATACCACGAGCTCTTAACGCGATCCAGTTTAGGCTGTGGGAAAGAGACAGAGTTAAACAAGTCGTCTAGCGCCATCTCTTTCTCACAGCTTAATCGATCGCGTGGTAAGGCCTCTGTACTTTTTCTGACAAGCTACTCAATAAGTTATTAATTAAGTTTACTAGTTCATTATGAAGAATATAAAGAGTGTCACTTTGCCATGTGGTGAAGGAAAACATCGTGTGGAAACCGGCTTGTCCTAAAACCATCAAATTCGAAGACATGGTCATTGTGACATCTACCAACCCGCACTGGGCATGCGTGAGGGATGGTTTACGGCCCACTCCCTCTCACAGGCCTGTGTCCCAGCAGTGGGTACATTAAAGACTGATGATGATGATGATGATGACTATGCCATAATACAACACTTATGTTTAGTCCGTGTTAAAAATGTAAGTTCGATTTTTGTTTTAATTAGGATTTATTATTAGCAACGGTCCGTTCATTACCTTGCCGCTATCGATAGTGAATTATTTGTGTTCCATAATGTTTTATCAATATATAATGCTAATGTGCAGTTTTCACAATCAGCTTTTACTGTTTCCACTGCTGGGACACTGAACATCTCGATATGATAAGGAGTGGGCTGTAATATACGTCACGAGCAGAGTGCGTGTTGCTTACAACACTTAGTTGTTCGTAAAGTATTTAGGCAAAGTACGTATTCATAATGACATGCTTTTCAACAAGCCAACGATTAGGTGCGGGCACCATATGCGAGTGTTCAACGCGATGTACCTACTTCTACCCTATAATTTGCTAAGTAGGCAACATCGGGTAAACACACAGTGTTGCCTGCAATCATGATGTTACAGGGTTGCCAGCTCGTTATTTCTTTTTTACCCTAGACAAAGTGTTCGTCTTTTAAAGTAAGTTTTTTTTTGTCTCAAAATAAGGCTGAATTGTTCAACGGCTTACAGTAGAATTGTACGAAGTTTTTGTTCCAAACAGTTTTTCTTAAATCTCGTTTAGTTTAGATAAATGTTTAACTCGCTGTAGTTTTTCTGGACGCATTATAGATTTTTTTTTGTTATTCTTATTTTAAATCTAGAACTCGTTTTAAAATGTCAGTGGACAGCTAAAATAAAAACCTAACATGTACATTTTGTTGCCACTTTGAACTAGGGCACATAAAATCTTTTCGACACTTATTTATTTTATAGTTAAACATTTTCTAAAAAGACCTGGGAACGTTTTTAATTATTTCAGAGAAATAAATAACGATGTTTTAAAACGAACACGCACATGCCTCTTTTCGTAACCGCAAGAATTCAGTATGAGCAACATTTTTGCTCAGTTCATCAACCCTGTTTGGTAGTGAAAAATACCGAAGTATTTTTTACACGAGCGTCCATATCATGACGCTTGTATACTCTGAAGGGGTTTGTAGACGAAATAGGTACCTAACTTTATGAAAACGTAATCGTTAACCAGTTTAGTTTGCTTTATCTCAGAGATGGAACCCATTAACCGTTGAAGTCCGGTACTACTACTTTCAATTTCCTGATGAAAAAACATAATAACAATTTGCCTAACACCGCTTTCGAACATTGCATTACTTTAAATTCGTTGCGCCTGCAAGCATCATTACATTAATATCTGGTTGACCGAGCTTTGCCCGGTTTTTAAAATGTCTATATCTTAGGAACCGAGCTTTTCTCGAACCTGGGACCTTGATAAATCGATTCCTTGAACCGAAAAACCCCTAATCTGTAACTTTCATGAAAATCTTTGGAGTCGTTTCCGAGATCCTGATTATATTATATAAATATACAAGAATTGCTCGTTTAAAGATATTAGATATTATACTCGTAACTACCACAACATGGTGTAAAGTATATCATTAGCTTACCATGTCATTCATAACCCGTTTGGGCTAAAAGGGCACTTAGCGCAAGTATTGTAAGGTTAATATTAGATCACTGTTTCAAGTTATAAGTACGGTTAAGTGAAGTCTTAATTATTAAGGCCACAATCGACGAAGATTTATCCTGATTAACTTTGTCTCGAGTTCGATTTTATTAAGGGCTAACTCATTATAAACACGAAAACATGAAAAAAAAAATGGCTCTGCTATTTAAGTACCATTTTTCTGAAGATATTCTATAGTTTTTATTTAATCTTGTAAGCAAGACTTTGAATTTATTTATCTTTTGAGGATCTAATTGTACTTATAACAATTTACGCAGTTACTTAGACACCAAGATTGCATGGCACTCTGCCATTCTTCTTTAAAAAGTTTTCTGAGTGAGATATGATTATGGTGTTTGCGTGAGTACAATTTTGTATTCTAACTATTACATCAAGGAAATGGGCACAACAAAATATAAGTCGGATTTTCCGGAAATAACAATAAATCGTCCTGGTAAGGGTCCATCGTCTATCATAATTATCCAACTGAACCACGATCACGCATGTAGACGGTAGCCACGGTCCCATGGGAGCCTTAGGGACAATTAAATGGTTGGAATAAGGAAAATTACTGCATTTAGAGGGAAATAACTAGACTAATCGTTCTTGAGTGGAAGAGTTTATCTTCAAATGAGACATATTTATTTTTATTAGCCTCTTCTGTCTCACTCTTGAGCCTCTCCTCATTTCTTCCACTTCTCTTGATGGTGTACCTCCTCACGCCATTTCACAAGAAAGCTATTCGGATCGGAAGAGAGTAGGTATAGTTCTAGCAGCAGGTTAAAGACAGAACAACAGTTTCATACTATCACCAAGCCAAGTCAGGTTATGTTTACGTTCTAAAGTTCATCAATATCAATAAACATCCGAATTTATTTAATGAGTGATTGGAAAAGGTGCTTTAAAAACAAATAAATACAATATTAAGCTATTTATTTAATGAGTGATTGGAAAAAATGCTTTAAAAACGAATAAATACAATATTAAGCTATTTATTTAATGAGTGATTGGAAAAGATGCTTTAAAAACGAATAAATACAATATTAAGAAGGGTCACGGTATTTGTGTTTGTGAGTTCAAATATGTTTGTAAACGCACACACTATACAGGAGAAATTCCTTGAAGCGAGACCTGTTTCGTGGTGTCATGACTTTAAAAATAGAAGGTTCATAAAATATTATTCAATATACGAATATAGTACCTTTTTTAGCGTGGTAAAATCATCAAATGAGTCCTCCGGCCCCGGGCAGGGCGGGAGGGACTGTCAGACTTCTACTGACTAAAATCCACGGTGTCCTTCAATAGCCTGTTACGTTCCGGGGTCACGGTAAGGAAATAATCCCGCGACCCCGACAGGCTTCGGCCCTCTGAGAGGGGGGCCCCGTCATTATGCTGACGCTCTTTGAGGCGCGCGTGGGACACAACGCGCCGTCGACCCGGGCATGGTCCATGGTCGGGCAGCGAGTTGCCCTTTACTCGCTGTCCGCATCCGTCATCCGATAGGTCAGGACACCGTGACGTCTCTCCAGCCCCTCCTCCAAGAGGGGTCTTACCGCCGCAATTGCGGCGTACCCGGTCGGTCGCGACAGTGTCCCCTCCATACTGCCCTGAGATCGCGCCGGAGCTCTTCCCGCCGCGCCTCGACTTCACGAGGCAGCGGGGTCACGCCCCGGCGCTGCGCCTCCACGCGCCACTCATAGACGCGCTGGAGGGCAGTCGCCTCCAGATCCCAGGGCAGTAATCCGGCAAGGAAGTTGGCCGATTCGCCGGCAATCGTGCGGTATCCCCGGATCATTCGGATAGCCATGACCCTCTTGGCATGCGACCAACCTCAGTGGTCGCGTCCGGATGCTCAAGGCCCACACAGGGGCCCCGTAGAGGGCCATGGACCGCACGACGCTGGCGTACAGCCTACGGCAGGAAGCGTTTGGCCCGCTGACATTGGGCAGCAGTCGCCTGAGGGCACCTGCTGCCCAGTTCAGCCTTGGGGCCAAACTCAGGAAATGCTCCCTAAAGTTCCACCGGCTATCGAGGACGAGTCCCAGGTTTTTCATCGTCCTCTTGACGCCGATGCGAACTCCTCCCACCGTTATGTGGAACTCTAACCACGGCGCATTCAGACGGCCATGAAAACACATGTCCTGAGTCCCAACTGCCGGATCCTATCGACGACTGTCGCGACCGCTTCCGTCGCCACGTCGGCCGCCGCTTGGTGCGACTCTCCCTGTGCCAGGACGAGCGTGTCGTCAGCGTAACATATTACGCTGACGCCGTCAGGGAGATTGCTGCGCAGCACCCAGTCGTATCCGATGTTCCACAGGGGCGGTCCTGGGAGCGAACCCTGTGGAACACCGCACGACATCTCTCGCCGTTCCACTCTCCCCGGTGACCGGGGTGGATGACGGCTCTGTCCGTCAGGTAGTCCTCGACTATGCGGCGGAGGTAGGTCCGGCACCCGGTGATACCGGAGTGCCCCCCTGATGCAACTCCAGGGCAGGGTGTTAAAGGCATTGGAGATGTCTAAAGACACCGCCAAGACGACCCTGCCCCGGGCCACTGCATCCCCCGTCGTGAGGGCTCTCACGCGCATGATGGCGTCAACCGTCGAGCGCCCCCTGCGGAAGCCAAACTGGCTCTCCGACAGGTTCGGGCCCACCCGGTTCAGGTGCCCGACGAGGCGATCTGCAATTACTACGAGTATAGTACCTAGAAGAACATTGCTTTTGAAATGTGCAAAGTGTATACATTTAACACACGACACAAATTACAGGTAGGTACGAAGTAGCTCTTATAAATAGAGTGACACAATGTGCGCTCTCATTATTTCGCTAAAAGCGATCTTTTCAAGACAAATTATGACTTTCTAAGACTTCAAAGGTCTCGTAAATCTATGAGTACTAAAAAAACTGTGATGCAAACAAGCTATAGTTAATTGTTTTAAAGTAAATAAGCTAATTGTTTTAAAATAAAACTAAAATTAAAAATTGTATTTTCTTAATCTGAAATAGTGCAGGTAAGTGCTAATCTAGAATACATTCAGCAGTTGTCCACATTGATATTTTAATATTTTTAGCTTTTTCTGTTCTTTAAACCGTTCTTTGCTGACGTTTTCAGTTTGACGCTTTCGGGACACACCCTGAAACCTGGCAACGTCGCAAAGAACTCTCAAAAGATTTGATTAATTAATAAAAGCATGAGTTCCTAACATGGTTATATTCCTTGATTGGGCAAAACGTTTTTTGCCCGACCGGGCAATCGAACACTGATTGGATTTTTCCATCAGGCATTTCTTATTAGAATTCTCGGATTCTGTATTTGTGAATTGTTACCGGTTGGTGAAATGTATTATAATATACCTAGGTATATGTCGTAGATTTTTCATTAAATTAGGTTTTTGATAAAAAAAACGGATGATGTTAAAATAACAACACGATTTCCCTAAACAAATCTATATAGTGATTTGATCATATCCCTAAACTGGTTCAGTGAAATGATAAAAAAATCTTTTCTATGGTATTTTAAAACATAACTTTAGTTTAGTTTTAAAATACCACAGAAAAGAATAGATTTTTTTAGATTTACCTTGTCGACGAATCAAAAAGTTAATTTGATGAAAAACCTGCGACACACATCTCTAACACTTCGAGAATTATTATAGCTGTGTTGTTACTAAACTCAATGAAATGTTGCTTAAGTTTTACGATACTATTTATTTAGGCCCTTCATCATCATCATCATCATCATCATCTCAGCCGTAGGACGTCCACTGCTGGACATAGGCCCCCCTTTCGATCTCCACAGATACCGGTTGGAAGCGACCTGCATCCAGCGTCTTCCGGCGACCTTTATAAGGTCGTCTGTCCACCTTGCTGGTGGACGTCCTACGCTGCGCTTGCTAGTCCGTGGTCTCCACTCTAGTACTTTTCGACCCCATCGGCCATCTGCTCTGCGAGCAATATGGCCTGCCCATTGCCACTTCAGCTTGCTAATCCGGTGGACTAGGCCCTTATAGAGTTAAAAAAAAATCACATACAAAACGCACACATACAACCAAACTACGATTTTCGAGTAAAAAAAATTGACAATCAGTGGGACAGCATGGGCTAGAATTTTTTTTACAGAAAAGCAAAAAACATTAAAATTTTCATTGTCAATTTCATCGCGAAATATTTGCGCGACCAGTATACGAAAATCCTCTACATTCGTGTCACATTTTATTCTCACGGATGAATTAATTTACGAAATGTGTCAAGGAGCATCCAACCGCCAACATAAGAGAGACAAAATTCAGTTTCATAACGACCACGTGTCTCAATTAAAAGGGGCATTCTTTTATTTCGGCATTTATTTTTAACCGACTTCAAAAAAGGAGGAGGTTATCAATTCGACTGTATTTTTTTTTTTTTTTTATGTTTGTTACCTCATTACTTGCGACTGGGTGAACCGATTTTCATGATTCTTTTTTTATTCAAAAGCTGGTGCTTCCCGTGTGCTCCCATTGTCACCGTTTCAGGATCTGATGATTGGAATTTGGAGAAATTGAGGGCAACCCTCAAATTTTATTGGCTGACACATAGTTTTTCGCAAATCTTATGATGTAATTCAAGTACTTGCGTATGGAAATCATCATCTCATGTAGCTGAGCTGATGATGGAAGGTACAACACCTCAAGTAAGAAAATTATGCTTGTGTTCGCATATCTCCGGAACTACAAGTCCGATTTAAGTAATTCTTTTTTTGTTGTACTAGGTATCATTCAACTTAGGAAATACTGCAATTTTTATCAAAATCGGTTCAGTAGTTTTTGAGATAGGGAATGAATGAAAGAGATGTGAACGATTTTATTACCGGTACTACGGATTACTAAATTCTAGTGCTGAAGGTTGAATATTTAAACTAAAAAGAGTAAAATAAAAACTTAAAAAAAAAAATGTGACCGCCTTCAATAACAACCACAAAAAAGGGTAAAATAACCTACAAAACTTCGCTTTCGGAAGTCGGTGGCAAAAGAGACAATGAAAATGCGCTAAATAAAAAAAGTCACCGACTTCCGAAAGCGAAGTTTTGTAGGTTATTTTACCCTTTTTTGTGGTTGTTATTGAAGGCGGTCACATTTTTTTTTTAAAGTTTTTTTAACTAGCACTTTGCCCGCGACTTCGTCTGCGCGTGTTTCTAACTTCGAACTCAGTGAATTTAATTACCGCTCACCCTACTTTTAGGATACTTTTGAAAAATCATAAATTATTCAATACAATACAATACAAACGATCAATCGTAGAAGACAACTGATTTTCCGATTTTCACCCAGCTAGGGGTTATATCGCATATTTTATTCGATTGAGAGATACTTTATGCCCAGTTTTGAGTCCATCGAAGCAAGCTGTAAAATCCTTCCCTTTTTAAAACTTACTCTTTTCACCAATTTAGGGGGTGATTTTAGAAAAACGCAAAAATGGAGGGTAGTTTTGAAAAAAGAATAATGTCCATCTTTATTATTTATTCATACTCATATTCGTACTAAGTTTCAAGTTTATAAACCCAAGGAATAAGATTTTTTATAGAAACGTTTTCACCCCTTTTCACCCCCTTAGAGGTAGTATTTATTTCATCACCACTGCTCTCAAAAAGGTGAAGGAAAACATCGAGAGGAAATCGGTATGTTCTAGAAACAAAAATTCGAAGACATGTGACATCCACCTCCAACCCGCACTGGGCCCACGTGGTGGATTATGGCTCACTCCCTCTCACAGAGAAGAGGCCTGTGTCCCAGCAGTGGGAACATTTATAGGCTGATGATGATGAATATTAAATACAGTTCTAAATTAAATTTTGATTATTAATGTTCCTGACTGTACATCGTCTTAAAGAAGAATTTATTGAACAACTAATATAAGACTAAACCCATGTCAAAGGCCTATCGGGTTCCCGAGGGTGGCGTTTAACACCAGGTGTGGCCATCATTCTTCCAAACAAATCTTTCCTAGGGACAGTTATTTGATTAATATTTAAAACATATTTTTCCTACTCCTCCCCTATTCTTATCTGATTAATTTCGTTGCAGGATCCAAGACATGTAAATTCATTCTTCGGGACACGTCGAGCTTCATTGTCTCGGCGCTTTTCTGGTGGTTGCCACTGTTGATTCTGTTATCGGAGTTGCAGTGGTTTGGGAATAGTGTGGTGGGTTTGTCTCAATAAAAAAACTGTTGTTAAACACCCATACACTTTTAAACACATGGTTATTAGATGTATGAAAGTTAACAAATGGTTTAACTGGTGATCAAACAACTCACCCTTTGACCTGCCAATTGGCATTTCCTAGTAGCGAGAAACTTGTATATTACTACTGGCTCTTTTATTATCAGTACTGATTTCTTTTTATGTATAATTATAAATATGTCAGTAAAAGTTCATTTCCATAAATACCTAACATATATTTTTTTTAATTATCACACGTGTACTCGTGCACATAATAAAAACCAACCTTTTCCTTTAACTGCTATTTGCGTTCCACCGCCCGCACCGCGGTCCCAGCATTCACGTGTTATGTGACACTGGAATTAAACAACATCTTTAAAGAATACTATTTTTTCGGTAAAAATATTTTCAAACTGATTAATAAAAACCGGCCAAGTGCGTGTCGGGCCACGCACAATGTAGGGTTCCGTAGTTGCCCATTCAAATACATAGGCGTATTACTAAACCAATTCGCTGAATTTAATTTTGAAAAGAAGAATTTTCAGAATCGGTCCAGGCGTCTTTGAGAAATCGGATTTAAAAAGATTACGACGAATTGAGAACCTCCTCCTTTTATTGAAGTTAGTTAAAAATAGTTGACAATAAAAACCTACCTATCCCCAAAACATACCCACCTATTACAGCTATAAAAATAAAGTTGACAAACTTACATTTGCAGCTGAAGAACATGGTCTCCGATACATTTTGTTTAGGAAATTATGTTATTCAAGTACGTTTTATAAATTGGTCGACTATTACGCGTAAACTTGTATAGCCTACTTAGTCATGATAATTTTCTTTTAAACTTCATGACTTATACTACTATTGTGAATTTTTTCACACCCCCAAACATAACCGTTTAGCTGGTAGAGGGGAGGGGAACACTCGAGTCGAGCAAAAATTAGCACTTTAAAGCTTAATATTTCACAAACGAATCTTTTTATCAAAAATTTGTTAGGTAATTGAAACTGTCAATATATTTTAAAGACCTATTTAATGATACCCCACACTAAAGGGTACGCGAGAAAAAAATAACATCACCACTTTACGTGTCCAGGAGGTATTTTACGAGATTTTATTTTATCACTTTTTCGGCACAACAAATCCGCATATTTACATCAAATTACAGCTTTCTAGTACTGGGCGTCTCTGAGCTAAGCTGCGGACAGACGGACGGGCGGACATGGCGAAACTATAAGGGTTCCTTGTTGACTACGGAACCCTAAAAATGATTCTGTCTAATAACAAAAAGATTTTTGTATCTACAAATTAGTTTAATAAGAAAACGAGCAACAGGTGTACCCATTCATACAAAACGTAGCAAGACTCAGTAATATCCTCAGGAATCAAGAGATTACACCAAAATAGCATGAAAAATGGTAAGTAATTTTAGTTTTCTGAAATACTCTTTGCTTAGACTGCTAGGCGACGACGCCCCAAAGGCGAAAGTAATCCATTTACGAAAACCTAAAGCATCAAATATCTTTGATGTATGTGTGTTACTGAAACCTTTACAATACTATACAAGGTTTTTCACGCAATTTCATATGCTTAGTTTTTTTTTTATACAATAAAAGTTTCATTATTATGATCAAAATCAAATTATTTTTATATTCATTGGTATTACAATAAGGATTTAACAGTTTTACCATTAATAACACACAAATACTTTTGTTACTAAAAAATGAAATAAAATGATAAACATTATTAATTTGACGTTGGCGTCGCGTATCCTTGGCGTACGTACTTACTATATAAAATATTTGTGAGTCGTCAAGATAAGCTACACTAGCGTCGACGTTTAACTGAACGTTGACACTATTTTCAAAGTAAGTAAACACGCCAAGAACACGCCACGCTAGCGTAGCGCTGCGCTAATCTCGCTGACTATAAAAATAATGTGAGTCGTCAAAAAGAAGCCACACTTTTTTTTTTTTTCAGCGTGGTAAAATCATCAAATGAGTTCTCCCACCTCGGGCAGGGCGGGAGGGACTGTCAGACTTCTACTGACTAAAATCCACGGTGTCCTTCAATAGCCTGTTATGTTCCGGGGTCACGGTAAGGGAATAATCCCGCGACCCCGGCAGGCTTTGGCCCTCTGATAGGGTGGCCCCGTCAGTATGCTGACGCTCTTTGAGGCGCGCGTGGGACACAACGCGCCGTCGACCCGGGCATGGTCCTTGGTCGGGCAGCGAGTTGCCCTGTACTCGCTGCCCGCATGCCCGCGCCTACGGTGGCCGGAGATCGTCTCGCGACGTCCGTCGCCGTGGGCGTCCAACACCGCGGTCAGGGCGGAGGGAGGACTCTGTCCTCCCTCGCGCGCGGCGCGCCTCCTCCTTCGCGAGCATTACTGCTTCGCAGAAGGAGGCGACCGCTTCCCACTCCGTCTCGCCCCGCAGCATGGCCGCAACCAATGCCGGGCGCAAGAGGTCTCCGCCTATCGCAGCCGTGAGCTCCACCATGTCCTCCGGGCGATCTTCGCAGTGGTGACACCCAGATATTTCCTCCTTCCGCATTAGACACAGGTACCTCCCGAAGCACCCATGCCCGGTGAGGACCTGCGTCAGGCGGAAGGTAAGGACGCTATGACTTCTCTCCAGCCACTCCTCAAAGAGGGGTCTTACCGCCGCAATTGCGGCGTGATCGAAGGACACGGCATAGCGTCGAGCTGCGCTAATCTCGCTGTTACTAATATGAAAATATATGTGAGTCGCCACACAGAACACGCTACGCTAGCACCAACGTTTAGCGGGACGACGATACTATTTTCATAGTAAGCACGCTAAGGGTGCTTCCACATCTAACGACGCGGATTCGGATTTTTCCCTCGCCCTTTCTCTTTCTGTCGCTTAGAACTGCCATTTGCTAGACCGAGACAGAAAGCATAATGCGATCGCATGCGACGGAATCTTCAACGCGGCCGCGTGCTATCGCATTGTCTCGCTCTAGCAAATGGAATTTCTAAGCGACAGAAAGAGAAAGGGCGACGGAAAAATCCGAATCCGCGTCGTTAGATGTGGGAGCACCCTAAGGTCACGTCACGCTAGCGTCGCGCCATGCCACTATAGCTGTTTGACAAAGCCATTAGTTTTATTTATGAAATTCATCCTATTTATATTTCTATCTATTTATTATACTCGTATCAGTTCAGAGTTTTAATAGTTAACTTTAAAACAGCTTTCGACAGCTTAAGAATATTAATGTGGCTTGCAGAAACTTTAAGTTAGTTTTAACAGGTTCGAGACCACGATAGCAGTCATGTACTAAGTTCGAACTTCGTTATTGTTCTCAAGTTGTTTCAGTATTAATACTCGTAGATATTCGTATTTATACCAACGGCATGTTTTGCATAAGTATGATCTGTTATTCTTTTTTAAGTGTTCTTTTGGTGGGTTTTATCACACGTTGTTAATGCACCACCAATTAAAAAAATACTTTAAAATATACAAAATACAAACCCCTTTAATTTAAAAAATAGGATAACATATAGGGGCAGGAAAACGTTTTCTCTTTTAGTATGGACGAGCGCTCGGTAGACGATTGTCTTAATAATTCCACAGTCCACACAGGTGCCCCTGTGTGCACTGTGTAATTTTCTCGGATTAGGCTCGGATGCTGTTACAGGGTTCCCACTTCAAAGATCCGACAGCAATCAAATTCGTGTATGTTCCGATCATATTATCTTCTACAACTTCGCAGACTTCACAGTTTAGTGAGGAACCATAAAAAAATATTTGCAAGCATCTGTCAATTATCAGTATAAAGTAAAGAAAAAGTAAATGGCCTGTGCGGTTAGTGGCTTAAATTATTTAGCTTCTTTGTTTTTTATTCTCATTTAAAAGAAGTCGCCTATCAGCAAATCTTCGTGAGTGACATTTCTTAATTTGGTTACTAAAATCTCAGACGTACGAAGCGATCGCGTATCTGTCGTTTGCATTAGAAAGAAGCCAAAACGATTTTCTGAGCAAGGCTGTGTATCCGGCTCCAAACCATTTCCACTTTAAACTTATTGATAGTCATAGCAAAGGAAAGTTTTCTGCCATACGAGGATTAAAATAAAAAGAGGGTTTTATGTACATTTGTCGACGCACGGTGTGGTTATTTTAGATTTGCTTTTAAGGCTGCCCATACTCGGACTGTTTGAGCGGTAAACTAGTGATCAAATTACACGGACTGCTCGAGCAGTCAGTGTCTTTTTGATGGACCATTGCACGAGGGGTTCAGTAAAAGTAGAAAAAAAAAACTGAAAATTACTATAAAGTCGCAGCTTAAGGCCAGGTTCCAGTACAGTACGCAGCTATGAGCGCACTACCTCAGCCCCCGCAAAGGGGCGGGGCAAGTCGACAGCGGTGCGGGCGGGAGGGACCGTGTGTGTATATGCCACAGCGTAGCGTAATGCAGTTAGTCAATTACGTTCGAGTGTGTCTGGATTAGATTTTCGTAAAATGATAGTCGAGATAGTTTTGATTTTACAAAGTGCATACAATGGAGTACTTTCTTAGGCAGCAGTATATTTGATATGTGCCGAGTTTGGGCTCGTTTTGTTATGATGACATCTTACCTCCGGACTTGATGGAGTAGAGGTACTGTACCTCAACCATGAGTTTTTTTTTACGTTTACGGTACAGTAAACGTAAAACAATTTGTATGAGAATCTGTACAGCGCCTCTATTGAGTAGTAGCGGAACTAAAATCCGTACCATGAGTTGAAAACTAAAATTTCTTTACCACATTTGTTTCAGTTTACCGTAGAGAGTTTAGTTTACGTAGCGTTTTGCATACAAATCGGTACCATGAGTCACTGATTTGATAGATGTCACAGTAAATTACTGTACCTACTGTGGTTACTTCTCTCACCGATATTTTTATTGTGAGAAGTATTTTTTTATTGTTTTTCGTTTATTAAAAATGTCTGAGCGACAATATTTCACTTGGAGGATGTTTGCCGAAGGCCAAGCGGCAGATGAAAACAGATTTTATAGAGGACACGATCCGAATATGCAAAAGCAAGTTGTAATGGACGGACCGGGATTCCGACAGCGCGTCCACTACAGGGACGTATTGTTGTGCACACGTGCCTTGCCTTCGCTGGTGACGCATGCATCCACGCACCCCTGAATGCGTACGTTTTTGGAAAATTACGGTAATACAATATACCACGGACAACGGAAATAATAAAAACACCAATTTGAAGAGTTCACTTTGAAGGCTTCGGTCTTCTTTTATTGATGTTTCTTCTTCGGTGGCTCGGCTGCGACTGAACGCAGTGCCGGTCGTAGTGTCGTACCGCCTTTTATACCGCCCGTCCTTACCTTAAACCTTAAAGAGACACACGTATTTTGAGCCCGTTTTTCCTTGTGATTTTTACTAAGACCGAGGCCTTCGTAGCCTTTATTTTCTTATTAATTTAAACCTTAAAACTATGTATTGTACCTTTCTAGATTCCTTATTAAGTCTATTTGTATATAAAACAAACAAAATGTACCTATGTCTAAATACAAAAAATTCTAGAACATAAACTACAAAAATTACACAGAAACAAAAGTTTGATTATACGAAAAGTACAATAACTTAAAAACTACTGATCCGATTTACATGAAACAACTTGTGCAATCACTTTTATAATAAAACACACCCCTTTTAAATAATTGAATTGAAAAATAACCATAAACAAAAAAGTCACTTTTCAACTTACGTAATTATTGAAGAAATTCTAAATTATTTACAATTTCCCTTTTCAAACAACCGGTGACGTTTGTCCGGCCACAGAATATATAATAGTACCTAAAGGTACAGAAGCATTACTCCCAAAAAGAAAACAGACAAATAATGTAAAATCTATGCACGAGAGAATAGAGTCCATTTTTACTTGCACCCGTATCACCTACCTACTTTTATAATAGCCTAAACTTCCCGTGCGCAAGCAAAAATGAACAGAATAGTGACGCGCGAGAGTTCATTTTAGTTTATCTGACGCCAACGACATTAAAAGGTTACTGTCGGTCAAGCTCAATAGGGTTGCGACTCGCGAGTTTGGGCACAGTTAGGTAGGAATACGTATTTTATGCATTATTTAATTACATTATTAATTAACATAAATATATATCACTCCTCATTACCTCCTTATGTTCCTCAAGGAATTTTGTTTTTATCATCAGCCTATAAATATCTTTTTCTGTTTCGTCATCGATTACTTCATATTCATATCGATTGGTAGCACAGAATGTTAACAGTAGGTACCTACGGCACTTTACGTGAGGAATAATATATACACCGTGACTTTTTAGTCGCCTTACAACGGCAGCCCAGTTCATGTATCCAATGACTAAAACACTTTTCTAATATAAAATATGTATTTAAGAGATTTCAAAATTTAAAAATAAAATAAAATAAAACCTGCGGTCTTTGTTTACATCAAATATCAAAGATTTTAAAACGTTGTCAGAAACAAAAAGGGTAGTTCCGTTTCAATCCGTTCTGGGCAAGCTGTAGTCATCACTTTAAAGATCGATTGTTATCGTTTACGGCAAAATAGGTAACAAGTCCTTATCATTTCATTCACTTCATTGTCACAGGCCCCGTGTTGCGTGTCTTTGTAGGTAAGTAGGTAAAAAAAATTGCGAAGAGAATTACGATCGCTGACCTTGAATGCGTAGTGTAGCCATTTTCTGAGTTTGAACGTGTCTAAACAATAACGTAAACATCTTCCTACTTTCTACCGATCATAATTCATCCTACTCTTAGGTGCACACAATTCAGCTTAGGTGAGTGAGAGTGATGTCAGGTTTGATATTCGTCTATTTTATTTATCTATGTCGTCTTGTAGGCCAAATTTGTAACCTACCTAATCATGCTTATCTGATCATGATTACTAGCCGGTACTTGAATGACATTAATAGGCACACCACGAGCAGGTAGATAATTTTTTGATCATTATTAAATATGTACTACATAGGTAAATATTCACTTTTTTCCTTACCTTTCGAAATCACGCGGTAGTGTGTGAAAGGCTCCTATCACTGTCATTATTTAAACAACCAAACGTTAAGCAGTATTTTTTTTCTTTATCATAATTATATATACTTTTTTAAACTTATGCGTAAATACAACCTAACACCATACTTAAATATTATTTAAGTAAGCGCGTGCTTAGTGGGTGGCGCGCGGCAACCGACTAAATGGCCTAACTGTGCCCACTACGAAGTGGCCCCCGCCAATGCTTGCAGTTTTATACCTACACTGCGGAGTGAGCCAGGCCTGGTCCGGCAGTAAAGTTTGGCGGCCAAATTTAGAATTCGTGTTTTCTTGCACTAAGCAATAGAAAAATAACCTTTTTCATTTTGTCGTATTGCATTCATCTGACTACACTGAAGTTGGCGTTTACTGTAGTCAGTGTGGTTTTTACGTGACAGCAGGCCTGGCTCACTCCGCAGAATAGGTATAAAACTGCAAGCATTGGCGGGGACCACTTCGGAGTGGACATTTAGTCGGTTGCCGCGCGCCGCCCACTACGCACGCGCTTACTTATATAATATTTAAGTTTGGTGTTTGGTTGAATTTACGCATGAGTTTAAAAAAATATAACGGTATATGATGAGGAAAAAAAAATACTGCATAACGTTTGGTTGTTTAAATAATGACAGTGATAGGAGCCTCACGTTTCACACACTACCGCGTGATTTCGAAAGGTAAGAAAAAAAGTGAATATTTATCCATGTAGTACACATTTAATAATGATCAAAAAACTATCTACCTGCTTGTGGCGTGCTTATTAATGTCATTCAAGTACCTGCTAGTAATCATGATCAGTTAAGCATGATTAGGTAGGTTACAAATTTGGCCTACAAGACGACCAAGATAAATAAAATAGACGATTATCAAACCCGACATCACTCTCACTCACCTAAGCTAAATACGGGTAGGTCGAATTATGATCGGTAGAAAGTAGGAAGATGTTTACGTTATTGTTTAGACACGTTCAAACTCAGAAAATGGCTACACTACGCATTCAAGGTCAGCGATCGTAATTCTCTTCGCGACTTTTTTACCTACTTACCTACAAAGACACGCAACACGGGGCCTGTGACAATGAAATGAATGAAATGAAAATGATAAGGACTAGTTACCTATTTTGCCGTAAACGATAACAATCGATTTTTAAAGTTATGACTACAGCTTGGCCAGAACGGATTGAAACGGAACTAATCTTTTTGTTTCTGACAACTCGTTGTTTTAAAATTTTTGATATTTGATGTAAACAAAGACCGCAGGTTTGTTAGATTTATAAGTTAATTTTATAAGGAGGTAATGAGGAGTGATATATATTTATGTTAATTAATAATGTAATTAAACAATGCATAAAATACGTATTCCTACCTAACTGTGCCCAAACTCGCGAGTCGCAACCCTATTGAGCTTGACCGACAGTAACCTTTTAATGTCGTTGGCGTCAGATAAACTAAAATGAACTCTCGCGCGTCACTATTCAGTTCATTTTTGCTTGCGCACGGGAAGTTTAGGCTATTATAAAAGTAGGTGGGTGATGCGGGTGCAAGTAAAAATGGACTCTATTCTTTCGTGCATAGATTTTACATTTGTTTGTTTTCTTTTTGGGAGTAAGCCTTCTGTGCCTTTAGGTACTATTATATATTCTGTGGTGACAGTAAACGTAAAACCAAGTGAAACCCATGGTACGGTCAGCCAAGAAAGTGGTGTACCAGTTTTGATTTAGTTTCCCGGTCATCGAAAATTACAACAAGGTTCGTTATAAAAAGATATTACTGAAAGAGACAACATTATCATGACGTAAACCTATGTATTTAGTATTCATACGTCATATGTCACATATAAGTACATGACATTTTAACCTTTAGTATAAATGAAAAGGACATTAGTTTCTACAAAGCAATTGAAATGTTTCCAAACAAAAGTAATAAAAACTATTTAAATAGACAACCGAATTCCATTTGAAAAAGAAAACTGACAATTGACATTTTGTCAAATATATGCAAAAAATCTATATATTTTCCGTGTTATTTTTCAATCAACTGCATATAAAATCATCTCAATGCCTGCCAACTTGACCATTGCCGAAAGAGCACAAATAATTGCCCAATTTAATGAGGGAAGCAGTATCAGTGCGATATCCCGGAATTTGAATATATCGAGGCGTTCTGTCCGCTTTTGGATTCGTCGTGAAGGAGAGGAGGGAAGTTTGTTGGATCACAGAAGAAGTGGTCGCCGGCCTGCACTCTCCAATAACGATAGAGAATTCATGAGACGGGAATATGAAATCAATGGTTTTAAGCCCACAAAACATTTTGCGGAGATGTTCGATGTGAGTGCCCAAACAATAAGGAATCATCTACATTACATGGGGTTGCACCACAGGCATTACGCCAAGAAAATATATTTGACGGATGCTCACAGACTTGCTCGTCTGAACTTCGCCAGAGAGCACTTAGAGTTTGATTGGTCTAATACAGTGTTTTGTGATGAAAAAACGTTTAAATCCAGTCAGCATGGACGTCTTCACCTTTGGCGATATAATTCAACACGGTATAAAGATGATCATGTAATTCCAAATAGAGAATCAGGTCGAATTTCCGTAAATATTTGGGGCTGGATGAGTGCGGATGGTGTAGGAGAATTGTGTTCTCTACCTCCTCGAGCGACGGCTGTAAATTATATCGACGTGCTTCAGAATGCAATGCTACCGACAGTCCGTAATGTTTACCCGGAGAACGAAGTGCCACAATTTGATTTTGTTCAAGATAATTGTTCAATTCATAATGCGAGGATCGTAAGAGCCTGGTTTCGTTCACACACTGACGTAAGGGTAATTCAGTGGCCCTCAAGATCGCCGGACCTCAACCCGATAGAAAATCTTTGGGGCCTTATGGTCCAACGATGGTCGCATCAAAATGAAAGAACCAAACAAGCTCTTATTAGTCACTGTAATTATATTTGGGAGGAAATGCGGGGAACCGATATTTGCTCACGGCTTGTTGGTTCAATGAGGTCTCGTCTTTTAGAGGTTATAGAGGCCAACGGCGGTTACACCCGTTTCTAATTTTTAAAAATTTTCAATATCTTCTAAATATTACTATATATGCTATGTTTTTGTTTGTTATAAGTATTTTAAAATTGATTGTAGAAATTTAATAAAAGGATAAATCTATTTTTAGCTTGTTTTTTATCGGTTTGGTACGTCTTCATACCACACATCCATCCATGAAATTCCTCTGGTATGATAAGTTTTTCGAGAGATATTTTTTAGCAAGACTAAAGTGGTACGGCGACCACCCCGATGGCGTCAGCGTAATATGTTGCGCTGATATTGTAATTACAAGTTTACAGAAATTGTAGGTTTGTGGATTCGCCTTGTGCCTTTACAATTTTATGTAACTTAATCTTACCTCCGGACTTGAAGGAGTGACCTGAAGGTCTACATCGGTGACTGCCACTGGAACTCGGCGACGGATCGAACAAGATCTCATCATTACTAACAAAACAAGCCCAAACTCGGCACATCTATTTCAATCCGTCGCCGAGTTCCAGTGACAGTCACCGATGTAGACCTTCAGGTCACTCCCTCAAGTCCGGAGGTAAGATCTCATCGTAACTAACAAAACGAGCCCAAACTCGGCACATCTAGTTCAATCCGTTGCCGAGTTCCAGTTGCAGTCACCGATGTAGACCTTCAGGTCTCTCCATCAAGTCCGGAGGTAAGGTCTCATCATAACTAACAAAAAGAGCCCAAACTCGGCACATCTAGTTCAATCCGTCGCCGAGTTCCAGTTACATATACAAGTTTACAGAAATTGTAGGTTTGTGGATTCGCCTTGTGCCTTTACATTTTGGAGTGACCGATGTAGACCTTCAGGTCACTCCATCAAGTTCGCATCCTAGCTAAAAAATAAGTGGTCCATAAAAAAAAATTACATCGTTTCAAAATTAGATCACTCGACTATTTTATTCTATTCCCGCAACTAACACGTAATCGCTTGTGTGTGTGACTTTGTTTCCATGTAGTAGTTCAGTTCTATGCCTGCTTACGTAACCGCGCGGGGGGAATTTTTGCGCAGCAACGACGTACGTCCTTCCTCTATCACGCCTCGGCGGGTACTGGCGAGCGCCCGGCGAGCGAAATAATGCCAATATTTTGGGTATTTTATTTCTTGGAGAAAAATTATCACGAAATTTTAAAATCTGCTTTTACCATGCACTTCTAAATAATGAGCTGTTTTTATTTATATAAGTTTCATATAAATTCATTGTGAAATCTCTAAGCAGTGGATGTTTGAAAATTGTGATTTAGTGTCATGTTTGAGATTTTTTTCTATCGAGCCAATTATTCCAATTCGTGTTTCTATCTTTACCATTCACTCGAGGATATGTTCAACTTTAATATTATGATTTTTATTTATTAAAAATATCATTATTAATGAGACTTTCAGACGTTTGAAAATCTTAAAAATTACTGAAAGCCCGCCTTAAAATAATATTATTATTAAGTTATATATTAATGTATTATTATGTAGTTTTAATCTAACTTAAACCATACATAATTATGCAAAAATCACCTATGAAACTGGACGCGATTGGCACGTTTAACTGGGTCCCGGGTCCATTTTAGAGCCTGTGCATCAGGCTCTTGAACACAGTTTCAAATCTTCCGTGCTTCGGTTTGGCACCTGGTCTCCTGTACTATTCAATACGCCACTCGGCATAATGTTTTGATTTGAATGCGCTACGAAGAGCTTTGCCATAAAAATGCTTTTTCACAAAATGTCGTTTACCCAGCAATAATTTTTCTGCACAGTGTAAATCGTTTAAATCCGTCACATTGACAAAGATCAAAGTCGTTACTATGGATAATTATGTAAGTTTGCGCGAATGTGGACCTAATTGTATTTCAATGTCTTTAAGAAAATAAGCTCATGGTGGGTCATGATTCAACTTTGTCGATTTTACATAACAGTGAGTTATAGCAGTAGGCTTGTGTTCTAAAATAATCTAATGAATAAAACATACTTTAGCCGGAGAATTTTCACTCACTTGACTGAGAAAAACCTATTAAACGAGTACTCACAATAACCATGTGGGGCTTATTCCAACAGCCCCTTTTGTTCAAACGTAAGTGTTCTAGTATGCATTTAATTTATTTCAGTCTTTCTTATTATTCTCTCTTACACAACTCACCTATCCCCAAGTTAAATATTTCACGAATTTCTTGCACGTAAGTTGAAGGCACCACATTTCATACAACCACTCACCATACGAACAATTATACGGCTCCAATTTAAAAGGACGCATGTGGCATACGAGACGCCATATCTATACCCGGATGAAAAGTCTAATCCGGCCCTGATCTGATGCTTACAGGTTCCCGTTATTACTCACTTTTCCCCGGACGTAAATGACATTTTCCCCAACTGACATAATCAGGTGACAAGTTGAAATTCGTTTTTCTTGAAGTACGCCTGTGTTTTTACCCGTTATTATAGGCCTGGTAATCATATGAACGTATGGAGGTAAAGTGTCATATTTTTAACGCGAAGTATTCCTTTTTAATTCAAATTACTTAATTAAAACTCGCTTTGTCTCCATTTTTGCCCTTCAGGGTTTATACTTTTAAATTGTAGTAAATGGAAACTTAACCACGCGGGGGACTACGTGAATGTGTCGAATTGAATTGTGGCTGCTGTGCGGACGTGAAAGTGTTAAAATTTTCATAGCTTTTAGTATAGGGACAAGTACAATAAGGACCTAAGAAATTACAATGTTTCTCAAAACTTTTTTGAATAAGAAAAAAATAGGTTCAACACCATATTTGTATGTGACTAGTACCTTATATACTCGGATCATGATCATCTTTTGAACAATGTGTAGCTTCGCAGAATATAAAATACTTCAGCAAATTTCCCAATTGGAAGAACATTAATTTAAACTAAGTGGTAGCTATCAGTCGGTGTCAACATAATAATAACTATGATGAAACTGACAACTCTTGAACTCAGTTTAAGACACGTTTAAAATCGCGATCGCGTAATAAATTATGATTGTGTTTTTATTTTAAATTCTCGATGTAAACTTTTTCGTCAATAGTTTGTCCTTTTTTTTTACTCTGCGTGAAAATAATCAATGAGCCTTCCACACAGCAGGGTGGGAGTGACTGTCGGATTTGTATTGACTAAAATCCACGGTGACCCTTCAATAGCTCTTTACGTTCCAGGGTAACGGTTACCCAATGAGATAGTCCCGCGACCTCTATAGTTTAAGCTTGGACGAACTTTAAACTCGGTAAAGCCCAATTGGAGATGGATGTAATGTATTGGTACTATTACGACCTTTCCAACCTTTCGCGGATGATAGTGGTGAATCAGGGATTACTTCAGCGGGCGCTTTTATAGTGATTTTAAAACCCTATTCTAGTCTTCCCTTATAGTATTATATCATATATAAATGGCTGTTGCCAACGGCTGCGCCTGCGTTTACGTCAAAAATTATCCCACAGGATCAAAGTATCAGGAAAAAGGTTATGTGCCAATTTTCCAATGTGTTATTCCCGACTATTACCAATCTCTGTACTTTTCATCCATCCATCTATCATTTCAAGTGGCTGAATGATTGAAGTGCTGCGTTGAGTGTCGCAGATTCAATTCCTGCACGAAACATAATATATTTGTATGATTTACAAGTAGTTGTTCCAGGTCTGAGCATTGTTATTTATGTGAGTATAAATGTTTGTAAGCGTGTCCACGATACGAAAAAATCCTAATACAACGTTTATAGGTACTCGTATAAATATAAAGAATAGACGAAACGCAGAACTTGACTAAGGCTGCTTTTCCACCAGAGATGCGCTATACTACGTTCCTACGATGCGTTTGATATCCACCAATCATATTCATTGGTTTACATAGCACAGCCCTGGTGGAAACGAATTCAACTAAGATGTGTTTTTATATGAAAAGATGCAAGCTATGGCTGCGTGCTGTGGCTGCGTGCTGTGGCTGCGTGCTATGGGTCGTTTTTCCTGCAATTGACACATCGCTTAGCGAGCTAAGCGATGTGCTGTCACACACATAGCACATCTTCGTAGCGTAGCTCAACGCATCTTCATAGCACAGCTACCTTCTGGCGGCGCATCTTTGTAGCGCAGCTACCCTGTGACAGCGCATCTTTGTAGCGCAGCTAGCCATCTCCATAGCACATCTTACCGCATAGCTACATAGCTTAGCATCGGTGGAAACGGTCACACAGTTTCGTAGCTCAGCTGTTACATCCTCGCAGCACAGCTACATAGCGCATCTCTGGTGGAAAAGCAGCCTTATGCGAGTAAGTGGTTGCAAACCAGAAAGACCCTGATGGGATACCTACCACCAACTAATTTCAATTCAATTACTCTTAAATATGAAAATAGTTCTGAATAGAAAAAAACATAGTCGATTTACAATACGATGCCACAAAATGATAATAATTTAATAGGATTTATTACAATACATTATGCTAACATAATTTGATAAATAATTATGTTAATATACTGAAATAGTTGTAAAGTATCATACTGATAAATTATAATAATATTGTGTAAAGTAATCAAATTACCACATATCATTCAAATGTGTTTGTACCAAAACAATTTGAGTTAATCAACCAAAATGAATTTTCCATCAATCATGTTCGAATATTAGTAGTGATGAACAATCGACAAAGTAGAATAATTACCTATTTTGTCTATAAATCGTTTTAATCAGAATCAAAATAACAAAGATCAAGTTCGTTGCCATGGATAAGCACGAGTTTTCATTCTTTTCTTTTACAGCGTCTTTCCAGTATTACAGCGTTTCTTGTATGAAAAAATGGAACAGCGCCTCTGGTGTGCGAAGAAGGAACTAATTTTTTCCTTGAAAATAATTGTCAAAGTTCCATTCTACTTTACGTTTCAAATACTGAAAACTTATGCCAAGGGTACTGATAGATTTTAATGTCTGTGAATAAGGTTCATAAAGTGGGTCATAATTTTACTGAAAGTCGATTGTACGAGTATCTTCAAGTTGGAAAAATCGACTGGTCGGTCAGTTGTAGTAGGCCAGACCTTTGCCGGCCTGTCTGATTGATTATGACTTTTTTACTAAAACGTTTCTAATAAAGTTTTTCCCATACATAATAATAATAATTTATTATTTAAAATCGGCGTTTACAAAATATATTGATATTGACACAAATTCTTTAAATATTTTATGGAATCTGCTCTTTAACGCGCATGTTTTAATAGATACTATGATACATAATTATAAATAGTATTTAATGAAATTATTAATTATAACATAATTATACTATTAAATAGAACATTTTCTCCCACACATTACATTCCTTACTGTTTGTTTATGTTATTTACAAATTTTATTTGCTTACCCTTGTCCGTGTATCACTGCGGGGAGACAACTGAAAACCAGCGCTGGGTGTTTTTTGTAAATGTGTTATATTCTATTTCGATCGAACCTATGCCACGCAGTGCAACAGTCGATTGTTCAGTCACTGCACCAACCGTGTCTTCAAAATATAACATTAATTAATTATAACCTTATTGTTAAATAGATAGATAGAATACTCTTTATTATGCACACCATACAACTTAAAGGTAAAATAACATTACAAATTAATAACTTAAACATAGGGTGACACAATAGGCGGTCTTATCACTAAAAGCGATCTTTTCAAGACAACCGTTTAACATTTTATTTTATAATTAGGTATGTAGTCGTTCGTTAGCGACTCTATTATTATTATGCTTTCTCTATTCTGTATTTCGTGTCTATTATTATTTTTGAGCAAATACAATATAGGTTTAGGTATTTTGCCTGCACCGACACGCACAGTCACGAGCAATAGTATGTATACACTAAGCAGTATTCAAAAGCGATTTTTTGCTACCAAATTGATTAAACTTTTTCCTATTCGTTAGACTTCTATTTGGTAGCAATAGTATTACGAAATAGGTCTTATTTCAAAGTGGAAACCTGTATTTCACGAGCAATTTGCGTTTGAGTTTTGTTAAGTATATACATGTTATTGCTCGTGACTGTACAGATCCGCACCTACCTGTCTGTACCGTCCTACAACCTACTTTTATAAAAGCACCCCATCCTTGAGCAATTTCGTGTATCATCACCATCTATTCAAACTTTCTCATTTATAGTTTTGTTTTTATTTTTTATATTCGTTGAAAAATAAAAAATAAAAACAAAACTTTTAATTTCGATATTACAGAAACGATGTTACACAGCAGTGTGTGGTGGTGTGTTATTCAAAGTCATCATAATCATTTATTTCAATTAGGCCATCAGCACTTTTGAACGTCAAATACTAATTAATATGAAAGGAAATGGGATGGTATGACATTGATTCAAGTAAAGCATTTGCAAGAACGGACAAGAAATTCCATGCTTACTTTTTTTTTAATGTTCTACGATATTTTGATGACATTTATTTGAAATAAATAATGTAAAAGCGATATACCCTGAAAGTCTAAATATAATGGTAAAAAGGTACAACATGGCAATCACATTTTCCCAAAAAGATTACTGTAGGTAGTTAGATTTGTAATTAATTATTATATAATGACGGATTTACGACATAGCTTGACTGTAGCCTAGTTAAATAGACTGAGGTATTAACTTAATTGCCTATTGTTAGCCCCATTGAATATGTATGATCTGATACATATTCAAGTTCGTATTTGCACAATCACTTGTTTTGCGCTTCTACCCAAACTTGAGGACGAATAATCAAGAGTCTACTGAAATCTATCGCCTCTGTTTCGTTGAGTGCCATTCTGTATCTTGTTATTTGTAAGCAATTTGCTATGTAACCGTCCTTCTCTGTATTTCCTACGAACGATGTAGGAATTATTCTGACTTGAGAAAATCGTCTGAAAATGCGCTATTATACTTCTCTTCTCTTTTATTCTAACTTTAGCCACCCAATGCTGAGTGTAGGTCTCCTCCAAATCTTTCCTCTTCTGGTGGTTTTGTGTTATGGATATCCAGTGTCTTCCGGCCACTTTAACAAGATCGTCTGTCCAACTAGTCGGTTGTCTCCCTACATTTCTCTTTCCCATTCGTGTTCTCCACTGCTACACTTTCCTGCCCCATCTTTCATCCAGCCTACGGCATATACTCGTATGACTCGCCCACTACCTCTTTACAAAGACACAATATACAAAGTCAAACCTCGACTGGAAAACTGCCGATCATGGTTATCCACACTTTGACCTTGTTGGTCATTGACCATCCATATTTTTTGTGTGCAAGATCAAATGAATCCTCGTGGCTGGACGGATCAAAAAGAACTCCAGAAACTTTTCCAACTTGAATCTCAATAAAGTTAGATTGAACAGGCTTCTTTTGGGTGAGCTCGCTCCATTGTAGGCTTTATCTCTGTTCCTTTTGACCTGGACTAGACTTAAGAGCAAACAGACCAAAATTTCAAAAATAAAATTTAAAATTCACCCTGTTTCTTCTGTTCTCTCACTCCAACTTTTTAAGTTCACCACTAAAATCTTATCTTGTGTGTTGTGACATCACTTATTTGTTAGTATGCACACCACTACTAACTATCTATGATAATAATCTATGCTCACATCACATGTACATGTACATCTCACTCTGTCACTATATCGGAACCCGTGTGTGTACTCTTGCGAACTGTATCTCTGTGTCTGGCTGCTATTAAAACAAATCTAATTAGCAAGTATCTTTTATTCACCAACACAATTATAACAACATTGCAGTCACCACAATGTATGACAAAATATCTATAAAATAAACTATTAGTTAAATACCTATTTTTTTTAACTATAGCATGTTTTACCTAAAGTAAGCTTAACTAGTGATCAAACAAGTAGGCACCTTCACCTCTGAAAGTTAATCTAGTGAGATGTTATCGTACCCATAAGCTCACACTGATTAAGCTATAACAATTACTGTTAAGCATTTGAAACTATGTCGGGGATAAGTGGTGGGTTGAACTTTGATATAATAAGACTATTACAACTAATTTTGCATTTAAGGCTTATTTTAGATCTCAGATTGCCAATGACATAGGTGAAAGAAAACATCGTGACAACAGAAAACCTGGATTTCATGTAAGCCATGTTATAAGCCAGTGGGGTTCCCAGATGCGGCTTTGATGGCTCTGACACCAAGATGGCAACATCGTACAAGAATTTAAAAAAAGATGGGCTGTTTTGTCCTTTATTTCAGAAGCTATTTCTGACTATACAATATATTATAATTGGTTATCAAACTCACGAAAAAAGTGGATAAATGAGCGACCACACTAATTGAAATACTTCGTTTTAGTCAAAGACTACGGCAAGGCCTTTTGCCAGCAATGAGACAGCATAAATTAGACAAAAAAAAGCTTTTTCTTCGTAGACAAATAATAGAATTTCAAAAAACAAAATTTAAAAAAAAAATTGCTTTCATCTATTCTTCTCTTTATAGATAAGTTCTGTAACTTTTTATGTAAATGTTTGACCTTCAAAAGAGTGTTTTTATGGCATTATTGTTTTTTAGGGATCAGCCAGTCAAAACAACTTTATATTACTGCAATGAAGTATTTCTGGCCTCCCTAGCCCTATAACTATAGTTTAGATTATTTTGAAATGTCCAGATTCCGAACAAAACGTAACTTTTTTAGTGAAGCCAAGTTTTATAAATGTGTGTGTGAGCGTCATGCACACATTTAAACGTTTTCCTTGGAGATGTTGACTTGTTTTACGTAGGAGTCGAACGACGCCACGGGGGTAATTTTTGATCCGTGTTTTTGGCTTCAATTATTAGTGGCCTACTATAAGAATCTGGACATTCTTAATCTAAGAACTGCAGTCTTATTTTATTGATTATATCAATAATATAACTATGTATTTCTTTTTTTTTTTGTTCAGAGAGACGAAAGCGACGCAGAGAAGTTAACAATCCAAGCGGCCACTCAGACCGCCAGCGGTCGCTACACATGCGAGGTGTCGGCCGACGCACCGTCCTTTCAGACCGCGCAAGTACACACGCACATGTATGTTGTGGGTAAGTCTATGATCTTTTTAGCTTCTATGACTTGTACGAGAGGTCTCACAGACCCTCACTAGTCGCTACACGTGCGAAGTGTCACTGACGCACAGTCCTTCCATTCCGCGCAAATACACACGCACATGTATGTGGTGAGTCTAGTTCTCTTTACTTTCTTTGACTAGTGGAAGAAGTCTCACAGACCATCAATGGTCGCTATACTATAAAAAAAAAAACCGGCCAAGTGCGTGTCGGGCCACGCACAGTGTAGGGTTCCGTAGTTGCCCATCAAAATACTTATGCGAACTAACGAAACTGATTCGCTGAATTTAATTTTAAAAAGAAGAATTTTCAAAATCGGTCCAGGAGTCTTTGAGAAATCGGGGAAAATACATAAGAAAAAAGATTACAACGAATTTAGAACCTCCTCCTTTTTTTGAATTTAGTTAAAAATAGTTGACGATAAAAACCTACCTATCCCCAAAAAACATACCTATAAAAGCTGTAAAAATAAAGTTGACAAACTTACATTTGCAGTTGACTCCGATACATTTTGTTTCAGAAAATATGATATCAAGTACATTTTATAAGTTGGTCGACTTTTACTCGTAAAGTTGTAAAGCCTACTTAGTCATGATAATTTTCTTTTAAACTTCGTTATATATACTACTATTGTGAATTTTTTCACACCCCCAAACATAACCGTTTAGCTGGTAGAGGGGGGGACACTCGAATCGAGCAAAATTTAGCACTTTAAAGCTTAATATTTCACAAACGAATTTTTTTATCAAAAAATTGTTAATGGAAACCATCATTATTTTTTAAAGACCTATTTAATGATACCCCACACTAAGGGGTACGCGAGAAAAAAAAAATCCTCACTTTACGTGTAAGTACTGGAGGTACCCTAAAAAAAAATATTTTACGAGATTTTATTTTACCACTTTTTTGGCACAACAAATCCGTATATTTACACCAAATTACAGCTCTCTAGTACTGTGCGTCTCTGAGCTAAACTGCGGACAGACGGACGGACGGACGGACGGACGGACGGACGGACGGACGGACGGACGGACGGACGGACGGACGGACATGGCGAAACTATAAGGGTTCCTTGTTGACTACGGAACCCTAAAAAACATCGACTCGTGTCATTGATAATTCTTTTCTGTGCACAAAAGAGACCTGACTATACATCTACATCAAATAAATGACAACTACATTTTAGTACTTTTCTGAAAACCGCATTATAATAATTTCAACCAAACGCGAGATAATCGCGAACAAACATGCAGACATACAAACACGGCTCAAATTGAGAACCGTCTTATTTTGAAATCCTTTAAAATCATGCTTCATACTGCACTTTTCTTAGTTGGCAAGCTAAATATCAAACGTGAACACTTCTATCACAAAGCAGTCGCTATCCCTGGAAAAACAAAGTAAAAGTAGTGAAGTGGAAAAGGCAAACTATGTCACGCTCGGCTGCCGGTCACACGTTTAGCTTTAGTTGCAAACAACTGAGTTGATTGATGCATGTATAAGTTCAATTTAGGTCAGACAGTAAATCAATGTCAAACAATTTAAAATTGGAACACTTGGTCAAGATTTTATAACAGCGAAATGTAACAAATCACTTGAAAATAACTGCTGTTCTTTTTTTTTCTCAACATTCTACTGGTGGCCTACCGAGACGTTTTAAAGCGAGAGTAGTTTCACCGTGGGAAAAAGACAGGGCTATACAAGTCGTCTGTTGCCATCTCGTTCCCACAGTGAGGCCACCTGGACAAAGTTGAGAACAAAATAATGCACAGAACATTTTACAAGAGTTTCATGAACAAAAAAGGGGATAAGCATAACATATAATAAATAGCTCGAACTAGGGTTAAATGTAGACAGACCTTATCATCAAATAGTGGTAAACCTATCCAGAAAGGAAAAGTACTCAATATATTTTTCCCTATCCTGAGTCCTGAAACCACCTTTAGATACAAAAAACGATAAAGCTGTCTTCCAATCAGGCCTTTCAAAAGTATCGCATTTTATGGACTACAGTCTATGGGCGTTATAGGACAGTAAAGTACCTAAGGTTGACACTGTTTTACGCAAGTTACGTTACGGACGTAAGGGGTCTGTATTTATGGTCGAATAGATATATTTCTACCTAGAAATTCGGGAAAAATAGTTTCGTAATAGATTTCCTGTTTTGCTTTTCTAGAAAAGGACATAGCCCATAAATGTTTGTTTAGTGTAAACTTTTTTAAAGGCATATTTATTTCTTAATTGAAAATGGGTTGTATCTTGCAACATTTTAGATCATTACTGTCGGGGCTGACTTAAAAAGGCAACGCGACCCAGGAAAACAAATCACAACTGAAGGAACAGGTTGGTTTTTAGTCAGTCAAGGCTCTACCCAGGGCTCCCGACCAAATAAAAAAAAAATATTTTGCCACTTATAAAAAACCTATGAAATCTTATTTTCGAAATTCACCTACAATTTCAGATACATGTAACTGAATATTTGTGTACGAAAACGAAATCAAAATTATTTTCTTGATGTCAATTACAAAAGACAGTTTTCCGAAACGTCCACCCTTCGCTTTTAAAAAGCTTTCAGATCAATGAATGTATTGCCTTATCGAAAATTAAGAAAATTGACATGAGTATAATAGCAATACACACGAAAACTTTTTAAAATGTCATTGTTTTTATTGGTGTCAATTTCTTTGCGAGAAGTTAACCATACATTTTAATTTGATACAATCGTTATAACCATTGATCGGCTGAATTTTCATTAATATTTATTTAAATTTCGAGAAATGAACATAATTATGTCTGATTCATGAAATGAAAAAAATTGAGTACTTACGCAAAAATAAAAAGATAATTTTAAGCTGAAACCACACAGCTATAATCACTGTTAGCGACGAATAATAATCGCACTAAGCAAATCTTGTAAATATGTAGTACTTAGAGATGAGGATAGTTTTAAACAATAAAACTATTGTTATAATGAATAATAAGGGTCGGGTAAATGTAGAAATGTGCATTTTGTAAGTACCTTCTAATAAATTGATAAGTTGTTCTGTTTTTCATTTGTCCCTCCTGGTGTCTCTGCTGATGCCACAAAATAAACCCACAGTTGGGTAGACATATAAATGCACATTTTACATATACCGTCAAACAAATTGAGAAATTGTATTGATTACTATTTTTGCCGCTTGGAGCACCACTTGTCCCGAAAATGTAAGCGAAGTGTTAGGTAGTCATAAAAAGTGTACATTTTACAAATACCCTCAAACACAGTGATAAATCGTTGTAGTTCCTATTTCTGGCACTTGGTGTCTCTGCCTGTAGGTTGATGTAAATTTAGTTTTTTACCATTTTTTAGGTCTAAAACTTAAGGTTTTGATAAGGTTTTTGTGTAATTAGATAGACTAAGTTAACCCCTAGGCTATAAGATAAATTGTAAAACAAAAAGGGAAGGTTTACTATAGAAAACTGCCAAATTAAAGTTCCCCATACAAAGTCACATTAGTGCCGTGTGCAAATTTGGATTGCTCTGATTGGCTGAAGGGAAAAATATTAGGAACGTGTGCAAATTTTAAGGATTCTGATTGGTCAGAGCTTTCTATAAAAGAGGCGCAGTTTTCTATGGGATTCATTCCGAAACCAGCAGTATTATAATAAACAAGAAATAAGAAAAGTACTCCGAAGTCTCATTAGCGCCGAACATCCTCCAGTTTCTACCGCCAGCGAGCCCATCCTACAAGTTCAACAGTCTACAAGTGGTCCTTCGAGCCGGATCGGGTTCAAGAAAACTGAAGATGCCTTCTACAAGATCAGGATCAGTGCAGTCCAAGACTACGGGAGATAGTACTTCGTCAGTCGACGGGAGTGCAAGCACGCCAAGTGAAACCACAAGCGAGGCGACTACGAGCGCGTCAATTACAAGTCGGTCAACGCTCACTAGAAGATCGCCGCCGCCTAGCGTACGAGCCTACCAGTCGTCTATTCGTCAGCAAAATACTGCCGGGAAGGAATCAGCATTGGGGGGAGCGACTCGCACCGCGCCCCTAGCCAGCACCGTGGAAGAGGAAGTTGAAGCGTCTGATCCCGCACGCCGAGAAGAAAGCCACAACACTACGCCGCAGAACCCAGACAGAAGTGTTGCCGTGAAGTTACGTCGAGATGAAGGAAGTGTACCGACGTCAATAGAAGGGAGTCTGCAGCAGCCTCGCCCTAAGAAGCCGACCCGCGAAATAGACACGCAGTCCGTCCGCTCGTCGCATAGGAAGAGAGCAGAAGCGCAAGCAAAGTTAACAGTGGCACTGAGGGAATTGGAATTGGCAGAAGCGCGATCAAGAGTGGCTCAGGCTGAACTAGAACTAGCAACAGCAGAGTCAGAAGAAGAAGATGGTGCTGGAGAAGCGATGTACGAGCAAACTCAAGAAGTCGAGAGGTGGTTCATTCAAGCGGGGGTCAAGCCTAGCAATGATAGCAGGCCGACTGAAACTGAAGAAAAGAAGAGTGACATCCACGAGTTAGCCCAAGTTATAGTCAAGCTGTCCGAGAAGTCACGTGATGTTGCAACACCGAAGCACTTCGAGCTCCCTCACTTCAGCGGGTCCTGTGAAGAATGGTTGCCGTTCAAGAGATCGTATGAAGACGGGGCTGCCTCCTTCAGCGACGCGCAGAACTTAGCGCGCCTCAGAAGATCAATTCAAGGCGCAGCCAGAGAAGCTGTCCAAAGCCTGCTGTTTACAGCTGAAGATCCACGCGAAGTTGTCAAGGGACTAGAAGCCAGATTCGGAAGACCTGGGACATTGGCACTAGCAGAACTAGAGAAGATAAAGAACCTGTCAAAGGTGGGCGAGAACCCAAGCGACATATGTGTCTTCGCAAGCAGAGTGAAGAACGCCATCCAAACCATCAAGGCGTTGAAGAAGTCGCAATACCTCAGTTCTCCTGAAACTCTGAAGGCCATAGTGGACAAGATGCCACCATCAATGAAATTCCGATGGTTCGCCTACCACAGAACCAGAAGGGAGGAAGAAATTCAAGAGTTGCTACTCATCGAAGCGTTTCTAGAAATAGAAAGCGACATGTGCGGGGACTTTGCTCCACCTGAAGTGTTTTCGGAGCAAAAGAAAGGGTCAAGAAAACCTGTACATACAGTACAAGAAGTGTCTCAAGAAAAATATAAGAAGTCGTGTCCAATCTGTGAAGAAGAGCATTTTGTGATAGAATGCAAGAAGTTTAAAGAAGCCAACATTGATGAAAAATGGGTCATTATCAAGAAGGCTAGACTATGCTTCAAGTGTCTTCGGTTCAGGCACTCAAGAATCAACTGTAGAGCTCCAGTCTGCAAGAAGTGTAGAAGATGGCATCATACTATCCTGCACTCTGAAAAACCACCAGAGTCAGCAGAAAAGAAAGAAGACAAGGAAAGCGCATCAGAAGAGACAGTCGCCTCGATCCACAGCAGCAAAGGGGAAGAGAAAATTTATTTGAAGATAATTCCAGTGGATCTCTACGGACCGAAAGGTCACGCTCGCGTGCTGGCGCTGCTAGATGAAGGCTCAACAGTCACACTCTTGGACGCATCAATAGCCAAGAAGATCGGATCCGAGGGAACTAAAGAAACTCTCGCAATCGAAACAGTCGGCGGGAAAGTAATAAAGAAAGATAGTTCTCAGAAGATCCAGTTGAAGATAAAAGGGGCTCATAGAAGAGACAAGAGGCGAATCATAGCAAGAACCATCGACGACCTGAAGCTTTCAGAGCAAAGCATTAACAAGAACACTGTGAAGAACTGTCAGCACCTGAAGACAATTGAAGAGCAACTTCTCTACGTCACAGAAAGGCCCAAGCTGTTAATAGGTCAAGACAACTGGGGACTCATAGTTACAAGAAGACTGAAGAAAGGAAAGCCAGCCGATCCCGTGGCTTCTCTCACTAGCCTCGGGTGGGTGCTGCATGGATGTGAATCAGGGACAAATGCCATTGTAAACTTCATTCACCATGGCAAGTCTACAGTCGAAGAGCAGAATCTAGAAGAGTTAATAAGAGAACACTTCCAGTTAGAATCGCTTGGGGTCCAGAATCGCTTACCAACTAATGATAGCGATAGAAGAGCACTAGAAACCCTCGAGAAGACTACGAAGAGATTAGCCAGCGGTCGATTCGAGACGGGGCTCTTGTGGAAGAAAGAAGACGAGTCCCTACCCAACAACTACAGACAAGCACTCAGTCGCCTAGTCAATATAGAAAAGAAGTTGGATCAAGATGAAGAAATCAAAGAATCCTATGAGAAGCAGATTCAAAGCCTAATTGAAAACGGATATGCAGAGAAGGTTCCAGAGTCTGCGAATAAAAGAAGATTATTTTACTTACCACACTTTGCCGTCGTGCACCCAGTCAAGAAGAAGCCAAGAATAGTCTTCGACGCAGCTGCCAAGTATGAAGGGAAGAGCCTCAATGACGCCTTGTTATCAGGGCCAGACTTACTACAATCATTGTTCGGCGTATTGCTGCGCTTCAGAGAAGGGCCAGTGGCTGTCATGGCTGATATCCAAGAAATGTTTCTTCGAATCAAAGTAAGAGAAAGTGACCGAGATAGCCTCCGATTCCTGTGGCGTGGAAGTCGAAGAACGGGCAAGCCTGAAGAGTTTCGAATGTCCTCAATCATCTTCGGGGCAGCATCATCACCGGCAACAGCAATATATGTGATGAATAAGAACGCAGCAGACTTTAAGAAGACTCATCCTGAAGCGGTGAAAGCAATAGAAAGGAATCATTACATGGATGACTATCTCCAGAGCTTTCCAACTACAGCGGAAGCAAAGAAGATATCAAAAGAAGTAAAGGAAATTCACGCAGTAGCAAGCTTCCATTTGAAAGGCTGGGCCAGCAACGACGCGAAGGTTCTGTCAGAAGTAGAAGATACTAATAAAGAAGACTCCCTACAACTGACCAAAGAGGAGAAGACACTGGGGCTAAGATGGCTGGTGAAGGAAGACGCGCTGGCGTTCAATGTTGGTCTACGCAATACATCACAAGACCTTCTAGAAGGAAGAAAAACTCCGACGAAGAGAGAAGTTACAAGCGCCGTAATGTCAACCTTTGATCCTATGGGCTTCGCGACGCCAGTCTTAATACAAGGAAAGAAATTAATTCAAGACATTTGGCGTGCAAAAATTGGCTGGGATGAAGTAATCAACGAAAACCAGAAAAAGGCCTGGTTGAAGTACCTAGAAGAGGTGTCGGCGCTGACGAGACTTCGGATACCACGATGCTTTTCACCCCGCAGTAGAAAAGGGCAACTGCACACATTCACCGACGCAAGTGAAGAAGCATACGCAGCGGTAGTTTACTGGAGGACGGTTGAACCTGGTGATAAAATTCACATCTCCATGATCGCCGGCAAAGCAAGAGTGACACCAACAAAACCAGTGTCAATTCCAAGGCTCGAACTACAAGCAGCCTTGCTCGGCACCAGGCTGGCAACCACAATAGAGGAAGAGATGGAACTTGAAGCAAAAGTCCGCACCTACTGGACGGACTCCAGCACAGTGCTTCAGTGGATCAAAGCAGAACCAAGAAGGTTTAACACCTTTGTGGCCAACAGACTGGCTGAGATCGAGGAGCAGACCAAGCCCGAAGACTGGAGATGGGTACCTACTAAAGAAAACCCAGCAGATGACGCCACGAGGGGAACCCCGACTGAATTCGATCACAACGCAAGGTGGTTCCAAGGTCCGTCATTTCTCCGTCGACCAGAAGAAGAGTGGCCATATAAAGACTTCAAACCAGAGGGTACTATGTTGGAAGAAAAGAACAAGCAAAGAGTGACGGCGATAAAGGCTGAAGAGGTCTTACTCAATCTGGAGAGGTTCTCGAGCTGGGAGCGACTGCTGCGCGTGACGGCCAGAGTGGTTGCTTTCGCATGCCTCTTATTGAAGAAGACCCGTAAAGCAACCAACGCCGCCGTCCGTCAGAAGGAAGAGCCCTGGAGACCCCATAGAAGATCCCAGAAGAAGAAGAAGACACAAATCGCCAAACGACCAGTCAGCGAAGAGAAAAAGAGGTTGTACCTACCGCTGGAAGACGAACACTTAAGAAAAGCAGAAGAATTATTAATGAAAATAAGTCAAAATGACAGTTTCAAGTCAGATATAAGGAATTTAAAGTCAAAGAAACCCTTGGAAAACGCAAGTCGGCTTAAGAAAATCGACGTCTACCTAAATGACGCCGATATCATTAAATTAAGAAGTAGAACAATGAAGTTTCAAGGCGAAGAAAGAAGAAAAATGAATCCTATCATCCTAGATGGGAAACAGAAAATCACGCGCCTCATCATACAACACTATCACAAGAAGTTTCTCCACGGGAACACTGCCACAGTAATGAACGAGCTACGCCAGAAATATTGGATTCTGGGCCTAAGAGCGACCTTAAAGGCGGTTGCCCACAGCTGTCAGCGATGCAAGACAAAGAAGAGTTTGCCAGAGGTGCCCCCGACAGGAGATCTACCAAGCGAGAGACTGCAACATCATCAGTTTCCGTTCGCTTGCACTGCGGTAGATTACTTTGGGCCGATGCAGGTCACTATCGGGAGAAGAGTCGAGAAGCGCTGGGGAGCGCTATTCACTTGTCTTACAACCAGAGCCATTCACCTGGAGTTGGTACCCTCTCTCAGTACCAGCTCAATGATAATGGCACTTCGACGAATGGCAGCAAGAAGAGGTACCCCAAAAACCATATTCAGCGACAACGGAACCAATTTCGTTGGGGCAAACAAGGAGCTGGAAGAGGCTGCGCAAGAAAGAGGCATCAAGTGGAAATTTATTCCCCCGGGAAGTCCAAACATGGGGGGCGCCTGGGAAAGACTCGTGCGAACAGTCAAGACGGCGCTAGCGGCAGTGCTCAACGAAAGAAACCCCCCTGAAGAAGTGCTTCATACTCTTATGACTGAGGTAGAACACATAGTAAACTCCAGACCTCTAACCCCAATCAGTATGGAGCCAGAAGATGAAGAAAGTCTGACACCAAACCACTTTCTACTGGGAAGATCGTGTGGAGCAATGGCGCCGGGAGAATTCGACGACACAGAGTTGATCGGGAGGCCAAGCTGGAAAACTACCCAAAGGCTTGCTGACCACTTCTGGAAGAGATGGATCAATGAGTACCTACCGCTCTTGATGCCAAGGCAAATCAAAGGGAGGGAGACAACCGACCCGAGGGAAGGAGACATCGTGTTAATAGTCGACGCATCACTACCCAGAAACTCATGGCCTCGAGGGGAAGTTATCAAGACGTACCCTGGGCCAGATGGAAGAACCAGAGTGCTGGACGTGAGGACATCGGGCGGAGTGCTTCGGCGACCTACACGACGGGTCATCGTGCTAGTCCCCGCGGCTTCGTCGCTTCAAGAAGATGATGTGCTGCGCACCGTGGGGGAGAATGTTAGCGACGAATAATAATCGCACTAAGCAAATCTTGTAAATATGTAGTACTTAGAGATGAGGATAGTTTTAAACAATAAAACTATTGTTATAATGAATAATAAGGGTCGGGTAAATGTAGAAATGTGCATTTTGTAAGTACCTTCTAATAAATTGATAAGTTGTTCTGTTTTTCATTTGTCCCTCCTGGTGTCTCTGCTGATGCCACAAAATAAACCCACAGTTGGGTAGACATATAAATGCACATTTTACATATACCGTCAAACAAATTGAGAAATTGTATTGATTACTATTTTTGCCGCTTGGAGCACCACTTGTCCCGAAAATGTAAGCGAAGTGTTAGGTAGTCATAAAAAGTGTACATTTTACAAATACCCTCAAACACAGTGATAAATCGTTGTAGTTCCTATTTCTGGCACTTGGTGTCTCTGCCTGTAGGTTGATGTAAATTTAGTTTTTTACCATTTTTAGGTCTAAAACTTAAGGTTTTGATAAGGTTTTTGTGTAATTAGATAGACTAAGTTAACCCCTAGGCTATAAGATAAATTGTAAAACAAAAGGGAAGGTTTACTATAGAAAACTGCCAAATTAAAGTTCCCCATACAAAGTCACATTAGTGCCGTGTGCAAATTTGGATTGCTCTGATTGGCTGAAGGGAAAAATATTAGGAACGTGTGCAAATTTTAAGGATTCTGATTGGTCAGAGCTTTCTATAAAAGAGGCGCAGTTTTCTATGGGATTCATTCCGAAACCAGCAGTATTATAATAAACAAGAAATAAGAAAAGTACTCCGAAGTCTCATTAGCGCCGAACATCCTCCAGTTTCTACCGCCAGCGAGCCCATCCTACAAGTTCAACAGTCTACAATCACAACATACTTCTGTGTATTTCGCTCAACAAGCACGTACAAACACAACGGTTGCGAGTACTAATACTGCGCAATCGATCTTTCTGAAGGATAAAATATTAATTCAGTAAATGTCCCAGTGAGAGATTCCTTCTGCTTCTCGCCTTTATGATAAACCAATTTGAATTCATAAACCTTCTATAAACGAAACCGCATAAATTGAAGCTTAGTTATCGAATGTCGCAGTTGTTTTCATATAACAACTACCTACAAAAGATATATCGGATGGCACGACCCAATATACAGCGTGTGTGCTTTTGTTTAACTTTCCAAATAAATCTAAACTAGTGCCCTTGTTCCATTTTATCGTACTAAAGCATCTTACGGCTATTTGCATAATAAAGGGATAGAATATGGGCACCTATCAGCGATGAACAATATCCATTTTATATGTTCGCTTAAATCCGACCCCTGTTCACGATAATCCGGAAATTATCTGTACTTGAAAATGAGTGAGATAGATCCTTTTTACTTTAACGGCCGTACGTTATTAACTTTTGGGTGAAACGTTCGTTAAAGTTGAATTTAAATTTATTTGAATGGCAGCTTTGGTTGCGTTTTATGTGATTTTATGTTTTTGAAAGCGGTTTGTTTATAAAACAAAATAAAATATGTATTTTCTGCTGTTATTTTAACACTTTATTTTATTCGTAGTCCCTAGCACTATGAATTAAAAGCACTATTTATTAATGGCTGTTAGTTTCGAATGGAACACAACCCGTCTCAATAATTTTATTGAAAAAAGAAAACGTACCTACGTACCTAACTACCGTAACGTAACTTTATCGAATTTCGCAAAGTGGCATTGGCAGAAAATGGACTTAGACCTACTGTCCATACAGTCATCTTTCGTAGGATGCATGTAACCTACAAATGAAGATAGCTGCGTATTTAGCATATTTGTTATGTCCACGCTGCTTCATGCTTTAGAGTCAGTCAACAAAACGACACCCGCTAAGTAGACGTATGTATCTGCCAGATACACGAAATGGTTTTTATTGCATTTTTGGCATCTATATACATAACTTTACCACATATATTTTTTTTAGATTTTTTCTATCAACGGAACATAGTTTTTTCTCAAACGTATAATTGTGTATCTGCATAATCTGACAAATAAGCCCAGCGTACAACCATTTAAGTTCCAGTTACATACTTTTACGTGGGAGGAAAAGAGCGCGCGGTGCGGGTAACTGCCTGTCACTTAGTTATTCGGCGGGCAGCGAGTTGTGCGCAAGAGTGTTGCGTTGTTTAATACCAAGTCAAGTGAAAGTTATAAATTTTAAACTACATTAGGGGAAGATGCAATTTAAAGACCAAAAAATGCTGTGGACTAAATATTAAGCATAACATCAGACCTGATAATCTCGCCATCAAGGCAAGGTAAGTAATTTTAAGTAAATATTTTATAATTATTAAATAATATATTTTAAGTGCACTCATAAATTGAAATTTCTACCTATACTGTAAATATTTGAACACGTCTTAGAATGAAAATCTATCGTCATGACGATATTACTGCAATTTATTAATTCCCGATACTTAAGTATGTAACTACGCAGTTACACGTTTTTACGCCGGAAATTAGGTGGATTTAAAAATTTATCTAGGCACTTACATACTTATTCTAAGAAATGTATTTAAATTAAAAACAGATAACTAACACATACATTGTTTTACATTGGATTTAAACTTGATTATTGTTGTCTATCTGTATACTTACATAGTTTTCCTTATATGAAATGATGTTGATTATTATCGTAGAAAATTTAATGTTTTATTGTGGTTTGATTCCAGGGCCGGACGGACTGCATAATTTCTGGTTAAAATGGCTACAAAGGTCGCACGCTAGCTTAGCTTCACAGTTTCAGCACAGGTTTCAGTCATCTTTAGAGACATGGTCACTACCAATGTTTTTTACCACAGGAGTTACCCACCTGCTCTATAAATCAGGTAGTACCACGGACCCAAAAAACTACAGAACAATTACGTGTTTACCGACGGTCTATAAAGTTCTAACATCCATTCTGAGACTTAATAGCAATTAAGTTACGTCTGCCACTCAGAATGGATGTAGGAATTTTTCCCGCGGTACTAAAGAGCTGCTCCTTATTGACATGGCAGGATATCGGCAGATTCTTGGGAACGATGAACCGATTAGGATTGAGCGAAAAACATTCTAGGGTGTCCGTTTGAGCCCGCTTTGGCATACTCAAATGGACTCAGACAGAACATGACGCCCTGGATAGAAAAGTCCTCATACTGCTGACTTCAAGTGGGTGACTGCGTGGGTGATACATCCGGAATCACCCACGGTCATCTGTGATGAGACTGTACATACCGCGGAAGTGTGTGAAGGCCGTGGCTTCCTCAATGCTAAGACCTTGCACAACTGCGAGGTACGCAGTCTCGGGGAATACTTCCTTGAAGTCGACATGGGGATACATCAAGATGTAGTCTCTGTGGATAAAGACCTTACCCCGCTCTCTTTAGCTAACGGGAACTAGCGCAAACCTATGATATTGGATACTAATGATCCCAGGGAGGTATGGCAGAGCAAGGAGCTACACAGACGGTTTTAGCGGGCCCTTCACGGGCCTGATGTAGACCTTTTTAAGTCTATAGCCTGGCTACGTTTTAGTTACCTCTTTGGGGAAACCGAAGGTTTTAACTGCACGATTATGGATGAAGTTATCATGACGAACAATTACCGGAAATAATTATAATTGACAAGGACGGTACGGTTGATATTTGTCGGGCATGCTACCGAACCAGTGAGTCGACCAGACACATTGTTCGTCGTCTTGCTAACAGATTTGCAGAGACACAATCTAGTAGCTAGGACCAGCAACTTGCCCTGGAATACAACCACTTCTTGAAAACGGTCATGCCAAATTGCATTGGGATCAATCTATCCTCACTGACAGGACTGCCTGATATAGTAGTGGTAGATCGCCGAAAGCACCGTGCAACGATTGTTGATATAACTATCCCTCATTGCGAGAATCTCGTAAAAGCTGAAAATGATAAGAAAATCAAGTATCTTGATTAGGCACACGAGATTGTCGACATTTGGGACATGAACCCAGCAGTCATTGTACCGATAGTCGTTGCTGTCAATGGATTAATTGCGAACACCTTAAGAGGCTGTCATTGTGTAGCTGGCTCAAGGTCCTGATGCAGAAAGCAGTTCTCTTGGACACGAGGTGCGTTGTGAGGAAGTTCCTCCCTCTAGAGCCCTAATATAACCACCGGCACCTTGGACCCTGCTCCCAATGCTGGTGGGCCACTATTTTTAAAATTTTTATATGTTGTAACATTTTTTCTTAAAAAAAAAATTAAAACTGTAAAACAATATGTAAAAAAGTGATAATGAAGAGAATAACGATATAATACGTTACTTTATGATACGTGAAACGTTTGTAATTTATATTTTTGTGTTTTGAAAATAGACATTAGATAATTCAAACTATATAACCACTGCTTTTATTTCAAACTAGCTGTGCCCGCGACTTCGTCTGCGTGGATGTCGGAATTTAAAAATGTTTTCTTAGTGCGAAGCGCTTAATTTTCGCCTTGCTTTTTATAAATGATAATCGTTAACCCTATTATTATTAGAATTTATTTAGATTTTTCAAGAATATTTGAGCTGTTTGTGATAAACGCCCTCTGTTGTTCAAAGCCCACGTCCTAGCAGCGTTCAAAGCACCCATTGCATCCCCCCCTCTATCCCGCTCCATCCCGCTCCATCCCGCTCCATCCCGCTCCATCCCGCTCCATCCCACTCCATCCCACTTTATCCCACTACATCCCACTCCATACCATTCCATCCAACTCCATCCCACTTCACCCCACTCCATCCCACTTTATCCCACTACATCCCACTCCATACCACTCCATCAAACTTTATCCCACTACATCCCACTCCATTCCACTCCATCCCACTTTATCCCACTCCATCTCACTCCATCCCACTACATCCCACTCCATACCACTCCATACCACTCCATCCCACTCCATCCCACTTAATCCACTACATCCCACTCCATACCACTCCATCCCACTCCATCCCACTCGACCCCAGTCCATCCCACTCCATCCCGCTCCATCCCGCTCTATCCCGCTCCATCCCGCTACATCCCACTACATCCCACTCCATTCCAATCTATCCCACTCCATCCCTCGCCATCCCGCTCCATCCCGCTCCATCCCGCTCCATCGCGCTCCATCCCACTACATCCCAATCCATGCCACTCCATCCCGCTCCATCCCACTACATCCCACTCCATCCCACTTCATACCACTCCATCCCACTCAGTCCCACTCCATCCCGCTCCATCCCACTTTATCCCACTCCATCCCAATTTATCCCACAACATCCCACTCCAAACCACTCCACTCCAGTCCACACCATTATATTTGAATATGTAGTTTTCCTATTCCAAGCTAGATCGCGCTACTGAACTACGCGTTCGGTGTAAACTGACCGTAATTTTACTTCTGGTACACTTTGAATTCAAATATCTTTTGATAGACTGATCCGATTTCAATGAAACAAAAACTAAATGTTACTTCAAGTTATGGTCAGTCGTTGTGTATTAAAGTTATCTACATAACTTTCGTACATTTTACGTGATGCCCGAACAAATAAACATACAAACAGACAAACAGACAAACAGACATACAGACAAACAGACAAAAATTCTGAAAATGCTAGAAATGGGTTCTATTGGTTGTCCTTTATAACCCTGGCTATATTTTTTGAGTTTTTTTTGAATGTACAAAAATAACTTTTCTACAGTTTTATTATATGTATATAGAATACCAAAACACATGATGATTTTTACAAGTTTGGAATTCAGTTACACAGGATATTTCAATTGAATTTACCAATTATACGAACGTATCTGGCAGTTAAAGCAACAAAGTGCCTGAATATTCCAATGAAGAAATGTGTATGTGCCAGTTAGGATATTTCGTTTGTTTTTTACAATGAAGTATAAGTATGCATGTGTGATAAAACAAAAACTTGAAGGTTTAGAAACAAAATATACTCTTAATTATAAATTTCACTTAATTTTAAACCCGCTCACCAAATTTTATACTTCCATTCCATATAGGGGCTTAGATATGGCGATTTAAAAAAATTGAAATCTTTAAATCGCTCTCCTGTAAAATTTGCTTTTTGCAGTTACTTAGTTGTACTTAGGGGGTGTCGAAAAGGTCTCAGTCTTCTTTCAACTAGCATCGAGAAAGGACGTCTTTTGTTGTAAAAATGCATGATGAATGCAACACGAGCGGCTGATGCGACGTTGTCGCTTCATGGACATAGATTTCATTGTTTCTACGCAAGATGCAAGCATTCATCTTGCAATCGTTAATTGACGAAAGCGTGCGTATGACGTGCGGTTATGTGGACAATGGGCCCTAGTCTAAAACGTATAGTTTTAGACTACTGTTCCCAACTATATTGGGGTCGACTTCCAGTCGAACCAGATGCAGCTGGATATCAGCACTTTACATGGAGCGACTGCCTATCGGACCTCCACAACCCAGTAACTAGGTAATTTACGAAACCCAACGGTAGGACTGTTTGTCAGACTTTAGAGCTTCTGACTAATAGTAACTACTGTCAAAGATCTTCAAATGACAGCCGGGTCCAACGGCTTTTCGTGCTTTCCGAGGCACGAAGGAATCTCGCTATCACAGATGGTCACCCATCCACAGACCAACCTCGGCAAGCGTGGCTTAACCCGAAAGATCGGCCTGTGTGGCTGTAATTGTTTAGCCACGAGCTTTCACTTTGCAGTTAGTATGAGTGAAAAACAAATATATTGACTATTCCTTTTACATAATAAAGTTCGATAAATCCACACAAAAGCTGTATGGAGACATCGCTATCAGCGATAAAGCTGCCAATGTACACACGAAGTAAGTAATGTTCTAAAATAGCTGTTTTTTTTATTTAGATGTGCAATAAATATAATTACCTTTATTTTGTCTAGGCCAAAAAGCTTCAAAACGAGTAAAAATGAAACAGACTTTTACTTTAGTTCGGCATGATGTTCCAATTTATGATCCAATTTAGTGTACCTACGTACAACACTTAATTTAATTTATTGTTCTTTTTATCGTTACATTTTGAGCTCATCCACCGCTTTCCATCAGCGAGGTCAAGGTAAAGAGCGGCTTCATTAAGTAATAGAAAAAGTAATGTCTGTTTTTAATTATGGTTCTATGTCAGTGTTAAGGCTTAATTATATTGATAAAGCAGCTGGATCTAGCACTGTATCCGGACTGGATTCATATAAACGTGTTTCCATCCAGTACAGTGTTCGATATCCGGCACTGGCTGTATCGGAATAGAGCACGTTCCAATTTTTAATCCGGTGACGTAGTATCCAGATATTGGATAAGTATTACTCTATTAACCAATAGCTGTTGCTGAGGAGTACGTGGCTAAATAATTACAGCCGCACAGACAGATTTTTCTGGTTAAGCCGCGCTTGCCTCAGTTGGTCTGTGGGTGTGTGACCATCTGTCATAACGAGTTTCTTTCGTACCTTGGAAAGCATGTAAAGCCGTTGGTCCCGGCTGTCATTTGCTATAAAGTCTGACAAACAGTCTTACCGTTGGGTTTCGTATTACATAGTTACTGGGTTGTGGAGGTCCGATAGGTAGTCGCTCCGTGTTAAATACTGATATTAAGCTACATCTGGTTCGACTGGAAGTCGACCCCAATATAATTGGGAAAAGGGTAGGCAGATGATGATGAAACACTAGCTGTAACTCCCGCTCTAAATATAAAATTATTTCTGCCCGCAGTGTTACCTAAATCTGGACCGTCAATGCATGGCCTGAAGCGCCGGTATCGACCCGGCATGAAGCTCAAAGTGGAGTGCATCAGCCGGCACTCACTGCCGGCTGCCAACCTGTCCTTCTTCATAAACAACGATGCGGTAAGTACTACAAAAACTTGTATGTAGACCGTGCCTTAATCTGTAGACGAAGCCGGTTTACAACTCTATGTAACCTAAGAATTAAGTTCACTTTGCTTTTGTTGAGGGTTGATCGTACCTTATAATTCGCGGAACGGATTGATTGACAATTTTATTTGCTTTCAAATTAAGTTAGTTTTAGCACCAGAAGTACTGAATAGTGAGTGTTCCATGTTGTGTTTCCAACACATCATCTTTATGTAGGTTATAAATTAAGAAGTTCCTACAAAAAATACTTAGGGTTGACTGTGCCTTCTGTTGAACGAACCGATTTTCAACTTTATATACGTATGAAATAGGTTTCAGAATAGCAGAGACTATTAAAATTATTTGTTGACCCATTTTAGTATAAAACATAATTATCTGTTGTAGAATAGCACTTATATGGTCCTAACTAAGGCAGAATTCGGCACAAACTAGAGATAGGCAGGTTCATTTTAATACTAAGCTTATACGAGTAGGTGACAATTTTACTGTTAGAAGACTCTCCTAAGCAAATTTTCATACTGGATTTTCTAATTCAATCAGTACCAATACAGATTCAACTGTGTACTATGGACACAAGGTTCCATTTTCCCAAACAAGTTTTATTGTAAAGTGTTTATTTGGAAATTTTGCGGTGGTAGGTTAAGACGAACTCAAAGCGTTCATTATTAGAATATTGTTTCAAGTTGGAATATTTTGGCACAATATGTCTTGTTCGTTGCGGTCAACAGGCTGCCTTAAACATGGTTATAATGTTTCTAAGTTGTAAAATTTCTTTGATATTAAATTCAAGTTAGAATTTCAAAAGGTAAAGTGAAAACTTGGTTTTGTGTCGTGAAGTGTTGCACTAGTAAAATGTATTTATTTGGCTAAGGATTGGTTTTTCATAATAAATATTATTAAGGTATTGATTGGTTTCATCTACCCTTCCACCTGCGCCCCATTAACGGGTTAGATGGGAGAATAATTTGACCCCTTGGTGAGTCAGCATTTAACGGGGTGGATGGCACATAAATGACTTGGTTCCATCTACCCCTTTGGCCCTGTCTCATCAACGGGGGAAAGGGCCTAAGCTGATTCGGCTCGACTCCACTCGGGTCGATGAATCAAATTTTCCTGGCTACCCTGTTATGACGGCATGGGTCATTGAGTTGAATGAAACCAATTATTTGCATAATTATATACAATAGATGCATTCAATGAAACCGATTTTGAAGACAAAATATTTATTATTACAAGTGGAATATGGTCCGTGATCACAATGCGAAGTATAGGAAACTCTACAAACATAATAATATTAATTAATTTAAAAAAATACCTGATCCTCTTTTTCTCGAAGTCGGTTCAAAAAAACTGTGATCCTTTTTATACAGGGTGTAAGGAACAGCCCTCCACAAAGTTTCAGGGCTTGCTCAGTAGAGGAAACTGAACAGTCTTCCACATTTTTTATATAAGGAAATAAAAAAAAATCGGCCTCTCCATACAAACCGTCCAATCAAGTTTATAATTTTGTGTGGTGAGGCCGATTTTGTTTTCAAGCCCTGAAAGTCCCTTACACCCTGTACATAAAAAACAATTGAACTGTTTTATATTCCAAATCTATATCTTTAAGGTGAAACAAGTCAACATTATTTCCATAGAAACTTCGTTGGGGTTTTACTCCACTATTTGACAAGGTACATCCAAAGTCAACATGGTATCGATTTGTCTAATTATTAGTTTTGTCTGTACGGAAGCAGAATTGTAAAATATGAAGCCATTAAAAAGTTACGAGCTTCTAAAGATTCGTTTTTTTTTTTGGTAATTTTAACACAACTTTGGGTGTAAATTAGAAGCTAAAGAAGCATCAAATTTTCAAAATGAAGTCCGTACCGACACAGCAAATTTACCAAAAAATTTAAGAAATTTTATTTGAAATTAATTAGTCGAGTGGTTTTTTCATAAAACCCCTTTTCCCAAAGGCTTTTTCGTATTTCTTTAAGTGCACCTTTTACTCTGAATGATCGTGCATCTCACTGAATAATGTTTTCCCCTGTTTTCTCCACGGGGGGATGACGCTCGCGCACACATGAACAATATGGCTTGATTTCAGGTGAGATATCATGGTATTTGACCATGCCTGCCAGTGAGTTCGAGTTCGCGACTAGCGCCGCCTTAAATAAAAAATCTAAAGAGAACAAAAAAGATTTAGATTTTTCAAAGCGATCGAAATCTTTATTGAGTGTGTACTGTGATATGGTCCCGTTTTTAGTTCAAATGAAAGTGACCTTAGCGCTTCCAGGGCCGCCAACGCCACCCGAGGAGGTGGCAAAGTTTTGGGCTAATAATACTAAGTACATAAAAACCTATTTAAAACCGCCGTGCCAGTGATACGAAGAAAAAGTTTTACAACTTAATGTTTTTGACGTGTTTTCTTCACCTACAAAAAGTTATCTCACAAAGAAGACCAGCACAACAAAGAAAAAGATAGGTATATTCAATTGTAACTCAGTTTATACAATATGATTTTTTATTTATGTTAAACCCGATACACGTGTCTAGTATTTTTGTGTATAGAATCTGTACAAAATTTTAAAACGGCATCATAAAAAAACACAACGTTAGTTTATATTAAGATGGTTGTCCGTTCAAAAACATGCTTATTTCGCGGTACACCCGCATAAACCGCGTCTCCTGTGTTATACACTCGTGATAATAGTTTGGCAGTAGGTACCTAATCGTACGGTGATCGTATTGTTTTTAACTGGTTATAAAATTTAATTAAAATATTAATGAAAAAAAATATAACATATTGTAAAAATTATTGAAATCGAATCAGTTACTGATTCTGAACAAACTATATTCAGGTTTCGCATAATAATAAAAATAATTTTGATTTTATTTAATTTTTGATATACCAAACACTGCAATATTGGGGTTAAAAATAATTCTTGAGGTTAAAATGTACTTAATAGAATAGAAAGTAAAGATAAAAATTAATCACGAAAAAAGGAGCTAAATGAACCAAAAGCTTTGCTAATTTAAGCATTTAATCAGCGCAAGCTCATTAAGCGCCCTTTCGCCAGTCATTTGTTTTTGTCATCATGTACTTAATCTCGGTTTGTTTCGTAAATTGAAACTTAAAACAGTGGCATTACTTAAAGAAAATATTGCAAAACTCATATTATGTTTCAATTCATTTTTTTTTAAGTATTTTTTTTTAATCTTTCTATATTTCTCTTTACTGGGCCTCCCAAATATCTACCAAGTGCTCTTTGCACGCACGTGCGCGTGTACTAGAGTGCTATTCTCTATAAACACAGCTATAGTGACCGCGCCGCCGCCGCCGCAGAATTCATGCCACGCTGGGACTTACTCGTATGTTTGCTATGCACTATGCTACTGACAGCGAGACTATCTAATCAAGCGGCGCGAACAGTAATCGCTTGCGCTGCGCCATTGCACATCTTAAACTTCTCAAATACGGCGCAGTCATCGCTTGCACTGCTCCATTGCACAATCTTAAAACCGTCGCGTAGCCACCGTCGCGAAGAGGGCAGCGTAGAGTCCTGCGACGAGATTTTCTTCTAGAGAATAGCTTAAAGGCTACTACTACACACATGCCGCCGGCAATACAAGCCGCGCAAAGCCGCCGAGCATCATTTCGGTTGTGACAGACACATAATAGAACGCCGCTTGAATGCCAGTAACGAACTGACGCCGTCAAGCCGTGTAAGCGCTCATCTTCGAATTTTCAATATTTGAAATGGACAAGGAGCGCAGGGTGGCCGGGTAAGCCGTGCGGGCGGAAGCCGCCGGCAATCTTGTTTCAAAATAAGGCCGCCGGCCAGCTTAACAGATCGAAATATCGCAGGTTCAAATTCTGCTCGCAGCTAAAATTTTTCTTTCCATAAAAAAGCTTTATAAACAGTAATCGTTTTTTAGTCAATAAAAACTTATCTCTTGTCACTGTTAGAAATGTTGTCGATATTGTTAGCTTATTTAGTCTGTGCAATGTAATTTGAATGTTGACATCTCTCTATTCTAAAGAAAAATGATGGCTACGTTTGTGCGATGTTCCTTGTGTTTTAATAAAGCTCCAGTTCAGTGAAGAAGTTATTTTATTTAAATAACATGAGGTTATGGTCGTAGCACGCCAGGATATGTGAAGAAATTACTGAAATAAGGTAAAATACTGCGAGTGAAAAATATCGGTACGTGACGCATGAACAATTGAAACGCGAAGCGACCGGGAAGGCGTAGAAAACAGAAAAATTGATTTGTTGATCACAAGCAGGAAGGAAAAGTAGTAGTACCTAACAATGGATGGTAATTTGAGTATCACGAAGTTGGAGGGAGCCAAAAACTGGAATACTTGGAAATTTCAATTGAGAGTTGTGTTAAGAGGCCAAGATTTATTGGATGTGGTCGAAGGTAAACAGGAAAAGACCAAGGAAAATGAGAAAGTATGGGAAATGAAAGATGCAAAAGCGCAAACGTTGATAGTCACTCGTATTAGTGACGAAGTTATGATACACATACTTTCTTGCAACACATCTGCTGAAATGTGGAAGAAACTGATAGCTGTGTATGAACAAAGGAGTGAAACAAACATACATATCATTCAGCAACGTTTCTTCCAATTCAAATACGAAGAAGGAATTCAGATGTCTATATTTTTGTCAAAAGTAAAAGAAATGCAAAACCAATTGCAACAATTGGGTGAGGAAATATCGGAAAAATTTGTGATAACAAAGGTATTGATGTCATTGCCTGATCGCTACAAGCATTTCATATCTGCTTGGGAATCTGCCCCTGATGAAAAACAAACGTATGATAACTTGGTGGCAAGGTTGTTAATTGAAGAGGAACGCATGAAGGAAAAAGATGATGAAAAGCCGGAATCGTCGTCAGCATTTGTTGCGAACAAAATGATGAATAAGAAGAATGTCAAATGCTTCAAATGTAATAAATTCGGACACTATCAATCGGAGTGCAGAAGTAAAGTCAATGACAAAGATAGTGTTCCACCAAACAGGTTTGGTAAAAAGTGTTTTTACTGTAATAGATTTGGACATATCAAATCTGAGTGTAGATTTCGGCTAAACAAAGAAAGCAATGCGTTTGTGATTTTGGGATCAGCTGATAATTTAGAGGAACAGTACACACATTCAAAATGGGTGGTGGATACAGGAGCGAGTGAACATATGTGTCGTGATAAACAACTGTTCACTTCATACTCGTTACTTGATAATAAATCAGTGATTGTAGGAAATGGAACGACAATAACTGCATTGGGTTGCGGACAGGTGGCAGCACAGGTATTTGATGGTCATGCATGGATTCAAACGACCATAGACAACGTATTGTTTGTACCGGAACTTAAAGTGAATTTATTATCTGTGAATCGCGTGACAGAAAAGGGTTATGTCATGAAGACTAATCAAAACCAATGCAATTTTTACAAAAATGGAAGGATATGTGCGGTTGCAAATCGTTGTGAAAACATGTATATAATGGATTTGCGTTTCAAATATAGTGTTGCAAATACAACCAAAGTAAAATTGAGTCTCAGTGAGTGGCACGAGAAACTCGCGCACCAGAATATTCAACATGTGAAGAAGGTGCTTGTAAACAATAATATTGAGATAAATGATGATTTCGTTGGTCAGTGTCAAGGATGTTTGAATGGCAAGGCACACCGTTTGCCTTTCGAAACGAGTAAAACAACGACTTCAAGGACGTGTGAATTAATTCATGCGGATGTTTGCGGTCCTATGGAGGAGACATCCATTGGAGGAGCAAGGTACTTTCTGTTAATGAAGGATGATTTTTCGAATTATAGAAGTGTCTATTTTTTAAAAGGGAAACATGAAGTCAAGGTGTATGTTGAAAAATTTATAAAGATGTCTGAAAACATAACGGGTAATAAGATAAAGTACTTCCGAAGTGACAATGGTTCAGAGTTCGTGAACAGAGACATTGAAAAATTGTTTTCCCAATGTGGAATTTTACATCAGACAACAGTAATTTATACTCCAGAACAGAATGGGAAAGCCGAACGTGAAAATCGGACATTAGTGGAAGCGGCTAGGTCTCTTTTGTATGCTGGAAAATTACCAAAGAAATTTTGGGCAGAAGCTACAAATACTGCGTGTTATGTACTCAATAGAACAGCATTAAGTTCTGATAAAATGAAAACTCCGTATGAGGCCTGGACGGGCAAAAGTTTTGATATACAAGACTTGAAGATTTTTGGTACACCAGTGTTTGTACATACTCCACGTGAAAAGCGCACAAAATGGGATTCAAAAGGCGAAAATGCAATATTCGTTGGGTATGGAGAGGAAACCAAAGGATATAGGGTATATTTTGAAAAGAAAAACATAGTACAGATTAAAAGAGATATAGTTTTTCTAGAGAAGCCAAAAGAAATGAGTAATGATGCACCGCTTGTTACATTGTTAGATGATAAACAAGAAGAGATTGAAAAACCGAATAATAATATGGAGGAAAGTGGTCATGAAGTGAGTATGAGAAGCTCTGACTCTTCTGAATGTTGTAGCTTGTATGAACCATGTTTAACTGATGATTGCAGCAGTGATGAACCAGATGGAACAGTACAGCCTGAGAGGAGGGAGCCTAGTAAGCGCATAAAGAAGCAAACATTGTTTTACCAATGCAACAACGTGGTACTTGATGAGGATGAACCTAAGACTTATAGAGAAGCCATGGAAAGAGAAGATGCTTCAGAGTGGGAAGAGGCAATTAAAAGGGAGGTTAACACACTATTAGAAAACAAGACTTGGGAATATTGTGAAAAGCCAGAAGACTGTAAGGTAATTAGTAGTAAATGGGTATTTAAAATTAAAAATGTGAATGGTATAAAGCAATACAAGGCAAGGTTAGTGGCAAGAGGTTTCGAACAGAATGATGATTTAGATTTAAATGATATTTATGCACCTGTGGCTAAGTTAACTACTTTCAGATTGTTTGTTTCTATTGCAAATATGTTAAAGCTACCTATTTCTCAAATGGATGTGACAGGAGCCTTTTTATATGGGGAGATTAATGAAAATGTTTATCTACAGTTACCAGAGGGGTTAGGTAATGAAAAGGGTAGTAGCAATGTTGTTAAGTTGCAAAAATCATTATATGGCTTAAAAAAATCCCCTAAGTATTGGAATGATAAGTTTGATAGCACAATGATTAAAAATAAATTTATAAAATCAAAATGTGATCCATGTCTGTACATAAAATGTAATGGGGAAGATAAAGTATGTGTTATTGTATGTAGATGACATTTTGATTTTTGGAACAAATGAGAATATTGTAAATGATTTTAAAGAAATGTTATGCAAAGAATTTAAAATGAAAAACTTAGGTTTTATATCAGAGTTCATTGGCATTAATGTAAAGCAAGATTTGAAGACAGGTGTGACTGAATTGTCTCAGAAGGTTTATTTAGAAAACATTTTGAAACGTTTTCATATGGAAAATTGTAAACCAATTTCATCTCCCATGGATCAAAACTTTGATATGAACACAATTCTGAGTTGTAATGAAAAATCAAATAAAACTATTGAAAATTTATGTAGGCAGATAATAGGTTGTCTTATGTATGCAGTCTGTGGCACAAGGCCTGATTTGTCTGTAGTAGTATCTATACTAAGTAGATTTCAGAATAAAGCAAACACTGCATTATTGTCAGCATTAAAAAGAGTGTTAAGATATGTCAAGTATACTTTGAATTATAAACTAATTTATAAGTGTGATGGTACTAAGTTGATAGGATATTGTGACGCAAATTGGGGTGGAGATTTGTTGGATAGAAAATCCACAACAGGTTTTTGTTTTATGTTTAACAGTTGTCTTATTGCATGGTGTTCTAAAAAGCAGGGTTCTGTTAGTTTGTCCTCAACAGAATCAGAATATATTTCTCTAAGTATGGCCGCCAGTGAGGCATGTTGGCTAGTAAATATTCTGAAAGATTTCTTCCCTTATGAAAATATGTGTCCAGTTAAAATATTGTGCGACAATCAATCTGCTATTAAAGTAGCCATGACAGATAGTGTTAAAAGGCTGAAACATATTGATATAAGGTACCACTATATAAGAGACTTAATTAAGAAAGATAAAATTGTTATTAAATATATAAAAACAGAGGATCAGTTAGCAGATGCTTTAACAAAGCCATTGAATGCTGTTTTGTTATCAAGATTTGTTGGAAATGTGTTTAAATAGTTTATTTAAATAAATATTACATTGAAGGGGGGTGTTAGCTTATTTAGTCTGTGCAATGTAATTTGAATGTTGACATCTCTCTATTCTAAAGAAAAATGATGGCTACGTTTGTGCGATGTTCCTTGTGTTTTAATAAAGCTCCAGTTCAGTGAAGAAGTTATTTTATTTAAATAACATGAGATATCTCTCGTTTCTGCTGTTTTAGTACTATTTGTCAAAGTCTAGGCATCATAAGCAAAATCTCATCGGTACCCTAAATTAGAACAATGGGCTATCCAGAATTAATATACTTGAATAATTCAAATCAAATCAAATCAAATCGTTTATTTCAACTAGGCCAATTACAGGCACTTATGAATTGTCAAAAGACATAAAACAAGTATAAAAATAGTTATGGTGCTACGGTCCCAGACACAAGACATAAAAACTGTGAAAGTACCGTAGATGCACGTTCCAAGAAGTAGATCTCTATGGAGAAGAACGTGCAAGAAACTCCATGGACACTCTTTTCAGATCGCCAGAATTATTACAGAACCTTTGTTACATCATTCATTTTGAGGTGGTACACTATGTGAGAACGATGTAGCAAGTTTTTAATTAAAGTGTCCATAGTAACAATTAAACAAAGACAATTCAAAAAACAAAGTGATCAATAATTATTAAAATAAACCGTGGCAGCTAAGAGATGACCAGTCCCAACTGACAGCGCCCGTTCACGAACATGACACATGCATCAGCACCATTCAGCTCAACCATTTTGGAGGGAGCTAAATGATCCGACACACGCGCCACCATCAGCGAGACATTTAAGTGAGCATGACAGACTCTCAGCCGCCAGGGTCATTCAAGTCAACAAGAGACGTAGGTACTCAATGAATGACAGCTCTGAAGTACATAGTACTCACACAATGTCGGCTATGAAACTATATAATACAAAGAAGATTGAATCTATACATTGCAAATACAGTTGTACAGTCTTCAGCAGCTCCAACAATGGTATTAAGACGTATACTTTCACTATCAATTTATTCATACATTCACTGCCTCATGGAGCAGGACCAGCATGGAGCCAAGCATTATCATCAGCGATATAGTCGCTCAGTTTGGAATATGCCTGCTTACACAGTGTGCGTTTAATGCATGTTTTGAATTTAGTTTCATTCAGTTCAAGAACGTTTTGTGGTAGCTTATTATAGCATTTTAAACAGTACCCCATGAAAGAAGAGTCTACTTTGGCGAGTCTGAAGCCCGGCTGAACTATACAAACAGTTCAGTATTATACAAACCTAAACAAACATTACGAATGAAAAGTAAAGTCCTGAAATTGTTTTAATCTGATTTAATTAATCTTTAAACAATTTTACGGACGGTAAACTTGACCTATAATAATGAGTTCCGTTAATATCGATTTACACATTTAATTTCTTTAGTAGATTATACTATTTTACTAATATGCGAAAGTTTTAGAGCATGGATGAATGTTTTTTACTCTTTTCACGCAAAAACTAATGAACTGGTTACACTTATAGTTTGTTATCTGAAAACAAAACAAAACACTTACTTATTCGTTACTTACATCTTTAAATATTTTTACAAAAAAGAAATCATCGTCTTCCTGCCACACTTTTTTCTGCGTGGTAAAATCATCAAATAAGTCCTCCCACCCAAGGCAGAGCAGGAGGAACTTTCAGACTTGTACTGACTAAAATCCACGGTGTCATTCAACAGCTTTTTACGTTCCGGAGTCACGGTAGCTCGTTAGTCACGCGACCCCGGCAGGGCGAAAGCCCTAACTGGAAAATATATGAAATTAGCATCCCCACCGATATCGTGTCGTTACAGTTGTCGTCTAATGTGAAAGCACCCATTGGATAATTCTCAAAAGCTATGTTTGCAATTACACAAAAAAAAATACAGCCTAAAATTTAAACCAACGTCCATTTAAAGAATCGAGATCTATTAAAACGTAACCACCTAATGTGAGTATTAAACATTTATTCAGTAATGAAAAGGTCGGATTACAAATTCCAACAAGCCGAAAACATACAGAATCGTTATGAAAATGGTTGACTTTTTAACGAGCTTTTTGAAACTAGTTGCGGAATACGAGTTGATAAGCGGCGGATTTTAGGTCACCTAAAAACATAGACTTTTTTAAAACAAGGTTGCCTAAAATAGTCTTCATTCAAAAAATTGTATTCACTGTTATAAAATAACGGACAGTCCTTTATGAATGCTATTCATCCTTTCGCTTGAAATTAATATCATTTTTATGTCAATACAAACCCCGTTTTTTTTTTGTTTTTGATGGTTGGCAGGCGACTTTGTTTGTTTGTAACTCGAAAATTATCTCACAGAAAAGTACCTAATACCGGAATGAAAGAAAAAAAATGAAAAGATCCAAACTATATTTGGAAAAATATACAAGATACTTTTCATTCATATCGTACCTATCTCTGAACCAATCAAGATCCGTTTATCTATTCTGGCGTGATTGCGTAACAGACATACATTTATCACCCAAATGTAATAACAAATATTTACTACATTATTATACAGATGGGATCTAGGAAACAGTGTCCAACTATAGAAGAGGGGCAGGGGAAGTAAGTAAAGTGGTGTGCAAAAGCCAGTACTCCATTTATATAAAGTGACATTTTTTTTTTTTTTTTTTTTTTTTTTTTAGCGTGGTAAAATCATCAAATGAGTCCTCCAACCCCGGGCAGGGCGGGAGGGACTGTCAGACTTCTACTGACTAAAATCCACGGTGTCCTTCATAGCCTGTTACGTTCCGGGGTTACGGTTAGGGAATAATCCCGCGACCCCGGCAGGCTTTGGCCCTCTCTGAGAGGGGGGCCCCGTCATTATGCTGACGCTCTTTGAGGCGCGCGTGGGACACAACGCGCCGTCGACCCGGGCATGGTCCTTGGTCGGGCAGCGAGTTGCCCTTTACTCGCTGCCCGCATGCCCGCGCCTACGGTGGCCGGAGATCGTCGCGCGACGTCCGTCGCCGTGGGCGTCCTACACCGCGGTTGGGGCGGAGGGAGAACTCTGTCCTCTCTCGCTCGCGGCGCGCCTCCTCCTTCGCGAGCATTACTGCTTCGCAGAAGGAGGCGACCGCTTCCCACTCCGTCTCGCCCCGCAGCATGGCCGAAACCAATGCCGGGCGCGAGAGGTCTCCGCCTATCGCAGCCGTGAGGACACGTCGGTGCGCCGCCCAAGCTGGGCAGTCCTGCACCGTATGCTCCACCGTGTCCTCCGGGCGATCTTCGCAGTATATAAAGTGACATAGAGACAAACTTATGTAATAGCCGCACAGCTGCTTGGTTGTCGAGTCAACAAAACTGTGAGGATGCCTCTTGGAAGTAATATTTCCGTCAAATCAATGTCAAAGTTGTGTTAAGGCCACAGATAGACCTGGAATAGTAGTATTCCTATCTGTTTCTTCTTGACATGAAACTTAATTAAAAACTCGTAAAAACAAAAGAGAATTAATAAAACGTAAATAGTAAAATGATTTATTTTCCTAGTAGATCAGTTTCAATTTGTTCAGCAGTTTTTCCCTTAGTCTCGGGCAAAAATACCAGGCTCACAAGAGCTCCGCAGAGGTTGATACCGGCGTAACAATATACCACAGTATGTGTACCGAGAAAATTTGCTACAGCCGTAAATGCGGCCAACTGGACGAATGACATGAACCAAGCTTGAGTTACTAGACAACCCATTACCTTTGCTCGTATCTGAAACAAAAATAGGCTTTTGTTAAACACAGAAATGTGCAAAATGATTTTCGACTTTATGACTCAACTATACAGAATACTTTGAATGAGAAAATAATTTTATTGGGATGTACTAAGGCGACATGAAGTTAAACAATATCGAAAAAAATCTAACTACTTTAGAGATGCTAATACGTGTACTTTAATAACAGTCCTCGTACATTAAATTATTATCGTGTTTAAAACAGAAACAGCGCAGTAGGCCTGTACGTCGTCGGTGGCTCGATAGAAAAGAGCGTCGGATTTATTGAATCCGGAGGTTGCAGGTTCAAAACCTGCTCGCGGTTTCTTTACTTTTCATAGAAAAGCATTGACATTCGCGATGCATGCGTTAATGCGTAAAATATTTATAAATTATTGGGAACAGCTACTTTATTTATTTATTTTATCAGAATGTTTTCAATAACTAGTCCAGTCAACGAGGCATATGTGGTCCGAAAAATTCCTCCGGCACTGAAATTTGGCATATGATGAAAGAAGGTAATACCTACAGATTGTAGATGCACAATAATCCAACTTTTTTTTTCGAGATGACAAAAATATGAAGATTGCTTATAACTCTCTGTGAAAAATTCCTCAGCCTCAAATTCTTTTTGTATTTGTTTAAATGTATTAGTTAGAATAGGGAATTATAAAAATCCAACAAAATTTTCGATTTCAGTGTCACTCCAAATTAACTTTACATGTGTGTACATTTTCTTCATAAATGCGATATGCGCTTCCTGGTACACTCTATCTGTAGATCTTTAAACATTTTAAAATCCTGAAACATTAATCGAAATTGGAGAAAATAATTATGAAATCGAAACCCTAGAGACTTATTACTTATTATTATGGAAGCTTATTATTATTTTACTGTCCTGTTGGTCTAGTGGTTAGTGACCCTGACTGCTAAGCCTGGGGTCGTGGGTTCGATTCCCACCCACGACAAAATGTGTTTGTGTGATGAGCGTGATCATTTTTTGTTCTGTGCCTGGGTGTAATTTGTATATAATACGTATGTATATTATCTTCACTATCACTATCACTACATAGTATAAAACAAAGTCGCTTTTTCTGTCCCTATGTCCCTATGTCCCTTTGTACGCTTAAATCTTTGAAACTACGCAACGGATTTTGATGCGGTTTTTTTTAATAGATAGAGTGATTCAAGAGGAAGGTTTATATGTATAATAACATCCATTAAATAGTGGAGAAGTACTGTTATTTTTGAGGTTTCTAATGTGATGTCGTAAATAATTACATTTTTTCCGCTTACATTGCAAACGCAGGCTGAACCCTACGAGTTTTATCAAAATAATTTACTAAGTATTGTACACATTGAAAAGGTCTACAGAAAAGTCCGCGATGGTATATGTCTATCTCTTATGGATAACCCACAATAACTTTTTTTTTGTCATTTACTTTTTACTACAAATAATGGCTAATTTTCGAAGCGATTTTAACCAATACAGAATTAATCCTTAACCAATTAAATACCTTGAATACATTGTTCATTTAATATAGATCTATATGGCCCTTTACACCGTATGATTTAAGTGAATATTTTCGAAGATATTACAGATTTAAAAATTGCGGGACGTAGCGTTTGCGGCGGTACCGGCCGGCCGCCCGGTGCGGCAAGAGCGACTTTGTTTTATACTATGTTGTAGTGATTCTGTAATATGTTGTATAAATAAAATAAATAGTTAAAAATGTAAAAAGTAAATAAGTAAAAATGTAGTGTATGAATTTAAATATTCCAAAGATAGCAGGAAATCTTCATGGTATAGGGAAAGGGGGATTGTTTTACTCCAAATTTAACGCGTGCGGGCCACGGGCATTAATGAATAAATCAAAACTACTGGATCGATTTTAATCACAAGCCGGAGCAGGCCGCTATGTTTTTATATACAACGTTCACAGTTTTTCTGTAGTGTATTTAATATCAGCATTGCACCCGTGCGAAGCCGGGGCGGGTCGCTAGTTATATATAAAAGCAAAAGGTCACTCACTCATAGGACACGAAAGCTCGGAAACTACCAGTGCTAAGGATTCAAAATTTTGCACAGGGGTTTTTTTTAGAACGTAGGTATCCGCTAAGAACGGATTTTGCGATATTACGCCCCCAAGGGGTTGTTTTTGGGGTTGACAGTTTGTATGAAACTTTTTTGCTACAAGTACTAGGAGTTTCAAATTTTGCATGCGGGTTCTTTTTAAGACGTAAAAGTATTCCATAAAGAGGGTGGCCGGAAAAAAAATTCACAGAAGCAAAGCTCTAAATAAGCGCGGGCGAAGTCGCGGGGGAAGTGCTAGTTGAAATAAGTATAAAAGTATTCCATAAAGAGGGTGGCCGGAAAAAAAATTCACAGAAGCAAAGCTCTAAATAAGCGCGGGCGAAGTCGCGGGGGAAGTGCTAGTTGAAATAAGTATAAGTATCTATGTATATCAGTTGTCTAGTACCCATAACACAAGCTCTGCTTAACTTGGGACTAGATGGCGTTGTGTGATGGTTGTGGAATATTATTATAATTACTTCGACAAACTATTTAGGCTACCTCGTCGATTAGGGTCAATGAAATTTCAGGCAGAGTATGCTAACAAATTAAATGCCTGAGTGAATGGTATGTGCCTCTATTCATGTACATGATGAAGAAGCTAATTATTGAATGGAAGCACGTCTTATTATGGGATAAATGATAGTTTCCTGGTTTGAGAAACACGACGGGCTACCGTGTTTGTCAAACTAAGGAACTTCAAAATAATCTTGTTTCCAAAAACTTCGGTCAGACTATGACTAGTAAGCTTATAGACCAAATTATTCTATCCTGAATCCTGCGCTAGGACCTTGGGTACTTAGATATTATTATTCCGTTTTATTGCCGGCGCAGGTGGATGGGTGTAAAATCCAGAAAAAAATCGATCGAGGTATTCCTCGTAGCGCTCCTGTTTTGAAGCGCGCCTATCTAAGCGCTACTGTTTCATTCCTCTAAGCGCTCCCAAAAGGAGCGCTTAGAGGAACGATTAAAAATATTAAAATTTATTTCCTCGTAGCGCTCCCATGATTAACCTTCGGATAGAGATGGGACTATACTAACTGAAATTATCAATAATAACTAGATAATAAGTAGAACACATTGTTATAATATACAACTAGCGGCCCGTCCCGGCTCCGCACGGGTTTGGTTTTTATTTTGTTTGTTTTATTGTAAATCCTTTAGTCCAGGGTTTTTCAACCTGTGGGTCGCTAAGCCTCTTCAGGGGGGTCGCGAAGCTTCTCTAGAGGAGTGGTTAAAAGTTGAGAACCTTACATTTATCAAGCTCTATTTCAATTTAATATGCTAAAGTTTTTCCGCCTCGCTACGCTCGCCCATTAATGAAGGGTATGCTTGTGAAGGTAAAAAGAAGTCAACTTTTTTAGGTCACATTTCAAAGAAAACTTGTCTTATGTTGGTGTAGAAATAGTAGATTTACTGTCACATGCCGCGCTCACTCTTCAAGTCTTTAATTTTTTTATCTCGCTTTTAGATTAAAACTTGTTTTGTCGTACTACGGAAACGTTTAACTTTTAGAGTACTCTGCGTTCAATCTTCTTTGTAGATTTGGCTTTTCATAGTCCCGAAATCTATAAATTTTCGAGGTCGCTGCGCTCGCTATTGAAAATATGTTTTAAGTTTCCATGACCGAATGACCTCGATTTTTATACATAATTCATTTTTCAATAATGCTTTTGTGGAAACTACTATTGAAAAATGAACTACGCAGCGAGCGTACTCCTACCGTTTACGAACTTAAAAACTTATATTTGTAGTACAAAATTAGTGTATACTCCTGTTGAGTTTTTCTTCTAGAAGGCGGTGTGGAAATATCGGTGTACAGTTATTCGCACTAGACAGTTTGTTTAATTCATATTTGGGGCGTCAAGCTGTACAGGCCCAGGGCGCCGACAATTTTAAATTACGCCACTGCTTGTAGATCATAAAAATATTTGCAGGAGTCGTACCAGCAACACGCAGCGCAGCAGTGCAATCGCTCAGCCACTTTGCTAACCGTGTCGTCAAAATTGAATGCTTGAAAAAAGCAACGGGTAGGGGGTCGCGAAATATTTCTTCATACTAAGGGGGTCGTGCCATGGAAAAGGTTGAAAAACCCTTTTAGTCCACGAAATAGATGAATATAATCTGCCGACATATGTTTATTATTTTTTTATTGTTTAGAAAGCTTATGATTTCTTTCCATTATGTTTCCCATTATTACCCTCCCTGCACACCTCAATGTTTTGTCGGAAGTTTTTCGTAGAATTATGGCAATGAGTTGTCTATCGTTTACGTCAATGGTAGAATTTTAAATGACTTTCTTTGTCCTAGGCGGGGCGAGAGAGTGTCAGACTCTTACTGACTAAAACCACCTACTGACTAAAATCACCCGCTCTGTCTGAGCCGGGACCCAGTAACGTATTGCGCTCATACACATAAGAGTGCCGAAAGCAAAGTGATATTATTCTCTCAATTTCGTAATTTGGTTAAGCAACTTCGATGTCGATGATGCACACATGAGTTTAAAAAAAAAAATCGATATAATTCATTACGTTTACTTCATGCTTTTCCCTATTCCCTACAGGAGCGAGGAATACCTCCTAAAGCCTGCTGGCGTTGTGAGACTATCTCACCAGGTACATGACTGTGGAACGTAAAATTGAGAGAATAATATCATTTTGCTTTCGGCACTCTTATGTGTATGAGCGCAATACGTTACTGGGTCCCGGCTCAGACAGAGCGGGTGATTTTAGTCAGTAGGTGGTTTTAGTCAGTAAGAGTCTGACACTCTCTCGCCCCGCCTAGGACAAAGAAAGTCATTTAAAATTCTAGCATTGACGTAAACGATAGACAACTCATTGCCATAATTCTACGAAAAACTTCCGACAAAACATTGAGGTGTGCAGGGAGAGTAATAATGGGAAACATAATGGAAAGAAATCATAAGTTTTCTAAACAATAAAAAAATAATAAACATATGTCGGCAGATTATATTCATCTATTTCGTGGACTAAAAGGGTTTTTCAACCTTTTCCATGGCACGACCCCCTTAGTATGAAGAAATATTTCGCGACCCCCTACCCGTTGCTTTTTTCAAGCATTCAATTTTGACGGCACGGTTAGCAAAGTGGCTGAGCGATTGCACTGCTGCGCTGCGTGTTGCTGGTACGACTCCTGCAAATATTTTTATGATCTACAAGCAGTGGCGTAATTTAAAATTGTCGGCGCCCTGGGCCTGTACAGCTTGACGCCCCAAATATGAATTAAACAAACTGTCTAGTGCGAATAACTGTACACCGATATTTCCACACCGCCTTCTAGAAGAAAAACTCAACAGGAGTATACACTAATTTTGTACTACAAATATAAGTTTTTAAGTTCGTAAACGGTAGGAGTACGCTCGCTGCGTAGTTCATTTTTCAATAGTAGTTTCCACAAAAGCATTATTGAAAAATGAATTATGTATAAAAATCGAGGTCATTCGGTCATGGAAACTTAAAACATATTTTCAATAGCGAGCGCAGCGAGCTCGAAAATTTATAGATTTCGGGACTATGAAAAGCCAAATCTACAAAGAAGACTGAACGCAGAGTACTCTAAAAGTTAAACGTTTCCGTAGTACGACAAAACAAGTTTTAATCTAAAAGCGAGATAAAAAACCGGCCAAGTGCGTGTCGGGCCACGCACAGTGTAGGGTTCCGTAGTTGCCCATCAAAATACTTATGCGAATTAACTAAACTGATTCGCTGAATTTAATTTTAAAAAGAAGAATTTTCAAAATCGGTCCAGGAATCTTTGAGAAATCGGGGAAAATACGAATATAGAACCTCCTCCTTTTTTTGAAGTTAGTTAAAAATAGTTGACGATAAAAACCTACCTATCCCCAAAAAACATACCGTAAAAACATACCTATTAAAGCTGTAAAAATAAAGTTGACAAACTTACATTTGCAGTTGAATCCGTTACATTTTGTTTAAGAAAATATGTAATCCAAGTACATTTTATAAGTTGGTCGACTATTACTCGTAAAGTTGTAAAGGCTTTACAACTTTACGAGTAATAGTCGACCAACTTAGTCATGACAATTTTCTTTTAAACTTCGTTATATATACTACTATTGTGAATTTTTTCACACCCCCAAACATAACCGTTTAGCTGGTAGAGGGGGGGGACACTCGAGTCGAGCAAAATTTAACACTTTAAAGCTTAATATTTCACAAACTAATTTTTTTATCAAAAAATTGTTAATGGAAACTATCAATATTTTTTAAAGACCTATTTAATGATACCCCACACTAAGGCGTACGTGAGAAAAAAAAATTACACCCCCACTTTACATGTACAGGAGGTACCCTAAAAAAAATATTATTCGAGATTTTATTTTACCACTTTTTCGGCACAACAAATCCGTATATTTACACCAAATTACAGCTCTCTAGTACTGTGCGTCTCTGAGCTAAACTGCGGACAGACGGACGGACGGACGGACATGGCGAAACTATAAGGGTTCCTTGTGGACTACGGAACCCTAAAAATTAAAGACTTGAAGAGTGAGCGCGGCATGTGACAGTAAATCTACTATTTCTACACCAACACAAGACAAGTTTTCTTTGAAATGTGACCTAAAAAAGTTGACTTCTTTTTACCTTCACAAGCATACCCTTCATTAATGGGCGAGCGTAGCGAGGCGGAAAAACTTTAGCATATTAAATTGAAATAGAGCTTGATAAATGTAAGGTTCTCAACTTTTAACCACTCCTCTAGAGAAGCTTCGCGACCCCCCTGAAGAGGCTTAGCGACCCACAGGTTGAAAAACCCTGGACTAAAGGATTTACAATAAAACAAACAAAATAAAAACCAAACCCGTGCGGAGCCGGGACGGGCCGCTAGTTGTATATTATAACAATGTGTTCTACTTATTATCTAGTTATTATCGATAATTTCAGTTAGTATAGTCCCATCTCTATCCGAAGGTTAATCATGGGAGCGCTACGAGGAAATAAATTTTAATATTTTTAATCGTTCCTCTAAGCGCTCCTTTTGGGAGCGCTTAGAGGAATGAAACAGTAGCGCTTAGATAGGCGCGCTTCAAAACAGGAGCGCTACGAGGAATACCTCAATCGATCAATGTGTAGAGATTTCCAGCAATTACTTTTAATTTCCGGCAGTTATTAAAACATTCTGATAAAATAAACAAAGTAGCTGTTCCTAATATTTTATACGCATTTACGCATGCGTCGCGAATGTGCTTTTCTATGGAAAGTAAAGAAACCGCGAGCAGGTTCTGAACCTGCAACCTCCGGATTCAATAAATCCGACGCTCATTTCTACCGAGCTTCTGAATTTCAGGCCTACTGCGCAGTTTCTATATTTTAAACACGATAATAATTTAATGTACGAGAACTGTTATTAAAGTACACGTATTAGCATCTCTAAAGTAGTTAGATTTTTTTCTGTATTGTTCAACTTCATGTCGCCGTAGTACCTACATCTGAATAAAATTATTTTAATAAAAAAAGTTATTTGCTTTTACACAATTTATGTGTTTATTTATTTATCTAACTATTTATGTACACACAAAATACAGCATAGGATAATTACAACATAGAACTCAGTACAAGGGTACTGCTTATTTCTATAGAAATTTCTGCTAGCAGACCCGCGAAAGAAGAAATGAAAAAGTAATGTAGACTATAGTGTGTGAGAGGAGGAATAAAAATCGTCAAAAAGTGGATGCTAACCTAATCTAACCTAACCTATAACATACGAATGCATACATAATAATAAATAAATATTAATACATAAACGTACAGTTATATAAATAAATACCTAATGCAATATATATAATTATATATACTTATATTACATATCAATAAATTACAATTGTGATGATAAATAATTATCTCGGATGTTCTTATAATTATTATTTATTTGTCATACTGTTTTGCATAATTAATATCAACAATTCGTTGCAAGTACTAAAATAACTCTACATCATTCCGCCCTCTGTTGATCGTATTAAATTAACGTTGTGAATACATTTAGGTCATTATGCCAGATATACACTATCAAGTTTACCGTCAACTTTGCATTACGCTTGACGATGTATGCCTTTCAGAAGTAGACTCGTCATGCAAACTGATAGCCATACTTATTTCAAGCAGCTTCTAGCATGTTAAGTATTATGGAAAAAGGAGCACAGCTGGGGGTGCTATGACAGGAAACCTCCACGTGCGCCCGTGGACTGGAGTTCCCTTTCGGATACGTCCGGGGGGAAGATCAATTTTTCGGGCCGGTGCACCCTGGGATGAGGGCAAAAACTCTTCCTTAGGCACGATGTGCCTAAGGGGTCTCTTTGCCCGTATGCGAATAGCCTGTCGTGTGGACGCTCCAACGCGTGTCCCTCTGATTAGCAGAGGGCACAGCGGCGGAGCGGGCTTGCGGACGGTGAGTGATGGGTAGCGCGCCGTCCGACCAAGGACCAAGCCCGGGTGGGTGGCACGTCGTGTTTCGCGCCAAATGCCTGCTGGGGTCGCGGGTTTTTTCTTTAACCCAGGATACCGTGGCCCCGGAACGTAAAGGGCATAGGAAGGAACACGGAGGACTCATACCCTCAAAACTGACCATACTATTCTGAGATACCCTCTATATTACAAGTATGTCTGAGAATCGGATTGGTTTACCGTAAGACTTTATTTATTGAAAACTTTCAAGACGATTATTGTCTAACTTTTAGGCATAAGTTTTCAGACAAGCGAGTTCTCAACGTCATAGGGACTAGAAAAATCTGGAAACAATTTCTGTTCGTTATTTGAGAACTCCGTATTGTTTCAACACAATACAATAAAGCCGGCCTAAAATCTTTTGTAGCCAAATAAAACGATTCGGTAGTTTCACAATAAAAATCAAAACAGAGTCGTAGAAAGTTATTCAAAATCTGTTGAAATACACGGTCGAAAAAATCTGTCTGGCTAAAAAAGGAACGTTGAAGAGCCTTACCTAGTCGGTCAAAAAATTCGTTCACAACGAACAACGTTTTTTATGCATATTCCGATACGTAACCGGACCCCTTTGTGAGCTAAAAACATTAAGCCGACATATATTGATGACGCGTTCGAAGTATTCCACACTTAAAGTGGGAAGCTTTAGCATGTATTTTGGTTTTTTTGGACAGTGAATAAATACGTGGGAAAGTGAGTTTGCTGAAGCAATGTTTGAAATTGATTTTCATTACGTTTTACTTCGTGTGACGTGTAATTTTGAAAGATTTAAAGAAAACTTCTAATAATCGGGTCGATGGCAATCTAGATAGAGTCGGCCCAGCACTGGTCTTAGAGTTTCACGACCTAAAAAGTGTCCATCAGTTGCTGTAACGCCGTAATCAAATCGGAAGAGCATGCCTAATATGATATTATTATAAAGTACCCATTCGTTTACGGAGTGACTGGAGATTGCTCCCAAGGCAGATCAAATTCAGGAAGAATCGAGTTTTATATTGCGTGTGTATTATTATATTCTTTGTATAATGTTGTACACCGATTATAATGTCCTCGCTAAAATAAAAATATGTCTATCGCTCTAAGGTTTGCTTTAAGAAAACTCAATTCTGGGAAAACTCAAGCTCGCCTTTGCACATAACTTACATTTATGCAAAATGTTATTTTATTATTAATTATATTATAATTTAAAGAATAATAATCATCATCATCAGCCTATAATGTTCCCACTGCTGGGACACAGGCCTCCTCTCTGTGAGAGGGTGTGGGCCATAATCCACCACGCGGGCCCAGTGCGGGTTGGTAGATGTCTCATATCTTCGAATTTGTGATTCTAGGACATGCCGGTTTCCTCATGATGTGTTCCTTTACCGTTTTGAGAGCAGTGGTGATGAAATAAATTATACAAAGTGCGAGAGAAAGTGCGTAGAGAGCGCCTGGCGGGGTTCGAACCCACGACCTACAACTCGTAAGTCGCGACCGATAACAATGGGCCACCACTGCTCTCAAAGAATAATAATAGTTTTGGTGAACATGCACTGTCTTACCACAATTTTTATTGGTCCTTCATCCGCTCACCTCAACAGTTATTATAATAAGAAATTGTTGTAAAAAAATTAATGATCAAACATTATCAATCTCCACATAAAATTTACTTTTTGATTGAAAAATATGTACAACCTTACTAGTTCATTTATTTGATTTTTGTCCCTGTCATATATATCATATATAAAAAATAGCTCTCTAGTACTGTGCGTCTCTGAGCTAAACTGCGGACAGACGGACGGACGGACGGACGGACGGACGGACGGACGGACGGACATGGCGAAACTATAAGGGTTCCTTGTTGACTGACAAGTATACAAGTTACGTTCGTAAATCAAAATTGACGCAGATACGACGCATTTTAAATTCACAATGAGTCACATCGTAATGTAATTTTTACAGAGATTTGGCGTCACAAACCTCGATATTTATAGCGTTTTATTTTTGTATATATTCAGTGATTTACGTACATAAGGAAAAATACGAGTACATTACTTTGTAAAACTTTAACCGACGGACTCAAAACATAGATTTGCAATTCATTTATACTTTCAAGAAGCAATTTATCAAGACCACCTCTAAAATAAAAAAAACTTGAGAGGTGTCAAGGGACACCCGGATGGAACGAAGTTAACAAAAATAATCGTCGCAACACCACACTGTTCAATGCGAAATAGAAAGACGAAACGAACATATCTGACTTTCTTTCTATTAGAGAGAGAGAGACAGAGAAACATGTGCACGCCGCAATACGACAAGAGTCACGAGGAACGGGGGTTGAGTGAGGGGTACGGGGCGCGGGGTGTAGGCGCGAGGTGCGGGGCGAGACAAAAAAGTGTCGTGCCAACTTTTCGTAAGATTTTTTTCCGTCTAGCCCCCTTTCACAACGCGCGATAAGGAACTTCGTTCCAAAAAAGATTCTAAAAGCAACACCTTTTGTCGTATCGTTAAACTTATAAGAGAAAATTGTTGACTTGATAGATTATAAAATTATTAAAAAAAACTTGTGTGTTCCGTCATACGAGTATGTCAACGCGATTATATTTGAAATCCTTAATTTTATATGCCAACAATGGGTTAGATATTACCCATACAAATACTATTATAGTCGTTGTTTCTAAGTAAAATTCAATATTTCACTCCAATGGTAGAAAAACAAAATATCTAATAAGTAGTGATATGTTTCTATTTGTGGACACTAATGAATAGGAGGTATATAATTATTTATTTACGTCAAGAAAAATCAAAATACAAGTTTTTTTTTTATATAAAATCTTCCTTACATGGGTCGTTACAGGTTTGTTAGATACCTAATGCTGTGGTATGGATTATCTACTAATTATTAAATAAATTACAGTGAAAATATACATCTTTTAAAAAAAACAATCACAATAGAAACTACCTTTAAGGTTTAAAAAGTATACGCCAAACTACTACTAAATAAACTACTATTAAATAAACTCTACATTATCTAAATTCTTACATGAAATAAACAAGAATTTATATGTTACTAGTGTTTGCCCGCGGCTTCGCTTGCGTTAATTTAGAATTTGAGAAACAATACGGATCGTGTAAGTGGCGCCATCTGGAATATGAACGTATATTTGTTTTTCTCGGCAACAGGTCTCTTCTATTTTAGGGGATGAAAAGTACCCTATATTCCGTGAGTATACTCCTGAGCAACTGCCCATGCAACATCAACATGCAGCAACTGCTCATGGAGCAACTGCCTATTTGACTTCCATAGCCCACTTACTGGGTAACGACATCCCATGGTAAGGGTGGTTGACAAATTACAACAACCGGGATCAACGGCATAACGTGCTTTCCGGGGCACGGAATTCTAACACAAAGCAATAACTAAAAATAACTCGTCTAAATCTAAACGCATTGCTATAATCGGGCAAGGCAAAGTTTAAACCTAATTAGATTTCACAACTACACCGGCACAGTTCTAAGCGATTTACATGTCTGCTCCCGGGAATTTGAATTTAGAACTGCGCTAGTTGGAACAGTTTTTCTATCTACCTCAAAATGGCGACAGGCGAAGCGTCGCCGAATTTCAAATTACATGCTTTCTCTGCTTTTTAGATTTTTGGGGCTAACGTAATAAAAGATTCGGGTTTGATTAAGGCTGAATCGTGGGGTGGCTTCTTCGTTTTTCTTGATATTGAGTTTTGAAAACTAAATTAAGCCTCCTGCAGACACACGCGATTAACCGCGCGTGGCGATTGTTGGAAAAACCTACTATTGGTATGCAATTATAGCATACAGAGTTGTTGTACACATATTTATCTAGGAACAGAGGGGATTTGAGGTAGTTGGAGTGAGTGAGGTACTCCTGTTTGAGCAACTATTTTCAGGGCACTTAAATTCCCGATTGAGCACCTTTCAAAATTTTGACGAGTTGCACAATCGGGAACGGAAATATCATTCAAATCTATTCCTATAAGAGCTTCTACGGTAGTTTTTAGTGATGAGGTGTGTATATTAATAAGCATAGGTTCCTGATGGTATGTTCTTATATCATTCTGGTAAGTTTAACTAAAAACTACCTTACCTTTTCAGCTGCATTAAGTTGGAACAGAAGTCGAACTTAACAAACATACCTAGTTAGGAAAAGGCTAAATCGATGATGATTTGTGTCGTAACGTGTTTTCTTATCGTTCATGCCCTTATTTCAAGATGGCGTCTCTAGATCGATCTAGATCGAGTACACTATATACGTTGTATGTATCGTTACGTTGTCGTAAGTGTGAATGAACGCTAAAAGTTAAAGGTAAATCTCCTAGAAGTCTGCCGGTGTAGTTGTAAAATTTAATTAGTTACAAACTTTGCCCTGCACGACTATAGCAATACGTTTAAGTTAACCTAGTTATTTTTAATTATTGCTTTGTGTTTCATTAGATGAGTTATTTAATAATAATATTCCACAACTATCACACAATACCATCTAGTCCCGAGCTAAGCACAGCTTGTGTTATGGGTACTAGACAACTGATAAACATACTTATATATTTTTAAATACATACATAATTAGATAAATTACACCCAGACACAGAACAAATGATCGTGCTCATCACACAAACATTTGTCCTGTGTGGCAATCGAACCCACGACCTCCGGCATAGCAGTCAGGGTCACTAACCACTAGACCAACAGGCCAGTCACCATTTTGGTACCTTTTCAATCGTTTTTCTTTTTCGTGTGAGGTTGTGGTCACCCTCTGGTGTCAGAGTTAGTTAAGTCGCCTCTGGGAACCCTATCCATCGTTACTACAAAAAGTTAAACATCTTTTGGACAAATTGTCTAAAAAAAAACTGTAACTCCAAAAGGACCCTTGTACTCGTATTTTCAACGTCAAATATTATCGTTTTGCAGTTGACAGTTTTTAAGCTAAGTGTTCAACCGATTTTTGACTTTTTTTTTTGTAAGACGGTAATGGTCGGGCACGCCGCAATTGCGGCGGTAAGACCCCTCTTTGAGGAGTGGCTGGAGAGAAGTCATGGCGTCCTGACCTACCGCTTGACGCAGGTCCTCACCGGACACGGAAGTTTCGGGAGGTACCTGTGTCTGATGCGAAAGGAGGAGACGCCTGGGTGTCACCACTGCGAAGATCGCCCGGAGGACACGGTGGAGCATACGGTGCAAGACTGCCCAGCTTGGGCGGAGCACCGACGTGTCCTCACGGCTGCGATAGGCGGAGACCTCTCGCGCCCGGCATTGGTTGCGGCCATGCTGCGGGGCGAGACGGAGTGGGAAGCGGTCAGCTCCTTCTGCGAGGCAGTAATGCTCGTAAAGGAGGAGGCATTTTGGCCGCGAGCGAGAGAGGACAGCGTCCTCCCTCCGCCCCAGCCGCAGTGGTAGGCGCCCACGGCGACGGACGTCGCTTGATGATCTCCGGCCACCGTAGGCGCGGGCATGCGGGCAGCGAGTAAAGGGCAACTCGCTGCCCGACCAAGGACCATGCCCGGGTCGACGGCGCGTTGTGTCCCACGCGCGCCTCAAAGAGCGTCAGCATAATGACGGGGCCCCCCTCTCAGAGGGCCAAAGCCTGCCGGGGTCGCGGGATTATTCTCTTACCGCAACCCCGGAACTTAACAGGCTATGAAGGACACCGTGGATTTTAGTCAGTAGAAGTCTGACAGTCCCTCCCGCCCTGCCCGGGGTTGGAGGACTCATTTGATGATTTTACCACGCTAAAAAAAAAAAAAAAAAAAAAAGACGGTAATGGTTTTCGGCAATTATCTGGCATAAAAGCGTTTATAACATTCTGAACTATGGTTTTATTATACAAGAATAATGGATATCCTGTGTCGTCATTTGATCCATAATTGCTTACTCGGATAGCAAAATTTTAAAGACGCTGAATTATAAAGTCTCTTGGTTTGATTTTAGTTAAATATTCTGAACTATTAAAAAGGATAAACAAAATAATAAAAAAAGTACTCAATACTCAATACTCAATTATTTATTGCATTCCATATGTTACAAAGATGGTAAAAGACAGAAGTTTAAGATACAATATGGACCCTGTCGGGCACGCAAAATTTAGGAGAGAGGAAGAGGGTTGAATAGCAATTTAATCAGTTTAGGTAATCTTATTTTAAATTATAGGACATTTATAATTGTATATAGTTATATAATTATGTATATATTATTATGTTGGTGTATGTACATATGGGGAGCATAATTACATATATGTATTTATTTTAATGGAATGTGTAGATATATTATTTGTGTAATATTCATATTTATATTTGAATTACTGTATTCCTTATTACCTATATTATTTTATAATGTTTTAGATAATTTAATTTTCCAATCGTTTTTATCATCTAGTATCCTTTACTGAGTAATATGCTTTGGATTCTAGAAATCTCTTCAATTTATTTATAAATATGTTTGTTTTGTTTACTTCTCTAATTTCATTTGGCAATTTATTATAGATTTTGATGGACATTATTAGAGGGCTGGTTGAGTAACATTTTTATTCGGGATTGAGGTTTATTTATTTTGTTTTTGTTATGTCTAAAAGTGATATCTTTTTTGTGTCTCTTCGCAAGTGAGTGTAGTACTAATGATGTTTACTGATAAATTTACATAATTTAAGATATATAAACAGGGAAGTGTAGGATTTTATGTGGAAGTGTGGTTTACAGCTGTCTTTGTTCTATGTTAGTTAGTATTCTATTAAGTTTTGTAAGATGAATATGCTTTGTGAGTCTGTACAGTTACCCCACAGCATAGCATAGCTGAGCCATGCTTGGGCATACGCGTGTAAGTAATAGTGCAATAGTTTGAAAATGTGTAGATTTTTTAATTTCGCGTAAGGCGTATGAACTTAGATAGTTTTGCTCTCATTTTCTGTATGTGGGATTTCCAATTTATGTGGGTATCTATTGATAAAACCGGTAAAGTAAATTCGTTGACTTGTTCTATTTTTGTGTTACTAAACGTGAAATTTAGTTAATGGGGACTTTGTGGGGAAAATGTAAATGTTCTTATAAGTGGGGCAGAGAGTTTAAAGTCTTTTAAAAATATTAAAATTGTCGAATATTTGGCAATTCATTAATACCATTTTCCAAATTAGCAGTTCCTTTAACACCATGATTGTACAGTCACGAGCAATAGTATTAATAAACTAAGAAGTATTCAAAAGCGATGTTCTGCTACCATATTGATTGAACTTTTCCCTTGAACTATATTTTGGAAGCCATACTATTACAAAATAGGTCTTATTTCAAAGAAGAAACCAGTAGTTTACGAGTAAATTGCGTTTAAATTGTGTGAAGTGTTTACATACATTATGCTTGAGACTGTACGTGTATTAAATATATGGTATGGAGATATCGCTATGCACAAATTGCACCTCTACTCGTGGTCCGTTCAGTGAATTACGTCCATCACTCTATTGTTAACGGCTTTAATAGGTCTTTTGAACACGAAAACAGACTTCAGTCTGTAGAAAACGGGTCGGAGTGACGTACTCGTAACATGATAGTGCCCACGTAGCACAGTGATAAGACGTAAGGGTGAGGCCACAACAATGCGTTACGGCGTCGCATCGTAACAATCTCTGAAGCCGCGCTACAAAATGATATTGCAAACCATCGTCATTTTTTGCGATACGATGCCGCAACGCAGTGTTGTGGCTTCGCCCTATGTTAATTTTGTTCTTGAAGAAATTAAGCGGCTATATTGTAAGAACAGTGATGGCTCAGTAACATTACGATTAATGACGTATTTATTAAAAAGCTCAAATCAATTTTCAATTAAATTTTGCATGATAATGTATATCATATATTTTTTTAGTTGCATCATTCTCTTATTTAAGAAGTTACAGGGGGGACCAACATTTTAACACTTTGGAAAGCGTCTCTCGCGGTAACTGTTCAGTTTAGAAAATAATGATACTAGTAACCTCAACATCATTTTTAAAGACTTATCTATAGATAACCCACTCGTATGGGTTCTGAGATTTTTTTTTGATTTGCATTTATAAGCTATCAGGGACCTTTCCAAAATAAGCGCGATTTACGGTTTTGTGTGAAAATCCTAATGTACCTTGTCATAATACATCTACTTACCAAGTAAGCAACAGGAAGCTCATATACTTTATAAAAGAAAGTGGCTATGATAGTACGGACAAGACCAATTGTTTTAACAGAAAATCTAAGATACAAAGTGGAGGTCATCCTTTAAGCTGTTAAAAATGATATTAAGTATAAGTCTCGTCACATATAGTTGATCTGTCAGTCGAGCATTTAAAACTGTGCATAGAGTTGTCTTGTGTCAGAGCTGGATATAAGTTGGGGGCATACATTATAGTGTGCGTTAATACAGACCTGCCCAAATTACTTGAACTATGATTAGTATGTAAAATTCTTAGCCAGAAATCCGTTCAGTGGTTTTTGCGTGAAAGAGTAGTTCGAAACAGTTATACATCCATATACAAAACTCGCCTTTATAATAGTAGTATATTTTTATTTGACTTTGTTAAGTCATTTAATATTTTTTATTTTTATGTGTTTGTGTTTGTTTTATTTTATATTGATTAACGGGCATTATCGTCCTTTTTTATTTTAGTTTTTATTTATTTTCCTTTGTGCATTTTTTTTTGTTTTATGTCTGGACATTTGTAGGTTATCTTTTTATTAAAATTTTCGAAGCAGATGAAGATTGTATAAGAGTCCTTGCATTGTATAGAGTCAATCTGCCTAGTATTATATAACTTCATAGCCAGCATTGTGTGAGAGCTATCATTGACTAGATACCTACGTCTTTATTGACTTGAATGACTCTGGCAGTTGGGAGTACGTCATGCTCACTCAAATGTCTCGCTGATGGTGGCGTGTGTGTCGGATCATTTAAAATTTAAAATGTTCCCTTCAAAATGGTTGAGCTGAATGGTGCTGATATATGTGTCATGTTCGTGAACGGGCGCTGTCAGTTGAGACTGGTCATCTCTTAGCTGCCACGGTTTATTTTAATTACGTATTATCAACTTTGTTTTTGAATTGTCTTTTTTATATTATTACTATGGACACTAATAACTTGCCACATCGTTCTCACAAAATGTACCATCTGATGATGAATGATGTAATAAAAGATCTGTAATAATTTTGGCGATTGAAAAAGAGTGTCCATGGAGTTTCTTGCTCATTCTTCTCCATAGAGATCTACGCTTTGGAATGAGCACCTACGGTACTTTCACAGTTTTTATGTCTTGTGACTGGGACTGTAGCACCATAACTATTTTCTAGTGCTAGTTTTATTTTATGTCTCTTGACAATTCAAAAGTGCCTGTAATTGGCTTAGTTGAAATAAATTATTTGATTTGATTTGATTTGGACAGACAGACGAATATGACGAATCTATAAGGGTTCCGTTTTTTTGCCATTTTGGCTACGGAACCCTAAAATCACTATGTTCTTAAACGATAATCACCGAAACTGCCGAAATGATTAGAATGACAGTGATTTTTGTACGAAGTAAGTCTGTTATTCTTCGCCGTTGTTTTTTTTTACATCGTGCATTACATCTTTAAAATTAGCTGGTACCAATACTAAAAAATACGTTTTCGACATTAAAACAACAAACAGCTTTAGTTGAACAAGCTACCAATAGTTATTATTTTATTTAACGAAAGGCTCGCGTTTGTCCATTATTTGACCTGGTCCTATTATATAGCCAAACGGCAACCGACAATCGATAACTTTCAGCAGTCGCTAATACATTTTCAACTTTATACCCCATTGCATAATGTTGAAAATCTATCAAAGATTACAGATCGTTTGTTTCGTTCGGTATCGCTCAAAGTCTCTACTATAGTACTGATCAAGGGATAAAATATGTATAGCGTTCACGTTTGTCGCTTGCAGGTTTCAGGTTAGCCAAGTAGACTCATCCTTCATGGAGTACTGTTTAAAATGTTACAAAAAATACCTCCTCAGTCTTAGGTCCAACTGAATGAGATTAAAAAATTTACAAACTTGCATTAGGTCAAGTTTGCACTCCCTATGTAAGTCAAGCTTATTATAAGTTGGGGGATTACATTGCTGATAAAAACGTTTTGGCTTAAAGCTGGTCCTGCTCCACAGTTAACACAGGGGAAACTGGTGGATTAGTATGTGAAATAATATTCAGCTAGGAGCTGCAGAAGATCGTTGAGAAGTGGGCCATATCCAACACGTTTTGCATTGTATAGATTTGATTGATTAGTTTTAGGACGAGTTATATGAGTCCATGTAACTGTTTTTTATTTGAGAGAACCTAATATAAAAATAATTTTTATTTGACTTTGTTACCAGTCATTATCCTAATATTTTTATATACGTTTTTATGTGTTTTTGTTTTCTTTTATTTTGGTATCGGTATTGATTAACGGGCATTATCGTCCTTTTTTATTTTAGTTTTTATTTCATTTTCCTTTGTGCAGAAAACATCGTGAGGAAACCAGCATGTCCTAGAACCAAAAATTGACATTGACATTACCAACCCGCATGTCTGGACATCACAGAGAGTAGGTTATCTGAGAACCTTAAAGGCTATTAAAATTTTCGAAGCTAATAGTATGAAGCATTGTATGCCGAAAAAGATTGTCCTTGCATTGTATATGAGTCAATCTCCCTAGTATTATATAACTTCATAGCCAGCATTGTGTGAGAGCTATCATTGACTAGATACCTACGTCTAATATTGACTTGAATGACTATTCTTGTGCAGTTGCTGAGTACGTCATGCTCACGATCTAAGCTAGTCTCCTTTTAATGGTGGCGTGTGTGTCGGATCATTTAAAATTGTTTGTTTAAAGCTTGGTTTATTCCCTTCAAAATGGTTGAGCCGTGTGGATGAAAACAAAAACGTGCTGATTCGATACAAAGAAAAAGTCATGGAATATTTCGTGAACGGGCGCAGTCCTGAAACCCAGTTCGAGTTTCCTGGTACATCTCTTAGCTGCCTGTGATACGTCGGCATTAGTTTTGAAATATACGTTATTATTAACTTTGTTTTTGAATTGTCGATAGAAAAAAATCCCAAAGTTTATATTATTGAACTATGGACACTCATATACTTGCCACATCGTTTATCACAAAACTGTAGCAGGTCTTATGATGATGAATTTCTTTTTTTTGTAATAAAAGATCTGCGTAATAATTTTGGCGATTGAAAGCAAGAGTGTCCAATGGATTATTTCTTGCTCATTCACGCTCCATAGCGAGCATCTACGCTTTAGAAGGAATGATCTCCGGCCACCGTACTGCGGGTACTAAGGGTTCACACCGAGACGTTTTTATGTCTTGTGATTTGCTGGGACTGTACGCACCATAGCGTTTTAAAGCTATTCAAAATCTGAGTGCTAGTTTTATCTTTATGTCACGTCTTCGCGTCGACAATTCAAAATGCCTGTACGCATTGGCTTAGTTGAAATAAATTATTTGACACCGTTGATTTGATTATAGACAGACAGACTTGGGTGGGAATATGACGAATCTATAAGGGTTCCGTTGGGACATTACGTGCCATTTTGGCTATTCGGAACCCTACAAATCACTATGCCCCTGCCATCTTAAACGAGCATAGAGTCACCGTAAACTAAGCCGTAATAATGACTTTGACTAGAATGACAGTGATTTTTGAGATGGACTGTAAGTACGTCTGTTATGTCTTTACGCCAAAACATGCTTTTTTTTTACATCGTGCATTACAGCTCTCATTGAAGAGATCGAGTAGCTGGTAGGCGCCCGTGGCATACTGACGCAGTTCCTCAAACACGTTTTCGACATTAAATTGCATACATAAACGTGTAGCTTGCGCAAAAGTTGAACATGTTAGAACTACTTTTGGAAATTCTAAAAAAAAAGAAAGATTTTTATATAAGATCAATTTCTATTTTGTAGCGTTTTTTTATTTGCGAACGAAAGGCTCGCGTTTGAACCATTGTTTGCAACATGGGCTGGTCGAGATTATATAGCCAAACGGCACGTTGTACCGACAATCGATAACTTTTAGTATAGTCGCTAGGTATACATTTTACAACTTAGGTACCCCATTGCATAATGTTGAAAATCTATCAAAGATTACAGATCGTTTGTTTCGTTCGGTATCGCTCAAAGTCTCTACTAGATTTTTAACTTGATGTGATGGGGTATAAAATTGAAAATGTATAAGCGACTGCTGAACGTTGACGTTTGTCGCTTGCCGTTTGGCTACAAGCTCTGATGATGATGACAATGATGTGGTCGACGGTGAAGCATACTTGCATAGAAGTAACCTATATACGGTTGATTGAAAGACCCCAAGGTTAGAAAAAAAGTCTTCATAAGTCTTAGGTTTACATTGAGTAAACTTAATTAAAAACTTATTAACCTACATTGTATACTAGTGACGTCATTAGGTCAAGTTTGTACTCCCATTAAGGTACCGTCGTGTAAATCAATTGTTAAAACGATTCACACACGACACCACTCCTCTACGCGGTATTGTTTGAAACGACTTCACTGATTAGGATGTGGTTTTCGTCTTGATGTAAAGTTTATTTTGTGTCTTCAGTCAGTTAACTTCAAATAGGTTTAAAAGCGGGTAATTTGAATTAATGACACTCTGACAAAAAAAACTTAATAACATCATCAGCAGCCTATAATGTTCTTTCTGGAACACAGGCCTTCTCTCTGTGAGAGGGAGTGGGCCATAATCCAACACGCTGGCCCAGTGCGGGTTGGTAGGATGTCACATGTCTTCGAATTTTTGGTTCTAGGACATGCCGGTTTCCTCAAGATGTTTTCCTTCACCGTTTTGAGAGAACCTAATATAAAAATGGTAATTGTTTATTGTTACCTCTATACCCCTAAACCACTGCACTGATTATCCTAATATTTTGCATATATACGTTGTCAGGTGTAAAGGAATGGACAAAGTTCTTTTTCCAAAGGGCAAAATAACGTTCTTACGATGAGAAATGAACGAGCAGTGGTGGCCCTGTGGTATCGGTCAAGACTTGCGAGTTGTAGGTCGTGGGTTCAAACCCCGCCAGGCGCATTACTTTGTGTAATTTATTTCATCACCACTGCTCTCAAAACGGTGAAAGAAAACATCGTGAGGAAACCAGCATGTCCTAGAACCAAAAATTCGAAGACATGTGACATCTACCAACCCGCACTGGGCCCGCGTGGTGGATTATGGTCCACTCCCTCTCACAGAGAGGAGGCCTGTGTCCCAGCAGTGGAGAACCTTAAAGGCTGATGATGATGATAAGAAACGGCACCAAATGTCTTTCGAATCACTAATAGGTATTTTACAAAAAGCAAAGCACATCCCGAAAAATGATTGTCAAATTCTAAGCTGTGGGCAAAAAACAAACAAAAATCATGAACATCACGCGTCCAAAAGCTAGTAATATTAGGTATAACGTTTTCAATTCCACATTTTAATTGAGTTTTTTAAGTCTCGCTCATTCTCCATTTCTCATTGTATTGTATTATTTCCAGTAATACAAAGCTTTTCAGCGCTCATGGTCATTTCTATTCCCTTGTGCATTACATCCGCCAGCGCTGAAATATACTCGGCGAATGCAAAGTAAAGTGCACCACGATACGATCTATGGAAGCTAGTTCCTTTTAATTTAGTGTTTAAGTAACTTACTGTAACAACGCTTGGGAAAAGAAAAGTACCTAGCCACTTAAAATGAAATTGTTTGTTTATCTAAGCTTGGTTTATATTCAGAACGACATGAAAACGGTTTTGAAATCCACACCAACGGCAACGTGACGTGGATAGAAAGAAAACAAAAACGAAAAGCTGTTATTCGACTCGGCACAAAGAAAAAGATTTGAAATATAAAAACAATACTCTTATTAAATTAAGGGCCGCAGTTCCAATTTAAAGCAGTCCTGAAACCCTGACATACATCGCCAGTTTCCTGACTTAAGAGCCTATACTACTTAAAGCTTGAGAAACCGAGACACGTCGAAAATACTACATGCTAGCGAAATAAATCCACCCTACGTTGAGTCACAGTTAGGTCTTATGTTTGCCCGACAGCGACATAAAACGTCGATAGATCCCGATCTGGGAAAACCTGGCCTTAAAATTACCGTAGCTGAACACTATAAAGGGTCTTATGTTATTCACTTTTTTGCGGGTGGCGAGTAAAATACCAAAGATTTGCGTGTCAGCTCAGACCGAGAGTGCGTGTACGCTGCAAGTGCGACATTATCAATAGACCCTAAAAATTCGAAAATGCTAACTCTACGCCCCATCACAGTTGCCTACAGCAAAAAGATACACGATCTCGGCAACGCAGCGCGATGGCGAGTAGCGTGTCGCCGCGCGGCGCCGCGCTGCGTTTTAATAGCGTTATTCAAAATCTAACTTTATTTACTACCAACGAGACCTTAAATAGCTAACCTAACCTAACATTTTTTTCACAAAGAAAAGATACAAATTTGAAGTATCTTTGCGTACGTCGCTTTTAATAGCGTTCAAAATCTCTCGGTTGTGATACTGACTGTAAGTAATAGGTGACTCGCTGTCCGACCGCTGATGGACTAAGCCCGGGTCGACGGCACGTTGAGCTCCACGCACGCCTCTAAGAGTGTCAGCATACTAACAGAGGTCGCGGGATTCCCGTGACCCCGGAACATAAAGGGCTATTGAAGGACACCGTGGATTTTAGTTAGTATATAGAGTCTGACAGTCCCTCCCGCTCTGCCTTAGGTGGGAGGACTCATTTGACGATTTTACCACGATAAAAAAACGTGTCTGGAACATTACGTGCTATCGACTTGGGCCTGATTCTTTATAGCTCACACATAAGTAGCCGGCCGCGATTCCGCCCCTGGCCATCTTTTGCGAGCATAGATAACTAGTATATGCGTAATAAAACTTTGACTAGGTGTTCATTTTTAGACAAGTCCTATCCATGAGATGGAGTGGGCTGTAATCTCTGACGTACCCCTATTGTGAGTTGGATTTCACGTGTCTTTACAAGTTTACAAGCTACAAAACATGCTGGTTTCGGGCATGCTGCAATCGCGGCCAGGGCACCTCTCCCCAGCTACTCATTGAAGAGAGGCTTCTTCGAGTGGTTAGAGAGGCGCCCGTGGCATCACCTTCCGCCTAACGCAGTTCCTCACCGGACACGTACGTACGTCATAATACGTAGGCGATTGCTTTATACATACAACGTGTAACGTAAAATGCGCAAAACCTTTGGTGGGGTAACTCACCTCATGTTACTGAACAATGTTTGTGCTAAGACTTTTGGAAATTCTAAAAAAAAAGAAAGATTTTTATACTAACGGGCCCGATCAATTTCTCATTTTGTATGAAAAAGCGATTTTTTTTTTGCGAATTTCCAAAAGTCTTGGAACAAACATTGTTCAGCAACATGGGCTGAGTTACCCCACGAGAGGTTTTGCGCATTTAACGTTATACGTTGTATACGTAAATGTGGCCAGTAGGACATGACCTGTTAGTAAATGTATATGTGTAGGTACTAAACTTTTTACAAGATAAACTTAGGTACTTGCTAAGTATCTTGAGTGTCATCAGTCTGACTTCATAGTTTGATCAACACTCATGACGTCATCATTATCTTAATTATCTATGTTGGAGTGCACTTCTAAGTTTATTGTAGGTCTTGGAGTAAGTGTAGGTATCATGTAAGAATAATAAATAAAATGTGGAAGAAACAAAAAAAAAAAACGAACTATGTACTACATAACAGAGCTATTAAGGCACATAATAAAATTCATTTGATAAACATAAAATATAAATAGCAGTGAAAATGATTTTTATTATAATTTCTTTATTAATTTTTGTAATAAAAATAACTAAATTATTGACTTCATTAACAATTATAATAATTGATGTAGAAAAAAGAACAGGCAGACGATAGTATGTCAATTACGGTAATAATGCACATACTTACTACAACTTTTTTTTTTTTCAAATAGTACCTGATTTTAAAATGAGTGCTAGGTAATATGAACCTATTATGAAGTTACGGGGAATAGAAACGCCCTATCTCCATTTAAATTACATTTATCTACCGATAGCTGCATTTGACTAGACAAAGTTAAACTCATATATATGTAGATAGAATGTTCTTCATTGTTCAAAGCCAAAATGTATTTCAATTTAGAACTTATAAACGCGAGTATAACTTCGTGCTAGATGCTGCGCTTCTCGTGATAGCGTGTATTCAAACATACCACAACCACACCACGTCGCAGCGACAAAAGGTGTTCAAGCTGCGAATAGTGTCGCAGCGACTTTTTGCAGTTGCGTTGTGGTACCGACAAAATGTCGATGTGGTTTCGTTGTCAATGTCGTTGCGATATAGTAACCTCGTGGTCATGCTACGTGGTTACCACATCGCAACGCAGTTATACTCCGGCTTTCGAAGAGGAAACACGGCTTGACTGAACGTAGTCATGGAGGAAAGATTGGCCGTGGTGAGGCCGCCGGTGGTGGCGATACCGTCGCGATGAGGTCGTATTACACAGGTGGTCGATAACAACGGCAAAATGTGGTACGTGTAATTGGAATATTCATTTTCAACATAAAATATACGCCCGACTACATGGCGTCGTTGTGGTGTGGCTGTGGTACGTGTGAATTGACCCTATCAGCCGTGAGATGTCAGCTTTATTTCTTTAAATGTAAATAAAAATACCAGACTACCTACTAATAAATAAATATCTTTAATAAAAACACTCTTTTAAACGAAATGGTATTCGTAATGAAACGAATCACGATTTTCTATTTATTTTGACCTGAAATCAACATTTCTATTTTACTTTCAAAAGTAAGATATAATAAAAGTAAAATAAACGAGTCAGGAGATTGACATACTAAAGTGAAAAATAAATTGCTCTATTAAAGTGTATATTTTTGATATTTTATAAAGCGAGCCAAGCCCCGCAATGTTTTAACTGACTACTACGAGTATAAGTTAACGGCATTAAATATTGATTGAACGGAAAACATTTACTTCTAAATCAGAGAATTATGAAAGAAGTACTTAACCTAACTAATAATAATTATTAGAAACGTGAAAGTGAGTTCGTTTACTATAATATATTATGGTAACGCTTTCTCATTTAATTCAGAATTTCAAGAATTTTGGTACAGAGATAGATGAAGTGGTTATAGGCCGAAAACGCGAGTAAATCTAAATGTCACTATTAGTTTATCAAATTGTCTAAATCTAGTGTATGAATAGCCAAAGCCTTATTAAAATTATATTTTAAAGAAAGCCATCAGAGCATGAAAATAGCTCCTGGTGTGACGTGTCTAGGGACGACAGTTAGGTGACATTGATGTTGAAAGTCGTCGTATTAATAAAAACTTCTTTCAAGGACTGACTTCAAAGTTTAATTTATAAAAATCACGTGGCGCAGTGTTCGTACCTTACTTGAAAGATATGTCTGGTACAGATCACTTAGGTGGTGCTGTTTTGTAGTAAATTGAACTCTTGCGAAGCCAAGGCGTGTCGTTAGTACTATGTATAATAACTTTTCTTTCGGAATTCGGTGGCAATCAAGTCAAGGAAATATAAACCGACTTTGGAAAGAAAAGTTAGTTGGTGCAAATCATTATATACCTAACCCATCTTATCCCAAAACCCGGGCTATTGAAAGTTGTGACAGTAATAAAAATATTGGCAAAAAGCTTTGTACGAATAGGAGGGATGTCCATTATGTAACGATGACGTTGTAGCAAATGACGGTTCAGAGCAACGAAAATATATGATTATGTGATGACAGATGTGTTTCAACCTTGAATACGTAATGATAAATGATTTTTATTTAGCAAATTGGTTTTGGCAAACTCTTTTACACGTCAAAAAGACACAATTTTTAAACTAGATGAGGCCGGTGTTTCGTTCCTGTCTACTCTGAGCAGAAACATCCGAAACAAACTCAGAGGTAAAAATATAATCTCGATGATCATATTGGATAAAAAACCAAACACACCAAAAATACTAAAACGCTAAACAAAAAATCTCTTTAACCACCTTTCTATCTAGATCTAGGCATAAAAGGTTTTTGAGTGCTTTGATAGCTATCAGGCGATCAGGTCATGAATAAGTAATTCTTAGCGGATAAAAGGTTTGGTAACTTTCCAGCTAAATAAAATAAGGTTTGTGCGATTTTTAATAGGTTAACGAGTAAAAAAACCGGCCAAGTGCGTGTCGGGGCACGCACAGTGTAGGGTTCCGTAGTTGCCCATCAAAATACTTATGCGAACTAACTAAACTGATTCGCTGAATTTAATTTTAAAAAGAAGAATTTTCAAAATCGGTCCAGGGGTCTTTGAGAAATCGGGGAAAATACATAAGAAAAAAGATTACAACGAATTTAGAACCTCCTCCTTTTTTTGAATTTAATTAAAAATAGTTGACGATAAAAACCTACCTATCCCCAAAAAACATACCTATAAAAGCTGTAAAAATAAAGTTGACAAACTTACATTTGCAGTTGTCTCCGATACATTTTGTTTAAGAAAATATGATGTCCAAGTACATTTTATAAGTTGGTCGACTATTACTCGTAAAGTTGTAAAACCTACTTAGTCATGATAATTTTCTTTTAAACTTCGTTATATATACTACTATTGTGAATTTTTTCACACTCCCAAACATAACCGTTTAGCTGGTAGAGGGGGGGACACTCGAATCGAGTAAAATTTAGCACTTTAAAGCTTAATATTTCACAAACGAATTTTTTTATCAAAAAATTTTTAATGGAAACTATCATTATTTTTTAAAGGCCTATTTAATGATACCCCACATTAAGGGGTACGCGAGAAAAAAAAAATCCCCACTTTACGTGTAAGTACTGGAGGTACCCTAAAAAAAAATATTTTACGAGATTTTATTTTACCACTTTTTCGGCACAACAAATCCGTATATTTACACCAAATTACAGCTCTCTAGTACTGTGCGTCTCTGAGCTAAACTGCGGACAGACGGACGGACGGACGGACGGACGGACGGACGGACGGACGGACGGACGGACATGGCGAAACTATAAGGGTTCCTTGTTGACTACGGAACCCTAAAAACGAGTCAAGGTTAGAGAATTATCTTGGAACACAATATTTAAAAAAGGTAAGATTAATTCAAAGAACAGCGGTGACTCTAGTAGTCTTTAAGCTTTTATTTTTTGGACGAAAAACTTGTGGGGAGTAAAACTGACAGGTGCATTAAAAAAAATACAAAAAACAACTAAACATTTTTGACGTCACGGTTGACCGGTAGTGGCTGAGTGATTGGACTGCTGCGCTGCGTATCACGGGTTTGATTCCAGCACAGTACAAATATTTAAATGGTCTGCAAGTAGTTGTTCCGGGTAGTAATTTAAAATGTTTGTAAACGCACCCACAACACACAAAAGTTAAGATCTTTTAACCTTCTACTAGTGACGTCAGATTGAGTAACAGTATTGGTGACGTACCGTCATTTTGACGTACTTCTGCAAAGTCGAATTTCAGGACAACTAAGTGCATAGAGATGAAACAAATGGCTTTATTTACAAGTAGATATCTTACTTTCATAAATTAAACATTTTTTATATATTATTACAATAGAAAATTTTACGTATATTATTAACACAAACTTAGTATTAATATTCACGTTGCATTTTTGTAGATATTGAAATCAATGAAGATTAAATTAAATAAATAAATCAAAATGAAATCCAACGATCAGTTCTTATTGATACTTTAATAAGTAACGAAAAAAAAATGATTTAACATACTACTACAGTGGAAAAAAAAAAAGATAAATTTTGGTGAGGAGTGGGTTTTATTTTAGGTAATAAAGGCAGGATTATTGCACTACTTGTATAGATGTGATGTTCTTTTTTATTTTTTGCGGCACTTATTGAGCAACAAAACCCTATCATTTTTCAAATTACTAAAAAACTCATCCTCGGAGTCCGTGTCAGGTTCTAGACTTTCTGGTCACTTTTCGTGTTACGATCAGATTCCACTCAGTGATTCTGTTCAAACTCATTACTGCTATTTTGTTTTAAAATCTCAGTGTTAATAATCGTAATCTTCGTCATTTGGATTAATTTTCAGTGAAAAATTGCAACTTGATAATAGTATAAATTTCGGATACTATTGGTGACGTGACGTCAAATTGACGTCGGGTATCCTATATCTCATCATCTGTGCGTTTGCAATGACCAATTTTTGTTAAATCGGACGCCGAACTGAGCTAAATGCAGCTACTGAGAAGTGCAGGTGAGGGGAAACAGTTGTTCGACACATATTCAGTGGTTTTAGTTAATAGGTGTCAAATTGACGGCACGTCACCAATAGAAGGTTAAGAAAGTCCAAAAATACCTTTAGAGCAACTTTCTAGAAGGGCCCCGAAGAAAAAAGAAAAAGAAGTAGACCACTAACACTATGGAAGAACGAGGTCAAAAGAACCACTGCTGTAGCTCAAACTGGATCCAAATTGCAAAAGACAGAGGCTTATGGAGAGATCTCTGGGGCCCTTGCCGAAGATGAAAACTATTACAACTAAAAATATATACAATTAAATTAAGAAACAAGCAAACCCGGCGAACTCCGTTTCGCCACCAGATGGCTTCGTTTTCTTTGCTATTTACCTCACGGAGCCCGAGACCTTTCCAACGAATGCAAAACCGTGGAAATCGGTTCGTGCGTTCTGGAATTATATCGTCAGGAAGAAAACCCGACTTATTTCTATAGAGCAAGAAAAGAAGATTAACCCACTAGCACTTGTAAGAATTTAAATTTAATAGAATTTTAATAAATTTATTGCAAGGAATAAAATGCTTTTTTATTTTTATAAAAGCGACCACGATACAGAGAAATAACTCGTATATTATGGTGTGTACTCGTAGTGACCTTGGCGTTGTGCTTTACCTGCATGAGTAATATTCTGAATCTACCCAAGTAAATGAGGTTTCCGTTGGGTTGACAGTTTCTAATTACTTATGGACATTTGAGCCCTCTAACACGCTTGTAGTGATTGTCTTGTGGTTTTTGGGTAGAATTTGTTAACCTATTTCGGCCTGGCTTTGATAAGTTGTAGACAGAAGCAGGGTAGGATATTAACTGTTACCACTTTTACAGAATGATATTTTTATAAAGAGTGTTTTTGTATATAAGGGTGCTTGTACACGGCGCATGTAACCCGCGCAAGTGCCTCAACATGCTCAAGCTACATGCGCCGTGTACAAGCACCCCGCGAGTAGCTTGATTGATCAATTAGCTTGCGCATGTTACTCGCGCGGGTAACCCGCACGTTTACCCATTTCCCCGTCTAACCGATTTCGGCCTGGCTTTGATAAGTTGTAGACAGTCAGAAGCAGGGTAGGATATTAACTGTTACCACTTTTACAGAATAATATTTTATAAAGGGTGTTTGTGTATATAAGGGTGCTTGTACACGGCGCATGTAACCCGAGCAAGTGCCGCAACATGTTCAAGCTACATGCGCCTTATACAAGCACCCGCGAGTAACTTGTTACTCGCGCGGGTAAACCGCAAACCCGCACCTTTACTTGCGCGAATTGCATGCGCCGTGTACTGGCACCCCACGGGTAACTTGATCAAGTAGCTTGCGCATGTTACTCGCGCGGGTAACCCGCATGTTTGCTTGCGCGGGTTACATGCGCCGTGTACAAGCACCCTTAGGTTAAGCCGCTTCGTACACAAGGGGATACAAGTCTCTGATTCCTTACAACTATGGATCCATTGACGCGTGCCTTTCTACGAAACTCCACGGATTTGTATTGCGAAAGTCGCTTGGATACTAAAGTCGGAGACTTTTTTTTTAACCGCGGGATTTATTCCAAACCGTGACCCAGTAAAGAAAAGGGCTATTAAAGGACACCCTGAATTTTAGTCAGTACAAGTCTGACAGTCCCTCCCACCCTGCCCTGAGTAGGAGGAAACATTTGATGATTTCACAACGATTCTTATACGAAAAATATCATATTTTCATACACAAAAGAATTCTTCCACGTTCGATAAAACATAGTAAAAAAATACAGCCGAATTCAGAAAGAGAGAGAAGAAACTCTTCCTTTGTTTGAAGTCCTTAAAAAAATAAACTTACTTGGAAATTAAACATCTCAGCCATAATGATATACGGCATTGATGATATGCCTCCTGCGTAAGCGGCGACGTAAGTTATTATAGCAACCACGGGCAACCATCCAGGGGTGACGCCTCCTTGTGCTTGTATCAACATTGTAGTTCCTAGGACTACATGTGACAGTACTGCTATTCCGAATGCTATGCTGATGAGAGGCTGGAAGAGAAGAAGAATATTAGTTACTATAATTGTACGATTCTTACTTATACTACTGAGGACTTGTTTGGTTTTGAAGACGGTTCATTTTTTTCATAAAGTTTTTTTTTTAATCGGTTGTAAAATAGCTCCAAAACCTGACTTATGAGGAAACAGAGGGAGCTTTATGTTATCTTAATAATAATTATCACATTCTAAAACACCTACACGCACTTTTCCCTCGCATACTCACTCACACTCACTCGACACACATTTATAATTATTGAGCAACTAGCTGTTGCCAGCGGCTTCACCCGCTACAACTCGAAAACTATCCCACGGGAACATAAAATCGGGATAAAAACTATCCTATGTGTTAATCCAGGTTATAAACTATCTGTGTACCTACCAAATTTTAGCCGAATCGGTTTAGTGGTTTTTGCGTGAAAGAGTAACAAACATCCATACATCCATACTTACAAACTTTCGCCTTTATAATAGTAGTAGGATTAATCTATCTAATATCTTTAAACGAGCAATTCTTGTATATTTATATATAATCAGGATCTCGGAAACGGCTTTTAGGATTTTCATGAAAGTTACAGATTAAGGGTTTTTCGGCTCAAGGAATCGATTTATCAAGGTCCCAGGTTCGAGAAAAGCTCGGTTCACAAGATATAGACATTTTAAAAACCGAGCGAAGCTCGGTCAACCAGATATTGCCTATTAAACGTTTATGTGTAGATTCCCTCTATAAATTTTCGTCGGTTCATATTAGACAAATACATTAAACTATAAACGAGCAATAGACGGGACATCATTAAGAAAGTTGTGATCCAAAACTTTTTACCACTAGGTAAAAAGTCGCTCATTCTAGTAGTCGCGTTGCCATGCAACGCTAGATAGTGCTACTGACGCACGGCATCAACAATTTTGTATGACAATTTTCCCAATGCCCGCTCTATAGGTTCTTTTAAATCTCTTTGATATTAGACATGAAAATAGTAATCTAATAACAAAAAAATAATATTAAATAAAAAAAAAACCCGACTGCGTAAAAAAACTAAAAAGAAAGAAACAAGCCCAGTAGTTTAGAATTCACTCATTCACACTCACAGTCGGGGCCCATTCAAATTACGAGTATACCAATCAAATCTTCCCAAGGGGGTGAATTCTAAACTACTGGGCTTGTTTCTTTCTTTTTAGTTTTCTTACGCAGTCGGGTTTTTTGTTTTTATAAATATTAATTTTATTTTACTGTTTTTAGTTTTTGTTAGAATTTATCAGTACAAATTAAATTGAAACATATAAGTTATATATGTTTGGTAAACCATTTTTAAAATCCTTTAATTTGATTTGACCCCACTTGATAGAATGTGAGAGATTTAAAAAAAATATATTTAGTTCGGAACCCTTTGCACACGAGTTCGACTCGCACTTGGCCAGTTTTATGTACCCAGTGACACTCTCACGTTTAAGACGAATCTAACGACACCTCTCAAGTTAAAATCCATCAAGGCGTTTAGGCTGCAGAGCAACACACAGAAACATACATACATACACTCGAAAAACATAACCCTCCTGGCGAGTTTGGGTGCACCAGAAAATGTTATGATCTACGTTATTTATCTAAGTTATATTTCTCGTGAAACTTTCCGTTTTCCAGAATACATTCAAAAAACTTTAAAAGCACATATGGACTCAACGAATATTTGATCGTTTACAGTGTCCTTTACATTCCTAATACTCACTATGTTGTGTTTATGTTTGTTTGGTGCGATAATAGAAACTAGAGACCATCCGTCTTCCTGCAAAAAAATTTAACGTCTGTTGAATACTTGTCTAAAAAACTGGCAACTGCATAACTGCATTTGACGTTGGTGTAAGGGTCGTTTTGCAATAACACGCAAGAAGTTTCTCTCTGATTTCTCGTTGCCAGACTTGAAGAAAGTTTGTTACGTCCTGCATCTGTTGTTTCGATTAAATTCTTTGCGAACCCATCAGCATTTTTGATCTCTGACAAACCATGGCGTCGCAAGTCCATCTTCCTTCTTAACTAGGTTACTTCGTCCACTAGCACTTTATTGATTTATCTTCTTTAATAAAAGTTTTAAACTGATTGTTTATTAACGGAGTCTGTGTCCTAAACTGAGCTTTTAAAATGATATGGAAAATGTTGCTACTATTAAAAGTGTTTTCTTGTATTTTTAATAGTAAGAGGACCTTTTTAAAGTTCATGATTAGATTATGAGGTTAATGAAATCTATTGTAACATTTCGCACCTTTAAAGTAAAACCGTTACTAAACGAAATTATACAATTTTACAGGAGAGCCAAAATTAGAAAAAAGTCACCATTTTTTGCCAATAAAATCTGAATGCAGGGTTCTATAAGACGTATAATAAGGTGTTATTATAGATCTCTGTTTACGTTATAAGACGTGATTTTGAAAAGTTTTTATTTTAATTTATTGTATTATTTATTTTAATTTATATTATTATAGTAACATTTTACCATTAAGAATTTTGGTCATTAACACAGAAAACTGTGTTTAAACAAATTGAAACACTTTTCCTTTAAAAAAAATTAATATCTTCATAAATTTTTGGGACATTCAGCGCCGTGTTTATCCAAATAATAACAGTTTTACTTTAAACTTCCGTTATCAGTCTTCCATGAACCCGTTCTTATTGGTATAGACACAATATTGTATTTCGTGAGCCGATCATAATTCGGTTTAGTAACGCTTTGATTTACCGCCAGATGGCGTAAAATACACTATTTTGAAAAAATGACAAGTTTATGTTGAAGTTTACGTATATTTTACATAGATGGCATTGATAACTCAATTCACGAAAATTTTCGTTTAGTAACGGTTTTACTTTAAAGGTGCGATTTGTTTATTAAATAAGCTTTACTTACTGTTTAAATTTAAATAATTTTCTACTAACCACAAAGTAGTAGAAGTCATTCTCGCGAAAAAATGTAACGTAGCTTAATGCAGTATAGACTAATGAATAGACAGTAGACAGAAGAAAAAAATAGTGCAAAGAAACCTAAAATGAATAAAATATAGGTAACAAAATAATCGAAAACAAACAAAAAAACTTGTTAATCGCCTTGTTTTGAACTACCAAACATTTTTTCAATAAATTGTCATATACAGGGTGGGCTTTTGTAATCCCACCTGATGGGAAAGTACTCTTAATACTGCAGATAGAAAATTTTACCAAAGGAAACATTCCTTTATTTTTGAACAGAAAGCAAACTGCATTCAAAGATTTTCTAAAATTCTCTTCTCCCACACCCGGGAAACGAACTGGCTAAAATCTAAAAAAAATATACCCTGTACTTTTATTGTATCGATCGTTAGGGTCAATTATAAGGATTAAATCTCTCTAACAACCATGATAAATTAAATGAAAGGAAAACCAGGAAATCTTAAATTAATTAAATTATTTACAAAAAATGGTTCGATTATATATAGCTATTCAGTCGGCGGGGACCCCGGCAAAATTGTAGCAAATTATTGAAAGAACAAATCTTTTTTTCAGATCGGAGAAATCGGTTAAAACTACAATGTATACAGTATGATAATTTAAATAGGTTATTGCACACGTAATATTGTTTTCATATCATTCATTTATACTCATTTTGTGGTGATTAAAATGGGTAATAATATTTTTTTCCAAACAAGGACCACAATAAAATTGCTATTATTTGCAGTAGTTCGCGCATAGCTTTGTCGGTGGTCAAGGAGGTGAAACGCCATACCAACTTAGTACGGGGCTGGACACTTCTGAAGTGTGCGAAAAAATTAATGTCCCTCACACCATTTTGATAGGATTCCATCTTTTGTTGTTTTATGGAAACTTCTCTCTAACACAAATTGGCATAAATACAAGGATATAATGTACGTGCCTGAAAACATGAATTTCGTCGCCCCAAGGGGTGCATATTAAAAGTTTATATAGAAAAGTAGTATTGTCAGGAAGTAGTTGGTAAACAAAGTGGACTCGTTGTCACATTTATTATGGAAACTTCTTGACACACTTTTGTTCCCCGATGTTACCGTGGCCTGGGAATCAAATAAACCTCACAGTTTGTGAATAGATACGTTAGCAACGTACGTACGTTATCGTGACTGGAGAGTAGTCACAATTTTCATAAGAATCTTTTTCAATAAGTATTTTAATCTTTTTCTGGGAACGGTTTTATTATTGACAGCATTACGGCCCGGTATCCACCAAAGCAGAGAGGAGAGGAGATGTGTTTGAATAACCAAACAGATGTCCAGGTCCACATCTCCTCTCCGCTTAGCTTCACTTTGACATCTCCGCTTATTGACAGACGCTAATTACAGACATCTGATTGGTTATTCAAACACATCTCCTCTCCTCTCCGCTTTGGTGGATGACGGGCCTTAATATGCAAAGCAAAACCGGTTTGATAGTTATAGTTTTGTTTTTCAGTAAGCTTCAAGGCCTCATATCCTTCACAGTGATCCATACAACACTGACGACCGTACATAGACGGTGCACACGGCGAATTAACCGTAAATTTTCACGGCGAAAAATCGTGTGTGTACAAGAGAAATTATTCGTATGGTTTTTTATTGTAAGCGGTTGTTGCGTTCAAACAAAATATAAGAGCAAAACGGTAATTTTATTATAATTGGGTATTATTAAAAAAACTTTGCCCTACAGTAGGAATTTCTCCTTTATTGTGTCTACGTTTACAAACATTTAAACTTACTTATACAAACGCCCAGACCCGGAACAACTACAACGGTACTTTGTGAATTACACAAATTTTTGTTTCGTTCCGAAATTGAATTCGAGACACGCAGCGCTGCAGTTGTTCGCTTATAATCAATATCGGATTAACAATAACGATGCACACATGTATAAACTAATATCAGATTAATACCTACATAAGGCAGTTTCATTTTTCCAACAAACGAGTTAGTAAAGCCAAAGTTTAAAAGCTGACAAAAATGATATCCTTTACTTTGTCCGTGCAAGTTGTACCCACTGAGAAAAGCTTGTCTGTCTTATTGGCATCGAGCCAGCCGCGCTACAGTTTGCACGTCCTTTGACCCCAAATGTTATTTTTGCAACTCACCGCCACATATATCCGAAGTCTATACGGGGATAGACGTTAGGCGCTAGTAGAACATCTTGAACCGCTTTTGGGTTCAAATTTAGACCATCCTGAAATCCGGTTTAGGATAGTCTAAATTTATACCCAAAACCGGTTTGTTTGTTTGTTTGAGTTAAAATTATATAGAAAAAAAAGTGTAATTAATTAACACATACCTACATTAGTGGAATTATCTTTATCTTTATCTTTATCTTTATCTTTATCTTTACATATAATAAAATCGTAGAGCTGTCATTCCTGTACATTGAATATTTTTTTCTTTTTGTATTTTTTTCGAGATAAGGGATCGATTCTGATGCCAAATCAACTTTTTTTTTTTCGAAATTTTTTATGTTTTTTTGATTTGATCTATCGGCGACTACTATAAAGTTGTCGATCAAATTTTCCTCAAATATTTCTAATAATATGCTTCTGTTAATAGGCTATGTATTATTACGCTATTTTTCCTGGGAGATAAGCAATTTTGAATTTTGTTGTTTTTATGTGTTTGTTGATAGTTGGAAGCTAAACCACTGGATATTATTTAGTCAATTTTTCCTCAAATATGCCTTAAACTGCTCTTCTATTAATAGGACATGTATAATTACGCTATTCCCTTTGGGGGATTAGCAACTTCATAATATGTTGATTTTCAGTCATTGTTGACATTTGTATAAGAACCGCTATTTGAAACTCACTGTCAGCGTCCTAGCCAGTCCGATTGGTAACCCGCTTGACTTTGGTGCAAGGGGTCTCTGGATCAAATCTCGCAGTTTTCTTTTACACGTTTTGTTTTTTTTTTATTATTATTATTTTGTCCTGAGAGTTTCAAATAATTTAAAAAAAAAGGTTGCACTCCAGGAGTGCCGGTAGAAGTGAAAACTTTTTTGTTACTATGTTTTATTTTTAATTTGAATGACGTCTTACTCATTTTCGATCAGGGTCACGTGACCCTGACGCGAGTTTTGGTCACGTGACCCTGACGCGAGTTTTAAATTTTTTACCCATTACAGAAAAAGTGTACAACGCCGCTAAAGAAGTTTTCACTTCAAAAATGTGCATACTTTTATTTCAATATTATTCGCAATTTTAAATTATTAATATTTTTTTCAATAGTTCTCTAGGATATAAATCTACACTGATTTAAATTGTCGTAGTAAGTTGGATTTTTTTTTTAAATTGTAATTGTTTCAAGGTGTAGGAATTTTAAAGATTAGAAAAAAATCTGGGTTTCTATATTTTGTGTTTATATAATGTAGTTAGATGAATGCAATACGACAAAATGAAAAAGGTTATTTTTCTATTGCTTAGTGCAAGAAAACACGTATTCTAAATTCGGCCGCCAAACTTTACTGCCGGACAAACGTCACCGGTTGTTTGAAAAGGGAAATAAATAATTTAGAATTTTCTTCAATAATTACGTAAGTTGAAAAGTGACTTTTTTGTTTATGGTTATTTTCAATTAAATTATTTAAAAGGGGTGTGTTTCATTATAAAAGTGATTGCACAAGTTGTTTCATGTAAATCGGATCAGTAGTTTTTAAGTTATTGTACTTTTTGTATAATCAAACTTTTGTTCCCGTGTAATTTTTGTAGTTTATGTTCTAGGAACTTTTTTGTACTTAGTTATAGGTACATTTTGTTTTATATAAAAATAGAGTTAATAAGGAATCTAGAAAGGTACAATACATAGTTATAAGGTTTAAATTAATAAGAAAATAAAGGCTACGAAGGCCTCGGTCTTAGTAAAAATCACAAGGAAAAACGGGCTCAAAATACGTGTGCCTCTTTAAGGTAAGGACGGCGGTATAAAAGGCGGTATGACCGGCGCCGGCACTGCACTGCGTCAGTCGCAGCCGAGCCACCGAAGAAGAATCATCACTAAAAGAAGACCGAAGCCTTCAAAGTGAACTCTTCAAATTGGTGTTTTTTATTATTTCCGTTGTCCGTGGTCCCCCTATAGTATTTCCGTAATCTTCCAAAAACGTACGCATTCAGGGGTGCGTGGGTGCATGCGTCACTAGCGAAGGCAAGGCACGTGTGCACAACAATAAGTCTGGTAATGGACGCGCTGTCGGAATCCCGGTCCGTCCATTACAACTTGCTTTCGCATAGGCGGATCGTGTCCTCTATAAAATCTGTTTTCATCTGCCGCTTGGCCTTCGGCAAACATCCTCCGAGTGAAATATTGTCGCTCAGACATTTTTTATAAACGAAAAACAATCAAAAAATACTTCTCACAATAAAAATATCGGTGAGAGAAGTAACCACAGTAGTTACAGTAATTTACTGTGACAACCACGTGACATCGGTCAAATCAGTGACTCATGGTACCGATTTGTATGCAAAACGCATAAACTACACTCTCTACGTAAACTGAAACGAATGTGGTAAAGTAAATTTTAGCCTTCAACTCATGGTACGGATTTTAGTTCCGCTACTACCCAATAGAGGCGCTGTACAGATTCTCATACAAATTGTTTTACGTTTACTGTAACGTAAACGTAAAAAAAACTCATGGTAGAGTGCATAGATTCTGTTTTAAACGACGACAAGTTGTACTCATCGAGTCAGATAATTAGTTATTTTTTAGGTATCACGCGGTATGCTAAAGGGAGAAGAGCAATACTATCGTACGTTCAATTTGCAGCGATAGGTACTTATATCGACCAAAAAATGATAGTCTAATGTTTAAAATAAACACGGTTCTTTGCGCTCAAATAAGGACGTTTCCTATGCAAACTATGCACCTAGATATAACATTATTGATCTAAACTAATAATGAAAATGCAAGTATGTTTGTTTTTTATTTTTTCACGCATTACTACCTACTGAATCGATCGTCCCAAAATTTAGCATAATTATACGTTGTCAGAAGTCTAGACACGGATAAAAGGTATCTTACATCCCGAATAACAGAAGAGAGCTGTTGCCGAGAAAACAATTACGTTCATATTCCAGATATGGCGCCACTTACACGGTCCGTATTGTTTCTCAAATTCTAAATTAACGCAAGCGAAGCCGCGGGCAAACACTAGTATACAATAAATGTATTTTCACAGTAATAATCGTTTCGAAATGTTTCTGAAACTTTATAAAATTGACTGAAATAAGTCTTTGTGATTTTTAGGGTTCCGTAGCCAAATGGCAAAAAATGGAACCCTTATAGATTCGTCATATCTGTCTGTCTGTCCGTCCGTATGTCACAGCCTTTTTTTTTTTCTTTCCTTTCTTCGAAAGAATAAGAGCTATCCTGTTGAAACTTGGTATGTAAATGTATTAAGTGAACCGCATTAGGATTATCACACAAAAATAAAAATAAAACTAATTTTGGGGGTTGCCCCCATACTTGAATTGAAACTCAAAAAATGTTTTTTCGCCTGGCCCATACGTGCGGGGTATATATGAATAGGTCTTGAAATTATATTGAGGTTACTAGCATATTTTTTTTCTAAACTGTACAGTTTGCGCAAGAGACACTTCCAGTAACTTCTAAAATAAGAGAAATAAAAAACTAAAAAATATATATATGATGTACATTACCATGCAAACTTCAATTGAAAATTGGTTTGAACAAGATCAAGAAATTAGTTTTTTTTTAATACGTCATAAACCGTAACCCGCAATTTACTTTTCAAAGTTACAACCAACTACAAGAACGTTTATATTATGTTATTTGCTGCTACGGAACCCTTCATGGGCGAGTCCGACTCGCACTTGGCCGGTTTTATAAATGCTATTTTACTCAAGCCAGTCACTCAAACCATATTCCTAGCTTAGACTATGCGTGACCTGCTGTGACCTGCCCCCTCCCCAACTGTCCGGTTATGGATGCGCTTAATCTTAAGATAATCAGAAATTTTAAAAATAACTTGACATACAAGAAAAATTACGCGTTTTTGTAAAAAAAAAAAACAAATTATACAGGGCGAGAAAAAAATTGAATAAAGTTTAGTGATAGAATGGGTTTATTCATTTACAATCCAACCTAATAAATTGGAACGGGAAGCGGGTCATTACCCAGTTTGTCATCTTTAAGATCACGTTTCCATTATACAAGTTACTCGTATGCAAGTTGCAAATTGTGTGCAACGTGTACAAAACTGTTTGAGTTACAAAGCAAATCCCACCCGCGGTGGTGGACGCCCACGGCGACCGACGTCGCTAGACGATCTCCGGCCACCGTAGGCGCGGGCATGCGGGCAGCGAGTAAAGGGCAACTCGCTGTCCGACCATAGACCATGCCCGGGTCGACGACGCGTTGTGTTCCACGCGCGCCTCAATGAGCGTCAGCATGACGACGGGGACCCCCCCTTTAGAGGACCAAAGCCTGCCGGGCTCGCGGGACTTATCAAACTACCGTAATCCCGGAACATAAAGGGCTATTGAAGGACACGGTGGATTATAGTCAGTACGAGTCTGTCAGTCCCTCCCGCCCTGCCCGGGGTAGGACTTATTTGATGATATTACCACGTTAAAAAAAAAAAAGTTACAAAGTAAATAGATTTTGTGTATATTTCTAATTCTAGCAACTTGTATACAAATGTGAGGTCATACTTGTATGTAAGACTTGCTTTATGGAAATGCGCCTCAGGTTTATCGTTTACCGGTACCATAGAGTAGATTACTACGTTACGATTCCACAATCTGATGTGAGATATTTCTACGAAACATGGATTGTAGTAGCGTCCTGGGAATAATATGAACCTAAGGCTAAACTGATAGGGACCTACCGAGTAAAGCCCGATTTAGACGATGCAAGAACTCGCACGCGAGTTGCATTACATTGCGGACTTTATAGGCTATAGGCGCGACGAATTCAGTTGATCAGTGTCACTCGCATAAGAGTTCTTGCTCCGTAAATGAGGCTTTATTACGATCATTCGACCATAAAGATCCTACATACATTAATACAATCGCGAGCAAAAGTATTTAATCCCTTACTCGGATTCCGCGCGATCTTGAGTACTTAATAACTAGTTAAGAATAATCAAACCGGTACCATTTTGAAGGTTTAACTGTAAACTTTAAATTGATACCAAATTCATTCAAATCACGCTATTATTAAAAGAGCTTTCTTCGAACAACCAAATAAGTGATTTCATGCCTTTGATCGCTAGTGTAGTTAAAATATGACATAGTAATACTAATTCTAAAATTGTAATACAATAAGATTCAATTTTGCTATTGCTGACGAAGTGAAATGAACATACAAGACATTATATTACCTAATAGTACACCCACATTTTGCATGTTTACCTTTTAGTCCCTTGTAAATAGGAAGCCAACCCATTGCCATCAAATTAACAAAGATTTAAAATTCGTGGCTACCAAAATATTCCTTATACAACAACCCGACAACTCTGCCTGGCCTGGACTTCGAACCCGGGACAGGAGGTCTAATCTTTAAGCACGAAACCTATGGTTTCGAGATAGGTTACGGCCGTTTTCTAAGCCCCGTGATGTAGTGTCCGAACTAAGAATTAATGACATTACGATTTCACAGATAGCTCGTTAGGCCCGACGCTGCGTTACGCGGATGCACGCGCGGTTCTATACAAAAGTGCTCCGTCGCGGGGACCCGTGCGGGGACCCGCGCGGAGCCACGTGCGGAGACCCGCTTGGACGTCCGTCGCGGGGGCACGCGCGGTGCCACGCACGGGGCCACGCGCGGGGCCACGCGCGGGACCACGCGCGGGGCCCCGTGCGGAGCCACGCGCGGGGCTACGCGCGGTTCAGTCAATAAGGGTGCTTATACACGGTGCATGTAACTGGAGCAAACAGAGAGCAAATTTTTTTTATGAAGACTTTCGAAAAATTCCTCCGGTGCTGAAAGGAATATGGTGAGAGTAGGTGATACAGATTATACATGCACAATAATGCAATTTTTTTTTAGCCGAGAAGTTCGGTTTTTTTACCAAAACATGAAAATTGCTTATTTATTTAACTCTCTGCGAAAAATCCCTCAGTCTCAATTTTTTTTGTAGTTAAAGGTTTTGTAGGTTTAAATGAAATAATAGGAAGAAAAAAAGTTAGAATAGGAAATTATAAACATCCAACTCGACTTCAGTGTCACTCCAAATCAACTTTTTACATATCGCGCTTTATCTTCTAGTGAGAATCTAGTGAAAAATTGCTCTGCCGATATTTTTTTTATCTGATTTCTTTTCCTTAAACAAATAGGTTTGTTACGTAATCAGAAACTTTTTCCTTTTTATACAACATTATTTGATGTCAAATCATTCAACAAAAACTATACAAGCACACCGTTCAAATGAACTAGCGACACTGCGTAAATCGGTCGCGTGTCCACGCGCGTGGCCACGTGCGGGGCCCCGCGCGGGTCCACGCGCGTGTCTCCGCGCGGCAACCCGGACGGGACCACGCGCGGGGCCACGCGCGGAGCCTCGCACGGGGCCACGCGCGGGACCACGGACGTGGACCCGCGACGGTTGCCCGTCGCGGGGACCCGTTTAACGCAGCGTCGGGCCTTAGAGTCCGCTGCCACTACCGAAAATTCATGGTAGGTACCTATTACATTATTTTAATGTCTTAGCTAACTGAATTAGAAAGAAGGATGGATCGAAGGTTACCTATCATAAGATCGAAAAACGTTTGACCGAATTTCTTTAGACCGAAAACTTTTCAACTATTATCACTTGGTTTTTTTTACTTCATCGAAGTCACGTTTGCCACTGTTTCAGTTATCCTATTATCTATTCGTTTTTTTCGTTACTCCAACACTTCATTTGGCCGAAAAAAAATTTACCTATGTTACACTTACCTACTAGAAACGACGACGGTTGCTCGAAGTATTCTGTTTCCAAACATTCAATATCCAAATTTCTAGAAATTTGTAGGCGCCATTGAAATGTAGGTAGACAAAACATAATAATTGTGCAAATGTCATATACTATAACTAGCTGTGCCCGCGACTTCGTTCGCGTGGATGTCGGAACTTTAAAATTAAAAAAAAAAAAAAAAATGTTTTATTGTTACTAACTTAACAATGTATTTTCTTTTAAATTGACAAAGTGTCATACAAACTTCCATCCCCTATTTTGCCTGCATGCCAAATTTCAGCGCGATCCGTCCAGTGAAAGCACCATCTATCGAAAATCAATGAACTATTTTATTGCAATGTTATGATTTTATTGCTGTGCGGTTTAATATTCGTCTTAATTGATTCGTTCCATTAGGTACTGATAGGTTCTAACTAATACATTAACATCCTCCATCATCCCTTATTATATCGCCATGGGGGTTGAATTCATCAAAATCCTATTTAAGCGGACGTCTTCCAATCTTTGATTTCAGGTCAATCAGTCGAAAATCAAAGAAGACTTATAAACTTTCATCCCCTCTTTTATCTCCTTAGGGGTAGAATTTATCAAAATCCTTTCTTAAGGGGTGCCTACGTCATAGTAGCTTTATGCATGCAAAGTTTCAGCCCGATCGGTTTAAAATTGACGAAGTTTCATACAAACTTTCATCCCCTATTTCATCCCCTTAGGGGTGGAATTTATCAAAATATTTCTTAAGAGATGCCTACGTCATAGTAGCTTTAAGCATGCAAAGTTTCAGCCCGATCGGTTTTAAATTGACTAAGTTTCATATAAACTTTCATCCCCTATTTCATCCCCTTAGGGGTGGAATTTATCAAAATCCTTTCTTAAGGGATGCCTACGTCATAGTAGCTTTATGCATGCAAAGTTTCAGCCCGATCGGTTTAAAATTGACGAAGTTTCATACAAACTTTCATCCCCTATTTCATCCCCTTAGGGGTGGAATTTATCAAAATCCTTTCTTAAGGGATGCCTACGTCATAGTAGCTATATGCATGCAAAGTTTCAGCCCGATCGGTTTAAAATTGACGAAGTTTCATACAAACTTTTATCCCCTATTTCATCCCCTTAGGGGTGGAATTTATCACAATCCTTTCTTAAGAAATGCCTACGTCATAGTAGCTTTATGCATGCAAAGTTTCAGCCCGATCGGTTTAAAATTGACGAAGTTTCATATAAACTTTCATCCCCTATTTCATCCCCTTAGGGGTAGAATTTATCAAAATCCTTTCTTAGCGGATGCCTACGTCATAACATCTACCCACATGCCAAATTTCAGCCCGATCCGTCCAGTAGTTTGGGCTGTGCGTTGATAGATTACTATGTCAGTCAGTCACCTTTGTGTTTTATAAATTTAGATAGATATAACTCTGACGGGTATTGTATTATCATTAATCATTTGCTGTTAATTACATAGTTGGACTAATTAGGGGCAGTGTTGGGCATTAATCAATTAATTTGTCAATTGTCTTGTTAATTGACTAAAAAAGTAATTGCAATTAAATTAATTACAATTAAATTTAATTGCAATTAAACTTTAATTGCACCTTTCAATTAAATAAATTTGATTAACGTATGTCAATTGTAACTCGCAATTAAAATAATTGCAATTAACTTTTTTAGTTTTTTTTTGAAACAATTAAAACTAACAATTAACTTTATGTATCAAAACGAAATTAGTCTAATCTGTCTTTTATTTGTTGCCAACATGTGTATTACTACAGGAATAGGTGGGGGTGGGGGGGTACTATGATGACTGATTATGACAGTCCGAGAGTCTGACGGAGTCTGACAGTTTATCAGTCTGACAGTCAGACCGAGTTTGACAGTTTATCAGCCGGACAGTGTAGATCCGTCTGTCAATCTGATAGAGTCTGACAGTTTATCAGTCTCACACTGCTCATGGGTATATTAAATATTTATATAAACTGACTGTATATTATACAGCAGCATTTCTTAATTGTTAGTTTTTAATTAAAATTCCCAAAACAATTGAAAATTAATTAATTGTTAATTGTAGTAAACCACAACTAACAATTATTTAATTGTTAATTGTAGAAAACCACAACTAACAATTAATTAATTGTTAATTGTATTTTTCACAATTACAATTGATTAATTGTTAATTGTATTTTTCACAATTACAATTGATTAATTGTTAGTTTTTAATTGTTAATTGAATTAAAATTTGCCCAACACTGATTAGGGGTGTATGCATTTTTTGTGATTCTTGATAGGTACTCTTTTGTGACTTGTTATTTTATATTGAGTTGTTCTTGTGTTTGTAAAAAGGTTTATATTGTGATACACTTTCATACAGCTTACAAACAGACATGCAACATGCAACAAGCAGCAAGCACGTAGCATGCAATATGCATCATTCAAACAAGCATGCAACATTGTTTCTGTCATGATTCCGGCGCTGCGGGGTTTTGGGTAGCACCACGCGAGCTTATTGTCGCAGGTGATTTGAATGCTCACCATCGCAGCTTCAGCTTACTGGCCGGCTTCGCCAACCGAGCGAGCCACCGCACCCGTCCGCACCTACCTGATTTTAAATTACACTCTAGGTTTATGGTATGGCAGACAAGACTACGTAAAGTCGGCTTTGCAGCATTTCTTTCGCCACAAAGATTTGTAGCATAATAGGTATATTGAATGTTTACGACAGTAGGTAATTAAATTTTTGGTAAAACGTTGTTGCGGTATGGTGAAAATATGGCAAATAAATCATTTGGCAACTGAAAAAAGTTTAAAAGAGGCTTCGGTCAATAGTAAAAAGTTATTTTGTTAATCGGCGGAACATACTTCGGTAAAATAATACTTATGGCTAATAATACTTCGACGATCTGAAAATAATTATGTCAAATAATGCATATAGCAAAAGAGATGTTGGTCAATATTTTTCGGTATAATGAAATTCGAACAAACAAAATTCGGTAAATTGATCGGTTCCCGCATTTAATAGAGAAAGTTCTGCCCAAAAATCTCCTAGTTAACTTAATATACTAGCCGGGTAGCTAATAAGATTTACGTCACACCAAAAGCCACGCTCAAAACCAGGGTACAAATCTCCGGCGGATTATTCCGAAATAGTGTGAATATTTCAGAAAATTAAAGTTGTACAATGAAAGTTTAATGTTAACAACATGAATAATGAATAAGCGCGGCCGTTATGGTTGTCACTTACGGAAAAGGTTTTTAAACGGAGAGTTAATTTGAGCTACATAAGTAAGTTATTATCATGTTGTTTTATAGTTTTGGTTTTCTGGGGTGGGAATTAGGCAACTTATTTTAGGTGTTACGCTATTTCATGATGCTTATCATAATTGTACTGTTTGTTCACTGACTGTGTCATTCGTAAAGTGGCTAAGGAAGTTACGTCACTATAGATAATTCTATACAGCTTAAAGAAAATCCCAGCAAAAAGTAATAAAATAAAACGAAAACCTACAAATCAGAACTCAGCAAAATCCTTCTTAAGAAAAAAAGAAACGTACAAATAAAAACGTTGAAACGCAAAGTAGGTGTTCGGAAGAGTTTTCTCTAATCCGATCAGAAATAAAGATTAGTCAGCAGGGACATTTATCAAAATTACTACGGAAAGGCTCTTACCTTCCGGCCAAACTTTTCCACACAACTCATTGAGATAAACGAGGCAACGATCATAACTGCCGGGAAGCTGAGAGTCTGGAGTTCTGGGTTCCACGTGACGCCGGCCGATTTCAAAATGGCGGGCGAATATGTCAATGTTGCAAAGTTGCCGCTGTTCGTTTGAAACGTCACAAGGATGACGTTTAGTATGCAGCCGCGGCGCCATGCTTTATTTTTTACTGAAAATTGTTAATAATAATTATAATTAAAATGATAGGAGAAGACAACAGTTTTCTAGTAGTCTAGTCTCTGGGGCGACAAATTCATTTTTCTTTCTATAAAATTATAATAATTATTATTTGTTTTAGCCCAAAGTAATTAAAGATTCACTGAGGAAAATTTCCAAAATTCAAATCTTGACAGCTAAAGACACTTTAGCAATTTAACAGGTGTTTAAAATGTTAAACTTCATTTAGGAAGTTGATGGATTTGATGATACGGACGGTAAAAAGCTTTAATAATTTCGCTTAAAAGAATGAAGTTGAATCAGGATTTCGCAATTTTGGTGTTTAGACGAATCGATGTTGTTTTTTTTTAAGTGGTAAAATCATCAAATGAGTCCACTCAGGGCAGGGCGGGAGGGACTGTAAGACTTGTACTGACTAAAATCCACGGTGTCCTTCAATAGCCCTTTACGTTCCAGGGTCTTTACCCCGGCAGGCTTTGGCCCTCTAGAGGGGGGGGGGCACCGTCATTATGCTGACACTCTTTCCGCATGGTGGGTTATGGCCCACTCCCTCTCACAGAGAGAAGGCCTGTAGGATCTTCATAATCGTAAGCTGATTATGTTAATCGGATAGATAGGCAATCACTACATGTATAACATGATAGATACAGGCACTATGCCAAAAACTGACCTGAAGTCAGTAGACATACACCCGGCTTTCATTGAAAAAATACGAAACATACTTTAATTACTTACGTATAGTTCTGAAGGAAACCTTTGGCAGTGAATTATAAGTCAGCTCTTGATTTTTCATATAGTCTATTTCGTTCTGTATTACTTTGTCTTTCACATCCAGTTTTCTCAGAAACGATATAGTTGAGGCAGCTTCCTGTAACATAATTATATTTGTTTAAAAATATAACTATTATTACATTGTATTAGCAAATACCATATTTAAATGGAGGAAAATTCATATGTGACGATATTTCTGAGTTCCAAGAAATCGCAATTATTTTAGTTTTTTTTATTTATTATTAATTCATGTTTAATTGCGAGAAAAAAAAATAAACTTAAACACAAATCGCACCTCCGCTCAAATAACGTCATAACTCGATAAAATTACAAATGACTTTTATTGTACCATTCGTATCAGAATATCTCATACTTTATGCTCACAAAACGTCATAGACGTAGTTCTATTATTTGTCCCTAGATGACACTAGTGACGTTATATTGTTTACCGAAAGTTGTGACGCGGCGAACATAAACAGTGTCATATTTCGACATGCGCGAGGTGGTCATAGGTACGTTATTCGGTAAAAGTGAACTGTGTCGACTTAAGGCAGTTTTTGATATCTAGGTAAGTAAAATTTATTTTCTTTTTCTGCAACTAAACTGATGCTTGTCGAGTAATGCCAGATGATTGAAACAACGCAATAAAATTATTTGTTGCGCCCTTATACTGGCCTATACAGAGTTATGACAGTATATGTGATTGAAATTATGAAAATAACATATTTATTGATCACTAATATTGGCCTATACAGAATACAACAGTATGTATAATTGAAGTTAAACAATAAACATATTAGTTGCGCCCTAATACTGACCTATGCAGAGTTAGGTATGACATTAAACGTGATTGAAACAATCATAATCATCATCAGCCGGAAGACGTATACTGCTGAACATAGGCCTCCCCCTTAGACCGCCACGCCGAACGATAATTCGCCACTTGCGTCCATCGGCTGCCCGCGACCCTCACGATGTCGTTGGTCCACCTACTGCGTGCTGCGTTTTCCGGTCCGTGGTCGCCACTCGAGAACTTTTCTTCCCCATCGGTTGTCAGTTCTACGAGCGATGAGCCTGCCCATTGCCACTTCAACTTGCAAATTTTATGAGCTATGTCGGTGACTCTGGTTCTTCGCCGAATATCCATGTTCCGGATTTTATCCCGCAAAGAAACTCCGAGCATAGCTCTTTCCATTGCTCGTTGAGTGACTCTTGGTCTCTCTAAGAGGCCAGCAGTCAAGGACCACGTTTCGGAGCCATATATCATCACTGGCAACACACACTGGTTAAACACCCTTGTCTTGAAACACTGTGGGATTCTCGATGAGAAGATATCACGTAGCTTCCCAAACGCTGCCCATCCAAGTTGGATTCTTCGGGCGACCTCTTTCTCGAAGTTGGACCCACCTAAATGAACAATCTGTCCAAAGTAAGTATAATGGTCTACAACTTCGAGAGTATCGCTCCCAACAAAACCGGTACGGGTGCCACATGGACATTCGACATGACTTTCGTCTTCTCCATGTTCATTTTAAAGCCGGCCCGTTGGGAAACGATACTGAGGTCGCTGAGCATAGCATTGAGGTGCTCCAACGATTCTGCCATGATGACTATATCATCGGCAATACGAAGGTGAGTAATGTATTCGCCATTGATGTTGATGCCGAGTCCGTTCCATTCCAAGAGCTTGAAAACATCCTCCAACGCGTTCGTGAACAGTTTCGGAGAAATAGCATGGTGGCGTTTCTATACAAAGCGTTCGAGACGGTTCATAATGACTCTTGAGAACAGCTTGTATACATGGCTCAGAAGTGAGCCTCGGTCCTGGATGAGAAGATCATCGAGCTGGATGATTAAATTTTGATAGAATTTTGTCTATTTGTCTGTTATACGTTTGTAAATTTTATTGTCAATTTAAATAAGACATTTCTAAGTGCAATACCTGTAGTACATTTAAGAATTTATTGCATTCCTTATGAAGTAAAATATAGTTGTGTCATTATAATAAACAAATTACAGTAAAACTTTGTTTTTTTTGTACATATAGTGTCACAACCTGGAATTTTTTCACATTATTTTCAGGATTTTCAGGTTAGTTAATATATGAATTTATAGAGCTTAAAAAATCAATCTAAGTCGCTGAAGAACGTTTTCTTCTAAAATGGTTACTTTTAAAATTATGATCCAAAAAGTGAAAAAATTAAACAAGGTAAACTTTAAACGTGTCTCCTGAAAAAAATGGTTTTTGGAGTTGTGGCGTTATTTGAGCGGAGATGCGAAATATAATAAAGGATTAATGGAATTCTCGTGAAATGTGTATTCAACGTAACACGTTACACAGTAATGTTCTATGTTTTTAACAAACTTCAAAAAGGAGGAGGTTCGCAATCCGGTTAACATTTTTCTTTTTGACCCGACTGCGCCAGGAGGGTTATGTTTTTCGAGTGTATGTATGTATGTTTCGTTGTGTTGCTCTGCAGCCTAAACGGCTTGATGGATTTTAACCTCCTTTGATCCTCCGCAATCGAACGAACAGAAGTTCTACCCGAGCACGATTACCATTGCGCCAGCACTACTTGTAGATGAATGGTTGAAATTATGAACTATATTAAAAGTTAATTTGATATGTATAGTAATAAAACAACTTATAACAAAAGGTCGTAAGTCAAAGTGAAGCGTCAGTCTATTGCTTTGAGAATTTGATCATGCGTTTTTGAACCTGACTGTACAATCGACACAGTGGAATTATGACCCACTTTAAGCTTAATTTCCTACAGACGTTTAAATACAATTAGATCCACATTCGCGTAAACATACATATCCATGGTAACGACTTTGATCTTTGTCAATATGACGGATTCAAACGACTAATTGTCAAAATGGGTCATGATTCCACTTTGTCGATTGTACATGCCCACTTGTAATTTGACCCTGTAAAAGTTTCATTCAATTTGGTTATAAAGTCTTAATTTTATGAGCATTTTTTGCCTATGCTTGTTTTCTTGGCAGATTTTATTAACGTTCTACCGATTAAATATTTAAAATAAAAAGGGTTAAAAAAACTTTATTGGAAAAAAACAAGTAACCCACTTCAAAAACACATTATTTTTGACGTGATTTTACTTACAGAAAATATCTCTGCATTGATTTTCTTGTAGGGTATACTCTCTGGGGTAAATGCAGTGTTTCCGAACACGGCTTTAGTTCGCCTGCTAGCAATTATGTACATGTACACGTACATACCTTAAAAGCCTCGCAGGAGAGCAGACGGCCATTTTGTTTGTTTTTTTTTTCCTTTGATAATAATTCTTCAGCTAAATTGAGGTATACGACGTGTTTGCGAAATGCCGGAGAAGTGTGAGATGTCTCTTACGTCTCTCGTCATCTCTCTAATGCCTACTAGTTTAGTACCCTCATATTTGACTGTATTATTTTATTGTAACTTCAGTGTAATTGAAGAAATACTACTGTTAGTGGTGGTGGTTTCATTTCTGTGCAGTTATTGGCCAGCTAGTAGTGAGTAGTGAACAAAAACAGCTCCCAGACCTATGTCCAGCTATCCCAAGCATCATCAGACAGGCTTGTAGATCTAATTCGCATTTTATTTTCGAGAAAAATCTAAATTCAACATTTTTAATGACCTATTAGGCATAATAAAATGAGCCAGGTTCTATTGACTTCGTTGCTTTTAGACTCCGCCATTGGATCACATCTCAGAGACCCCCTTTGTTTATGTTTCGTCTGAATTTTATTCAACCTAGATATATGTTTGTCATTAATGGATTAGGTAGTGAATTGGCCCATTACCGGAGCTTTGTGAACGAATACATCACTTGGACATAACGAGCTGGTATTAACGGACTAAGAGAGAATTGTTGCGCGAACTTACTGTAATTGGGGTGTATAAAATGTGTTGGAGAAAAGAAAAACTTCAGAAAATTAAGGTTAACTAACTCCTTTCGAACAAATCAAAATGTTTTAGAAGGAAAACGTGCCAGACACCTCGAGTTGTTGGAAAAGTAGGATTTAGTTTTTCTAAGTGTCTAATTTAAAAAGGCTCAGGTTGAAAGTTAACGACTACCCAAGGTAAAGTTATTTTGAATTATTATTTAATTTTACTTTTGTAATATATTTTTATTCTAGTGACATTATGGAGTTTCATAATTTGATCACCTATTAAATGGTATATTTTCCTGAAATTGGAGTAAAGTTTTTAAAGTCGATTTTAAATAAAACAACTTACCTCTATCTTTCCTCTCTTCACCAAAAATGCAGGCGACTCCGGTGCCTTTACCATTATGATAAAAGTGAGCACCGGCACCCACACTACAATCCATAGCACGGTATAATAATCCAGATATGCCCCCATAGTAAACATGGCCAATATACCGATATTCTGGAACAATATTATGAAGGAGCCGAGTACCCCTCGTATGTCATCTTGACTGATCTCCCTGACGTACATTGGGACTACGTTATAACATCCTCCGGCTGATAAACCACCACAAAGTCTGGCTATGATTAACACTGCTATGTTTGCTGATGACAGCTTCATTATCCAACAAAGCTGAAAAGGATATAAGGTTATTAATAAAATTTTGAATGACTTCGTACGCAGGCAAGCGACAATGATTCTAGGAGATAGAAATACAAAATAAGTCAATCTACCATTCAGACTGCTTTTTAAGGAAAAACTTGCCAGTAAAAACTCTAATTTGTCCATCAACTAGATTACTTTAAAGAAAATGTCGAAGATACGACTGTTTTAGAATTAATAATACTTCCGGTCGAGGTATACATTTTTAGTGCTATATCTGATGTCACCTACTCCCTAGTTGGAGCATTTTTTTCTTTCTGTTTTAAATAGGTACCTACTTTAATTGGACGGATTTGCAATTAATTGATTCTGGAAAGTAGCATATTCTAAACACTTAAGTTTCGGTGGTACATAGGTATTTCTAGAACAAAAAATTCGACCCAAATCAAGTTTGTTTGGTCTTAATTTGGCTATAGAAATTCACCTACAGTTCGGAATTTAACTTCGACGATTCATGTTGTGGCCGGCTCAAAAAACAAATAAAATGCAAGGATTTTTTCGACCACAACCTAGTGGTATTTTTGCGTAAAAAATAAACATTCAATATTTCCGTACACCTATAATAATTAACTATGGTAACCCAAATATTTGTGAAGATTGGCGTGGGTGGGTAAATACTTCATTAACATAATAAATTCATCAATACAGTATTACCACGAACTATTCAACTATTCAAAACTACAGACAAGAGCCTCAATTAAACAAATTAGTCGACAATTATGAACGCAATTACGGTCAATATTCTGTAACATAATTATGACCTTTGAACTAACCTATCCTTACTTCATAAACTTTCAAGCATAAGCAGGATAATTATTTAATAATTACTAGAGAACATCTTCGAAAAATAGTGTTACTGCTAAATTAGGTTTAGGCGCATTTGGGCTAATTCTCATTTGGGCAACCGACTCCATAATGGACTACTTCTCATTTGGGCTACTTCTCATTTGGGCTAATTCTCATTTGAGCTACTTCTCATTTGGGCTAATTCTCATTTCGGCTAATTCTCATTTTGGCTACTTCTCATTTGGGCTAATTCTCATTTGGGCTACTTCTCATTTGGGCTACTTCTCAAAATTTGGGGATGTTTATTAAATTAAGTACTGTCTTTATCTATATAAACATGTCTTTAAAAAGATTTTTGCTTTTGGTGTTGATAGTTTACAAATTAAACTTTATTGGTAGCAAATGCCAGGAGTTTCAAATTTTTCATAGGGGTTATTGAAATGAAATGAAATGAAATGATGTTTATTTATGCAAGTAGGTTTTATCAACACTTGTACACGTCTTTTCATAAAACTAGGAGGTGTTTCCTACCTGACTACTCTGAGAAGAAACATCCGAAACAAATCAGAGGTCACAGTTCTTTTAAACAGACATCATAAATGTACAACAATAATTATACGAGGACCTGCAGGCGATGTCTGAAATGGTTTCTGAAGAAAGAACCAACAAATTTGAGTGGACCTTAAGTCAGTGCAAGCATTTGTCACCTTTCGTGGAAAAAAACTTTAACACAAGGAGCTCAGCGACACGACGAACAATACCAAAGAAAGGACTGTTTAGGCCGCTTAAGTTACTCAAACTGTCAGCAATCATTATAATAAATAAATAAATAAAAAAAAACAGCTGGCCCACATGGGTCCTCGTATTCACAAAACTAAATAAAATAAATAATTACATGTAAAATATAATAATGTCAGTTTGTATAAAAATATAAAATAATCATACATGTCAGTTTTTTAAAGGCAAAAAGAAGAAAGAATTTGAAAAATATAAAAAAAATATGTCAGATTGTATATATAAAAAAAAAAAATGTATTCATAAGGGTTTCATAGGACATAGGTCACTAAGACGCAATTTTACGAAATTCGTTCTCTAAGGGGTTTTTCTGTGGTTAATAGTTTGTGTGGAACTTTGTTACTACAAGTGCTGGGAGTCTCAAGACGTAAGTTATAGTTAAGACGGGATTGATGTAAGGTGAACTCGGCGAAGACCATCTGGCGGGAAGGACCGTACAGTAACAATACAACAAAGTCTGAATAACCACAGCAAGTCAACCCGAACTTCCAGCTCTTTGAGGCGCGCGTGGATCACAACGCGCCGTCGACCCAGGCATGGTCCATGATCGCACGGCGAGCCACTCATTACTCGCCGCCCGTATGCCCGCGCCTACGGTGGCCGGAGATTGTCTTGCGACGTCCGTTGCCATGGACGTCTCCCGCGGCGGGTGGGTCGTGAGGTGGACGCTGTCCTCTCCCTCACGCATTCTGCCTCCTCTTTTGCTAATTCGCAAGAAGCTTCTTGCTTCGCAGCAGGAGGCGACCGCTTCCCATTCCGTCTCGCCCCGCAGCATGGCCTCGACCAGTGCCGGGCGCGAGGGGTCGTCGCCTTTCGCCGCTGTGAGGACACGGCGGTGCTCTGCCTAAGCGGGGCAGTCCTGCACCGTATGCTCCATCGTGTCCTCTGGGTGATCCTCGCAGTGGTGACACCCAGGCGTTTCTTCCTTCCCCATACGACAAAGGAACCTCCCGAAACATCCGTGCCCGGATTCAGAAAGGAAATTCGACCCCTAAGGAGTAGATTTTGGGTTGTTAGGATGGAATCCCAATATTATATGCATTGGGGCTATTTTTAAGACGTAGGTACCACTCAAGACGGGATACTGCGGGAAGATAGAATTTTTGTTGAATATTGATTTAGATTTTCGAAAAGTATCCCGTAAGTACTTAGGTGGCTGGGTGTAGAAATTCACAAAAGCAAAGTTCGAAAATCGCGCGAAAGAAGTCGCGGGCGGAGTGCTAGTGCTTATTTATAAAGTTATACCTAATTAATATTGTTAGTTGATTATTGTGTGGATTTATTTTGATTTTATAGAAATTAAAGAAATTACAAGAAGTGACACCTAGTAATGTTTACCTATCCTTTAACTATTGATTTGTGTATGTTATAAATAAATGTTAATTTCAAACCAGACTAAAGTAATATTGTAGGAAGTAATACTTTTAACATTGTAGACTTACCTATTACATTGTTCAATTAATGTTGATTTATTCTTAAAATAATGTAATTAATCTCTATAAAGACATGTTCGTTCATATAGATAAAGACAGTACTTATTTTAATAAACATCCCCAAATTTTGAGAAGTAGCCCAAATGAGAAGTAGCCCATATGAGAATTAGCCCAAATGAGAAGTAGCCCATATGAGAATTAGCCGAAATGAGAATTAGCCCAAATGAGAAGTAGCCCAGATGAGAATTAGCCCAAATGAGAAGTAGCCCAAATGAGAAGTAGTCCATTATGGAGTCGGTTGCCCAAATGAGAATTAGCCCAAATGCGCCTAAACCCTAAATTAGACCAATTTTAAACTTTTCTTTGAATTGTAGATTTCCAATTATCTTGTTTACTTTTTTTCGTATGAGGTTTCTTTTAAATCTAACCGATATTTCTCAGTCATTTAATTAATGCAATACAAGAGTTGAAAGTTTGTATGAAATATGCCTTTCGGAGGGTATGTATTTTTACCAAAATAAATATCGATACAATGCCGCAGTTCTAGGCATTCAAAACACTGGGTTCCTTATCTATGGCAAAGTTGAAAGGGTGTCCGTAATCTAACACGCCACACGCCAGACAGGGCAAACTTACATCAAGGTGAATTGGCTCTTATAGCCTCCATTACAAGTTTTTTATTATTTCATTGTATACTAGTTTTTTTTTTTACCTTGGCGAGAGTCGATAATTTTGTTTGTTTAACTACTTCTGTAACTTGATTGACATGTGGTAACTACGAGTTCATATTTTCTATAGCCAGGATCAACAACTGAACATTAATTTATTTTTACGATTTAATAAACCTTTCGTGAAAAAATATTTAAACGATTGTGAAAACTGCATCATAAGTCATCGCTAAATTTTAAATATCTAAGAAGTGTAAAAACAGGCATAGACGACTTGGTTTTACATGATGTAAAAGTAAATAAAAAAAGGTTGCACTCCAGGAGTGCCGGTAGAAGTGAAAACTTTTTTGTTACTATGTTTTATTTTTAATTTGAATGACGTCTTACTCATTTTCGATCAGGGTCACGTGACCCTGACGCGAGTTTTAAATTTTTTACCCATTACAGAAAAAGTGTACAACGCCGCTAAAGAAGTTTTCACTTCAATAAGAACTTAACTATTTGGTAAATTAAGACAAAACCATCTTGACTTATTTTGGCAGTCACACGTCGTATTTGTATAAAAATAAATAAGGTCAGTCCACGGTAACAGCAGACAAATCGGGAACATGACGGACGGTAGTTTTAACTGTGAATTTCAGGTATGCAATGCAATTTGTCTGTACCGCTATTATACATACAGGGTGGAATTTTGTAATGCCACCTGGAGGGAAAGTACTCTTAATACTGCAAATAGAAAATTTTACCTAAAGGAAACATTCCTTTATTTTTGAATAGAAAGCAAGCTGCATTCAAAGATTTTCAAAAATTCTCTTCTCCCACACCCGGGAATCGAACCATTTTTTGTAAATAATTAAATTAATTTTTTGATTTCCTGGTTTTCCTTTCATTTAATTTATCATGTTTGTTAGAGAGATTTCATCCTTATAATTGACCCTAACGATTGATGCAACAGAAGTACAGGGTATATTTTTTTCAGATTTTAGCCGGTTCGATTCCCGGGTGGAGAAGAGAATTTTCGAAAATCTTTGAACGCAGTTTGCTTTCTACTCAAAAATAAAGGAATGTTTCCTTTGAGTCAAATTTTCTATCTGCAGTATTAAGAGTACTTTCCCTCTAGGTGGCATTACAAAATTCCACCCTGTATACTTGAACGTAGATTCAAAACATCAAATAAAAAAAGATTGAGAGGTGTCAAGGGACACCCGGATGGAACGAAGTTACTGTATACACTCAACAAAAATAATCGTCGCGACTCCACTCCACTCCACTCCACTTCGCTCCACTCCACTCCACTCCACTTCGCTCCGCTCCACTCCGCTCCACTCCACTCAGCTCCGCTCCGCTCAGCTAAGCTCCGCTCTACTCCACTCCACTCTTTGAGTTCTAGCACCCTTTCACAACGCACGATAAGGAACTTCGTTCAAAAACTTCGTTCCAATAATAGGTAAACGAAGGGAAAAACAAAACACAAATAAAACAAAACAAATCACTCTTACCGCTTGAAGTACCGCCATGATCAAAACTGCTACCTTTCTCCCAAATCTGTCAACGATGAATGCAAATAATGAAACTCCAAAGGTAGCCGCTATACAAAGAGCGCTGGCTATCCATGATATTTCATAGTCTGACAACGGGTACCCGACCGGGGAGTCCGCTGATTGTAAAACTTTTGTCATCGGTGACACCCATCCCGCTTGGAACCCGTATGTTAGGAGTGTGGTGTTCGCTACAAATGAAACTGTTCGGTTATTTCCTGATAGACGTCTTGTTTTTAATTTTTTTTTTTGTAATTGTTTTTCTCGGGCATTCGAGCAATTTTTACCTGGCTCTATGTTTTTTAGGTTAAGGTGATGCAAGTATAATGTCCGGTAACAAAAAGACGCGTTTTTATTATCTTCATCATCATCAACCTATAAATGTTCCCACTGCTGAGACACAGGCCTCCTCTCTGTGAGAGGGAGTGGACCATAATCCACCACGCGGGCCCAGTGCGGGTTGGTAGATGTCACACCGGATCCTCACGATTGCCGGATCCTCACGATGTTTTCCTTCACCGTTTTGAGAGCAGTGGTGATGAAATAAATTACACAAACTAATGCGCCAGGCGTGGTTCGAACCCACGACCTGCAACTCGTAAGTCGGGGCCGATACCACTCGGCCACCACTGCTCGTGTTAGTTTTTATTATGCGAGTTGCAAATTGTATACAACTAGAACAAACCTGCATGCAAGCTGCAAACAAGTAAGAGTTTGAACTTGTAATTTTTTTTATATTTATTATGCAAGTAAAATCTCCATGCAATTTGCACACTCTCGTTAACTAGTTTCCAATTCAAGCTTGCATGCAAGACGTCAAACTTGTAAGCAAGACTTGCATAATGGAGACGCGGGAATGAAGAATGAGTGAAATAAAGTGATACAATAAGCTGAATGATAATAAAAGAGGCATGATCATGATTCCGCGAATTTGATTCTTGGCGCATATTTATTTCATTAGGGAAAAAGTGAAACCTTTTTGAAAGAATCACAGATTAAAGTTGATGGATTCTGCTCCAATCTCCAACATCCATAAGCTATACTTAAATTACGAGTATAATGCTATTGACCACTAGGACAATTTTGCCCATTTTCCTTTCTCAACTGTTTGTAACTTTCCCCGGATTTTAATAATAAGGAATGGTTTTTTACGTAAAATCCGCCAAAATCTTGAAACAAAATAATATCGTTGATCAATGTTGTTCCACACTGGAAATTGAACCCAAAATTATAAGGTCCTTGGAATTAAAACTCCATACACAGCCTTTTAATGGATACACTCTACGCCTTTTAAACAGGAACAGAGCAGCAGTCTACTATGCATTAATTAGTCATACGACAAACACAATGCAAGTGCGAAGCTTGCTAATTATGACAGTAATGAGAATTCCTTTGTTTGCCCAAGTGAAATAGCTGTGGGTATGGTCAAATGAGGAATAACATTGTTAGAATGCTTCATGTGAGCTATTCTTATTACGTGTTATTAAACTATGCTAAGTTTAGAGCTTTTTCACTGGCAGCATCAGATCACATCGCGACTAGGCGTTTTTCCATTAGGCGGAACGGTAACGGCGACGGTGATGGCGACGGCGACGGCGACGGCACCGTGCCGATCCCGGGGAAGCAAAAATGTATGAAAACGTATGGCTCGTTTTTGCGCGGGCGGCTACCTTATGAGCGACTCGCTGACCGACCATGGGTCATGTCCGGTTAGACGGCGCGTTGTGTTCCACGCGGGCCAAAGCCAGTGAAGGTCGCGGGACTCAAGAATTACCGTGACACGTTACAGTCTGACTGGTCCTCCCGCCCTGCCATGGGTGGGAGGAATCATTTGATGATTTTACCACGACAAAAAAAAAGGCCTCAGGTGAGAAAAAATATAAAGATTTACCTAACATAGCGACCAACCACTGCATGTAGGCACATCCTTTTTTGTCACCTGCTCTCTCTTTTTCTACTCCCATGGTCCTTAACAAACTATATTCACGTTTCACTAACTGCGTGAAGTGTTAGAAAGTGCAAAAAGATAATGATTGTAGTACATTTTCAACAAACACCAAAGGTGTCCTCTGATAACAATATATTTGTAATACTAAGTAAATTAGGGCTGCTCAATCATAATAATTATGATTTATTAACTATAGCCCGCGGCGTTGCCCGAGTGAAATTCGGTGACTATCCGTCGGGAACGTTATCCCGGATTAAGGGCCTTCGCGCCTTTTAAGCCGTAAAAACGTTACATTCTAAAGCAAACTCCTGATTAACGGCTGGGTGTAAAGATTGAAAAAAAATATATGTTGAATGTATATTCATGTACAACAATGTGAGTAAATTTTATTTTCGTATGACAAATAGTTGAACTGTAAAAAAATATTTAACAACACGCTATTTTGTTCAAATAAATGCTCACTCCTTCTAAACGGCTTCTTTTATTTAAAATGTTTTTGAATAGATCAATCGGTGTTAAAATTTACTACAATGTGAGTAGCGCTCATGTAAATCAGTCAATATTTTACAAAGAATATGTTGAAAATTGAGATTTCCACATATAAAAACCGGGCGAAGGCGGGTTTTTACAGCTGTTTCTGCCTAGCTGCATAGTCTATGATATCATTTTGAGGTATCGCGGTATGCTCGGGACATATTAATATGTGCGGTGAAGATATGAAAATGTGCGTTTAGCTCCGTCTGGATGTTCAAGGTCATTGAGGGTACTATGCGCCTTAAAAAAATATCCCATGACTGTGTTAATCTAGACTATAAACTATCTTTGTAGGTACTAAATTTTATCCTAATCTGTGCAGTACCTAGTTTTTGTGTGGAGGAATAACGGACTTCTATGCTCATAGATATTCGCATTAATATACTGCAGTAATAATGATACATTTAAAAAAATAATACAATCGAATCGAGATACAGACGAGCGCAAATTTTTAAAAGAATTCCAAAAAACGTTTAAATATTATGTAAAACTTACATTTAAAAAAATCACAAGTACAATTCTAAAAAAAAAAAAAACGAAAAACAAAAAACCCGACTGTTAAAAAAACTAAAAAGAAAGAAACAAGTCCAGTAGTTAAGAATTCACTCATTCACACTCACAGTCGGGGCCCATTCAAATTATATCAAATCTTCTACTGGACTTGTTTCTTTCTTTTTAGTTTTTTTAACGCAGTCGGGTTTTTTGATTTTTGTAAAATATTTTTTTTTATTTCATACTTTTTAGTTACTATTCAGAGAATTATTGTTTTGCTAAACAACTTTAAATCGTTATTATCCTAAACTATTATTTAAAATGAAAAATGATAAAGGGAACCTAATGATGATTTTAAAATACCTATTCAACGATACCCCACATGACATAGTTCATCGATATATTTTTTTTTTCATTTTGACAATATGGCGTCTAGTTGTCGCTGTGGTGAATTTTGATTACTTTCATGTCTTTAGTGACACTCGCAAGGTTAAGACGAATCGATTGACGTAAATATTATCAAAATCGGCTTACGCATTTGGTCTCTAGAACGCCACATAGAAACAAACATAACATAGGTACATAGACTGATAAACACATTACCCTCCTTTGCGTCGCGCAGTCGGGTAAAAAGGCTCCGATGTTTAGCGTGGTGCACATAATTATTTATGCCTTATCTATTTAGTAAAATGAAATCAAAATGTATGAAAGGTTGTGTAATACGAGTATAAACATCAACTCTTTAAATTATGATCTTGCAACCCTGACAGTCTCATTGATTAAACTGGAGTGCAAAATCATAAGGCCATTTATTATTTTAAACTTTACTCCGTGGTTTCACACCCACTGCTCTGCTTCTAATTGGTCGTATCGTTATATTTTAAAGCCTTCCTTGATAAAAGGACTACCTATCTAATACAATTTTTTTTTTTATTCGAACTAGAATTTGCTGAAAATAACAACTCTTCAGCTTTAAACAATTAGTATAGACTAGCTTTTGCCAGCGGCTTCTCCCGCTACAACTCGAAAATTATGCCACGGTAACTCCTATGTGTTAATGCAGGTTATAATCTATCTGTGCACCAAATTTTAGCCAAATCCGTTCAGTGGTTTTTGCGTGAAAGAGTAACAAACATACCTATACACATACATACATCCTCACAAACTTTCGCATTTATAATAATTATTAGTAGGATATAGATAACGGAGTAAAAATTGTGTAACTGAAAATCTGATCAAAGACAAGAAAATGCAATTAATTCCTTTTTTTTTAATCAGTGTTTGACAAGACGTTTTAAAGCGTTTAACGAGGTGCGCTAATTAAAAAATTAAAATCAATTTAAGTTCAACACAACCTCAAAAATGTATTTCAGAAATTACTTGTGAAGTGGTTTTCCCCTCATGCCACTGTAATTCTTGTGACAAGAGTTCTCAAGGCGTCTCAAATACCTTCGCCTTACCCTAAACAACAACATTTTAGGAACGTTTACCACGAGTTATCCTTACACACACATGCAAAGTTTTATTATATACGATAAGGTTTACTTTATAATTTACTGGCATTAATTCAATAAATAGGCGTTTTCAAAATAGACAAGGCATATTATCTTAGAGAACATCCAAATACTACGAAATACTTTTTTCCGATTTTTGATGTTGCGTTTTTCAAAACTCCGAATTTTGTAATTCCTAAGAATTGAAATATATTATGTGATATTACCCAATATCTTATTATTGAATGCATCAATCAATCGTTGTGACAATTCTTACATTTTCCCTAAAAATAAGCTGTAAATAAATAATATTTTTCAAAATTCAAAAAACATTGCAAATGTTGATTTTAAAATAAACTAATATTTACCGGGTTCGTCATTTTGACCGAAAGTATACCTTTTCCAATTATAATGTTAACGCAAATAAGTTGACAATGTCAGACAATATTTTTGATATTATGTACTGTACGATATCAAAATATTGTTTAATAACTGTTTATATACTACGCTATCAAAGTAAATAAGATAAATTTTCATTTTACAAAAAAAAATATCTGTGTGAGTACACGTTCTACATATAAAAGTTTGTAATGAATTATTATGTATTAAAGCAAATTTGCTATCCCTTAATCTCTATATCCTATATTCTATTTGACCATCCCAATATTAGTATTAAACTTAATAAAGTATATCCATTAAATCCCATGCAAAACAGATGCATATCACTAGTGTGTAATGTAAATAACATAATTACTTTGCTTATTAGATAACAAGTTTACATTTTCTAAGATAATTTAGTTACGGTATATTATACTCGTAGTTTGTTTGTTTATTACACTCAGTTATTTGCTCTGTTAATTTTTCCTTCATTAAGAAAGGTGAAAACGGTTAGTTTAATGAAAAACACGACAATAATAATTGTAATATTTGTTTAGTAAAAAAATAAGTTAAAAAATAACTAAAACCCGATTACGACAAAACCATAGGTGGTTTTGTCGTAATCGGGTTTTAGTTATTTTAGGTAGGCCTAACGATTGTGTGAAACAACCGCAAGTGGCACACGACCACGGCTAGCACAATATCGGCCACATTAATATTGTTCTTGTTTTATAATTTTCAGTGCACGTTTTTGTCGTAGTCGGGTTTTAGTTATTTTTTAACATATTTTTTTATTCACACTATTTTGGGGTTATATTATTAATTATTTGATAAGTATATAATAATAAATGCAAAGTAGCGAGTATATTTCAAATTTACTCATTAAGTCTTTTCATTTGATACCCATGTTGACACTGTTAGAAACAGGCTAAGTAGCTATTAATGTATATAAAAGCTATTTAATGTATATATATTTCAAATGTGCACATCAAGCTCTTTAATTTGATACCCATGTCGATACTGTGCGAAAAAAAATTATTTTTTCGGTTACGACTTTACATCGCATAGAAGGCGCCGTATTGGATTTGGTGACACGTCACCTACCCTATAACCAGCGGACAATTGAGACGCTTCTAACGACACCTCATTTGTGATGGAATGATAAGTAGTTTAGAAGATATGAGGGAACAGACAAATATACATACATACCGGTCAAAATCATAACCCTCCTTTTGGTTTTGCCGTAGTCGGGTAAAAATAAACGCATGATTTCTTCAAACAGATTAATAATGATGGGCTAATTTTTAACCGATTTTTTTTCTAGTTCCTCGTTTTCTAGCTTTTAGTTTTGTAGGAACTTGTTTCTTGTTTAACAGTTTTTTTTAAATAATCATAATTATGTCTTACGTTCAATTCCTAGGTCGAGCAGCTTTATTGGGTTTTACCATTAGTCTGAGTGACGGATTCCAAATGGTTGCGAATATCCCTGTTTCATAGATTTTTTCTCCCGAGGACGATCAGATCAGAGGAATGATCGTTCCGAGGTTTTACCAATTAATCACAACAAGGAGCTCTTCAAAAAAGCGTGAAAAAAATTATCTAAGGGTGGCAACACGTCGGACACGCCGCAATCGCGGCGGCAAGATCCCTCTTTGAGGAGTTACTGGATAGGCGTCACGGGCGTGCTGACCTACCGCATGACACAGGTCCTCACCGGACACAGAAGTTTCGAGAGGTACCTGTGTCTGATGATGAATGAAGAGACGCGCGGCTGGGTGTCACCACTGCGAGGATCGCCCTGAGGACACGGTGGAGCATACGGTGCAGGACTGCCCCGCTTGATCAGAGCATTACCGTGTCCTCATGGCGGCGATAGGCGGAGACTTCTCGTTCCCGGCATTGGTCGAGGCCGTGCTGCGAAGCAAGACGGAGTGGGAAGCGGGCGCCTCCTTCTGCGAAGCAGTCATGCTCGCGAAGGAGGAGGCGAGACGCGCGAGGGAGAAGATTGCGTCCTCCCTCCACCCCAGCCTCAGTGGTAGACGCCCACGACGTCGGACGTGGCGCCGAGTAAAAGGCAACTCGCTGTCCGACCGTAGACAGTTTATCAGAATCAGATTAATTGCGATAAAATTCAATGAAAATACAATACTCTATTGCTCTAATTGCTGCGGTCCCTGGTTAATGATTGTAAATAATATTGTACTATTTAAGCCACCAGCACATCAACCTAAAAATCTGACAATTTTTTAACAGATATCTTTATTACAAGAAAAATAAGGTTTATGTGTGTTCAAAGGGTGTGCTGGCGTTAGTACAGAATGCTCTGTTGCCGGTTGTATGAAGGGACTATTAACACTTTGTAGGTAGTAACTTTCTATTCAACTTAAATATTTCTTGATAGAGAGCTCTCGATTGTATAAGCAAGAGTGCTAAATGAAAACTGCATAGAAACAGGTAACAAAGTATTGCCAGTTTCGCAAGTTTCTTGTCTCGTTCAGAAAGGGGGTAATTAATCAAAAACTTTGTTTTACAACTAAGTTAAAAGCAAATTTTAAGTTTTTGAATAAAATCCTTTTTACTGGAAAGGATAATAATAGTCGATCTGTTTCAGAACTCTATAATATTGCTTAATTTATATTTTGTACTAGCGACCCGCCCCGGCTTCGCACGGGTGCAATGCTGATATTAAATACACTACAGAAAAACTGTGAACGTTGTATATAAAAACATAGCGGCCCGCTCCGGCATCGCACGGGTATAAATTATATAGCATAAATGTGATTAAAATCGATCCAGTAGTTTTGATTTATTCATTAATGCCCGTTGCCCGCACGCGTTAAATTTGGAGTGAAACAATCCCCCTTTCCCTATACCATGAAGATTTCCTGCTATCTTTGGAATATCTAAATTCATACACTACATTTTTACTTATTTACTTTTTACATTTTTAACTATTTATTTTATTTTTACAACATATTACAGAATCACTACATAGTATAAAACAAAGTCGCTCTTGCCGCACCGGGCGGCCGGCCCGGCCGGTACCGCCGCAAACGCTACGTCCCGCAATTTTTAAAACTGTAATATCTTCGAAAATATTCACTTAAATCATACGGTGTAAAGGGCCATATAGATCTATATTAAATGAACAATGTATTCAAGGTATTTAATTGGTTAAGGATTAATGCTGTATTGGTTAAAATCGCTTTGAAAATTAGCCATTATTTGTCGTAAAAAGTAAATGACAAAAAAAAAGTTATTGTGGGTTATCCATAAGAGATAGACATATACCATCGCGGACTTTTCTGTAGACCTTTTCAATGTGTACAATACTTACTACATTTTTTTGATAAAACTCGTAGGGTTCAGCCTGCGTTTGCAATGTAAGCGGAAAAAATGTAATTATTTACGACATCACATTAGAAACTTCAAAAATAACAGTATTTCTCCACTATTTAATGGATGTTATTATACATATAAACCTTCCTCTTGAATCACTCTATCTATTAAAAAAAACCGCATCAAAATTCGTTGCGTAGTTTCAAAGATTTAAGCGTACAAAGGGACATAGGGACATAAGGACATAGGGACGGAGAAAGCGACTTTGTTTTATACTATGTAGTGATTAACCCCCGCCGAATCGGAAACTTTAAAAAGTTGCCGAGGCTGGAACCAATGCAGAAGGTAGAGAATAGGGCTGTTCCATCAATGGGAGGTTCAAGCAAAACTCAGCTCAGATGGCGCCACCAGCGCACGACGGCCAACGAAAACCTAAATTATGACGGCCGCGTTTGACGTTTGTTTGGAAGACTTGATGTTGTTTACGTTATGCGCTTGTAGGGCTACTATCCGAAACTCCGTATTGCCCTTTCCATTCACGAGGGCAAACCGTAATGGTCTGTAGTCTATAGTAGATTTTTAATTTTATTACGTAGAGTATAAAGTTCAAAGTCTGGTTAAGACTTCAGTTCATTTTTAATAGAATATGCAGTTTGTCTTTGATAGATTTTCAACTTAATGCTCTATTGCATAAAGTTGAAAATTTATTAAGGACTACAGAGGGTTTTCGTTTATCGTTTGTTGTGTTCGCTCTCAGGTTATTTTGAAAATTCCCGGTACACGGGCTTTCTTCAACCTCAATCCTAATACTATCTACATCGTGGCGTATCTTGTCGCGCTAGTTTCATATATTTACTAGAGTTAGAAACATATTCGAGTGTCGTGTAGTGTCGTAGCGCATCATACGAGTACTATCACGTCCCGACACTTGGGTTACTGGCCATTAGTGTACGACAGTACGATACTTAAACACGTGATTGTGCTCATGATAACAAACAATTCCTATTATGGGAGCAAAGCCGAAATCGTAAAAAAATATCAGCTATAAATGAAAAAAAATAAAAATGTACTGAACAGCTGATTTTTTTTCAAGTTTTCAGGTTTGTTCCCATAGTAAAAGTTGTTGATTATCATGAGCACAACCATGTGTTTAAGAGTATAGTACACTATTTACCAGTCACCCTATATTATATCGGGACCATTATCACTAGGCCAGTACATGTTCAAACAAAATGTTAAACTCATTCAATTTGATAATTACTTGGTAAATATTTTCAAGAATATCTGTTGACATACGACAGATGTTTGTCTGTGATAAAATATCTAAAAATAAGAGTTATTTAGGTTTATTCACTTTACTGTTAAATAAATATTGACAAAATAATTGCGAAATTCTTAATAGTATTGTTGGCATGGCGGAAGCCTGTAATACATGAACTTGCTAATGTTTGCATGGCAGTGACATGACAATCAGTCCGTTGTGTGAGTGCAGCATGTGCAGTGTGAGCTACTTCTAGATACAGGTACAGTGAGCCTAAGTCGCAAACTATCAACTTTATTCCCAAGAGCACAAAAATTAAAATGTATTGAAGACTACATACAGAGCCGGCGTAAAGATTGTCAGCATGACGACGGGGACCCCCCCTTTAGAGGGCCAAAGCCTGCCGGGCTCGCGGGACTTATCAAATTACTGTGACCCTGGAACATACAGAGCTATTGAGGGACACCGTGGATTTTAGTCAGTACGAGTCTGATAGTAGGTTGGGAGGACTTATTCGAGGATTTTACCGCGTAAAAAAAAGGCTACAGAGCATTTTTACTCGTTCGTGTAGTCTTTAATAGATATTTTACATTAGGTTGCAAAAATAAATTGAAATTGTAGTAATAATTTACTACAGACCATTATTTTTCGTTTATCGTTTGCTTCTTGTTCAGGGGAGTGTTGTGAATAATGGTAAGACTGTAGGTTATTGTCATAGCGCTGGTGCGTTTTCACCATCACTCTCTTGTCCTTTTTCTAATTTATTTGCGGAGGACACCACGTCTTCTTCTACACTTTCTATTACTCTTAATTTCATCAGTCCTCTAATTAAAAAACGCATAAATAAATGTCTTCACCAAATTGACCTCATGCCTCACAGGGGCCACAAGTTTCTCAGTTTTTCAGTTACCAGCACAACTTTTAGCCCCTTCGTACACAAGGCGATGCAAGTGTCCGATACCTTACGACTTTGGTATCCAGGCGTCTATCGTAATACAAATCCATAGAGGTTCGTACACAGTCACGCGTCAATCGATGTCAAAGTCGTAAGGTATCAAAGACTTGCATCGCTTTATCTAAGACTAGCTGTTGCCAGCGGCTTCACCCGCTACAACTCGAAAATTATCCCACGGGAACATAAAATCGGGATAAAATTTATCCTATATGTTAATCCAGGTTATAAACTATCTGTGTACCAAATTTTAGCCAAATCCGTTCGGTGGTTTTTGCGTGAAAGAGTAACAAACATCCATACATCCATACTTACAAACTTTCGCCTTTATAATAGTAGTAGGATAAGTAGGATAGGGCTTAGTCTTAGGCCCGGTATCCACCAAAGCATAGAGGAGAGGAGCTGTGTTTGAAAAACCGATCAGATGTTCACATCTCCTCTCCGCTTAGCTTCAGTTGACATCTGTTTACATCTGATTGGTTATTCAAACACATCTTCTCTCCTCTCCGCTTTCGTGGACACCGGGTCTTAGAGTATTTTAATGACATAATGTTCATTTAATTCTACGGCACGGTTAGCGCACTGTGGCTGAGTGATCGACTACTACGCTGCGAGAACTACTATTAGTTTTTCAGGTTTTTGGTGTTCACGTATTTAGGTTTAAATGTTTTTAACGCACCCACGAAACAGGAGAAATTACAAGTGAAAGGTAACGTTGCCACACATTCGTAATTTCTCATGTATCTTTGGTGCGTAAAAAATGAAACAAAAATTAGACAGGAACAGGGATTTAAATCGGCACTCATCGCAAAATACGTCTTAATCTACGCCAGCAAATTTTCTCGCGAGCAATCGAGTGTGAACGGTACTTTAAAATAATTATCCTCCCTAATCGGTGTCAAACATCAAAAGTCAATAACAGTCGCTAATTTCGTGGGCATTTGAAGTCTCATTGGCCCAAGTTGCCAAACACACTTGAAGTTTGCTGATCAAACAACATTCCATTCCCATTAAGAAGGTAAATCAATTACTATGATTGCTTAGCTCGGGAGCGTCGGTTCGGTCACAGTTAGTGTTAATCATAAGAAATAACAAGCAACTTCATTGAACAAGCTCCAACTGAGGCACTTTCTAAGTTGCCAGTACTTTCACAGGTACTGACAACAAACTTGACAGTATAACAGCAAAGTACTCGTGTGTTGTCAGTAAACAAAAGTTTTTGTTCGACTGTACTTGTGTTTCAACACTTTTGATCGAATTAAAGGCGATAGTTGTGTCGTGGAAACAGTTACTGAACGAATGAAACTTAGTTCATCGACTGTTTGTCGTGAAAGCGGATTTGAGACTGACTACATAATTTCGCGTTGAATGATGAATCTGGTGTTTTGACAATGATATTACAACGTGTAACGTTAAATGCGCAAAATCTCTGGTGGGGTAACTCAGCCCATGTTACTGAACAAAGTTACAAAAAAAAAATGATTACGAAATGAGAAATTGATCGGGCTCATCAGTCTGAAAAATACTTTTTTTTTTACAAAAGTCTTAGAACAAACATTGTTCAGTAACATGGGCTGAGTTACCCCACGAGAGGTTTTACGCATTTAACGTTACACGTTGTAGAGTTGCTGGATCTAATCGGATAAGACATTTTGCGTATTGGATTATTATATTTATTCAACTTGATTTATTGGAACGAAGTTCCTTATCGCGCGTTGTGAAAGGGGGCTAGACGGAAAAAATTCTTACGAAAAGTTGTCACGACACTTTTTGGAACGAAGTTCCTTATCGCGCGTTGCGAAAGGGTGCTAGAGCTCAAAGAGTGGATTGGAGTGGAGCGGAGCGGAGCGGAGTGGAGTGGAGTCGCGACGATTATTTTTGTTGAGTGTATACAGTAACTTCGTTCCATCTGGGTGTCCCTTGACACCTCTCAAGTTTTTTTACATTATTTTGCTTTCAGATTAATCGTCGTGACTTTGCCCCAACTTTTTCTATTTCATTTCATGTGGAGATTCTTAATATGACATTTATATTTTTAGTGTTTTGTCTTTTCTTTTAAAGGTGCATATATACCATGTAACAATGTTATAAAACATTGTTATATAACACGTATCGATACGTTACATGGTAACATTGTTGTATAACATTGCAACATAAAACAATACCGTACACATATTTTGTATAACAATGATATACAGGGTGTTTGGTCCATCGTGTACCAAATTGAAATGGTCGATAGAAGGGGTCATCTGCTATCTTTTCAGACCCCTTAACACCCCTCATACCCAGTGGATTTTTTTTTAATCGACTTTTTATTGTTTTACTAAAAAAGACCCAAATTTTACATTCAAATGCAAATTTATTTTTAAATATCGGTCGTAGACTCTGAATTTTATTTAGATGTGTATTGTATAAGAGTACTTTTAAATACTAGAAGCGCCTTGAAAAAAAACTAGAAGCGACTGGGATCTTCCAACTCCCTCATTAATTGTTGTTGAGTTGGAAGATCCCAGTCGCTTCTAGTTTTTTTTTCTGTAGCCGTATAAACAGCTGTAACATGTACAGCTTTAATTTATGTTTTAACTTTGCGAGTGAATTAAAAAAAAACTAGGTGACTAATGTCACTAATTTTATATTTAAAAGTACTCTTAAACAATACACATCTAAATAAAATTAAAATTCAGAGTCTACGACCGATATTTAAAAAGAAAATTGCATTTGAATGTAAAATTTGGGTATTTTTTAGTAAAACAATAAAAAGTCGATTAAAAAAAATCCGCAGGGCATGACGGGTGTTAAGGGGTCTGAAAGGATAGCAGATGACCCCTTCTATCGACCATTTCAAATTGGCACACGATGGACCAAACACCCTGTATAACATTCTGTGGCCACGTCATCTGAAACATGAAAACATGTTACATAACAATGGCTTATGTTTAACTTACCACCAGATATATATATATATACATATAACAGACAAAAATAGTAAATGATCACCAAAATGAAACCCGCATTTTAATGTAAAATAATAACCAAAGTTTTAATCTAGCTATCCTATTTTAATCAAAATGACTCCAAATAAATCGTTGTCAACCCAAAAGTAGTAAAAGATCACCAAAATTAAACGGATTCCCCCTAATTTTGCCTGTGTTCCACCAAATATACTGAATGTGCACCAAAATAATTATGTTCATTACGAGGTGTAATAAAAAAAAATCTACCTAAGCAGGGTCGTTTCTGTGTACAAGTAACCCGCATCTTTACTTGCGCGGGTTACATGCGCCGTGTGCAAGCACCCTAAGAGCATGAAAGACTCTCCCTAATTCCGACCTATGGTGTTAATACTAAGCTATTTAAACTAACACCTCAAAAAAGGAAATTCCATAAAATATTTTCTGGTTAACAAATAGGGTGACTTTAATTATTTCTATCGTAAATCCCGTCACGTTCCGATACTCCTCGGGAATCAAGACCAAGTTTAGACGAACGAGATCTCGTTACACTACGGGAAACTATTTCCTTATTTATGAGAAATATGATAATAGCCCCGAAGGAGGTCGAATATTAAATGTATGTTTTGGTTGAACCCCCTTTGATAGTTTGTTATGGTATGATAAGAATTTTTATGTTAAAATGACATTACACTTATTTTTATCTCAACATTTTGTGGATACAATATTATAGTATTGTTGTGATGACAAGATACTAATCTTAAATAAAATAGAGCCATCCATTTTCCATCTATTTTTTTTATCACTTTCTTTTTTAGGTAACGTAGATGCGTTTACAAACATAAAAACTCACATATTCATCATACACAAACGCCCAGACGCGGAACTAATACTTGTAGGTCATAATAATATATTCCTTGCGGGGATTGAACCCGCGACACACTATGTAGCAGTCGTTTACTCAGCCACTGCGCGCACCGTGCCGAAAACGACGACAAGTTTTCCCGTAGTGATGAATTCAAGTCAGCGTGACTTAACCTTGGAAATGTACTTATGACTGCGGACAAATAAAGACGCGCGCGTCCCCGCACCCGTGTCGCCCCCGCACCCGCGCTTTCAGTCTGGCCAAGCACTGAATGTTATTGCTACAGAAAACTGCTTAATTTTTAAATTAATCATCAGCCGGAAGACATCCACTGAAACAGGGGCCTCCCCTTATTTTTTAATGATAGCTTTCCTTTATGTTTTCCACAATGTTACAAAAATACTAGTAAGATAAGTTGTACTAAAATTATAAATGCAAAAGTTTGTATGTTTGGATGGATGGGCGTTTGTTACTCTTTCATACATAACCTCATTGACGGATTTGCATGAAATTCAGTACAAAGATAGTTTATAACCTCTATTAATAAATAGGATATTTATCATCTTGGAGGTTTGACATTCTAAGTACAAGACGAGACTAAAGTCCATTGCTCAGCGTCGCGGGACTCTTTGAGCAGGATACTGTGACCCTGGAACTCCAATCGAATAGAATATATTCTATATAAATAATAGATAGAAATAATATTTATAATAGATAGAATTCTTATCAGTAAAAGTACGATAGACCTTTTCGCTCCACTCAAGGGTGGACTCATTTGATGATGATAAAAAGACCATTGCTCAACTCAGGTAGTCTCATAGTAGTCGTCATAGCAACGATTAAGACCATCATGAATTAGTATGTATTATTTTTGCTGCTGGTGGATTACCAATTTTGACAGTTGAATACCTTAATAGAAACTCCGTTCCGTTTGGTTACCATTTACCTCTTGGTTCCAAAAAAACAAGCCTCCTTCTTAGAATAAAAAAACCGGCCAAGTGCGTGTCGGGCCACGCACAGTGTAGGGTTCCGTAGTTGCCCATCAAAATACTTATGCGAACTAACTAAACTGATTCGATGAATTTAATTTTAAAAAGAAGAATTTTCAAAATCGGTCCAGGAGTCTTTGAGAAATCGGGGACAATACATAAGAAAAAAGATTACGACGAATTTAGAACCTCCTCCTTTTTTTGAATTTAGTCAAAAATAGTTGACGATAAAAACCTACCTATCCCCAAAAAACATACCTATAAAAGCTGTAAAAATAAAGTTGACAAACTTACATTTGCAGTTGTCTCCGATACATTTTGTTTAAGAAAATATAATATCCAAGTACATTTTATAAGTTGGTCGACTATTACTCGTAAAGTTGTAAAGCCTACTTAGTCATGACAATTTTCTTTTAAACTTCATTATATATACTACTATTGTGAATTTTTTCATACCCCCAAACATAACCGTTTAGCTGGTAGAGGGGGGGGACACTCGAATCGAGCAAAATTTAGCACTTTAAAGCTTAATATTTCACAAACGAATTTTTTTATCAAAAAATTGTTAATGGAAACTATCATTATTTTTTAAAGGCCTATTTAATGATACCCCACACTAAGGGGTACGCGAGAAACAAAAAAAACATTCCCACTTTACGTGTACAGGAGGTACCCTAAAAAAAAAATGTTTTTCGAGATTTTATTTTACCACTTTTTTGGCACAATAAATCCATATATTTACACCAAATTACAGCTCTCTAGTACTGTGCGTCTCTGAGCTAAACTGCGGACAGACGGACGGACGGACGGACGGACGGACATGGCGAAACTATAAGGGTTCCTTGCTGACTACGGAACCCTAAAAATGATAAACTAACAAACTCAATTAATCTCTATAAAACAAAAACCTCATCGGCTATCCATCCCTTTAATAAAGATGTACGATTAAATTCTTGTTATTAATTAATCTATGCGAATGAAAGTCAAAGGCAATTGGTTTTCTCATTCATCAGGGGCCCGCGAGCGACCGAAACTGAAATGAGGTAGGGTTTCAGCCCGTAAACTTGCTAAGCCTTCAATATATTTGCCAGCGTTGGGGTAGTTTTTCAAAGCTATTTTTAAGGAAAATATTCTGCAAAGCTACTGAATAATGCCTTACCTGTAAGTTAAGCTTCAGTGCCTGTAAGTCGTGACCCATGTTTTTTAGTAATTTATGAGCATAGACAAATAATAGACCCTTTTTTCCACAGTTGTCTATGTCGGTAATTTATTCCTGGTTATCCCAATGACCATATTTATAAATCTACAACATACTGTTAGTTTAAATAGTACATCACATTTTAGCTCAGATTTCGTCTTATTCATCAAACTTCCTGTTTGAAAATATATATAAATACGAAAGTGACATGTCTTTATTATCGTTTACCCTTTTTGTGTGGTTAGAAAACCATCAATGGCCCTGGTGGATCGGCGAGTACCTTCGGACTCTTGTTGACTATTAATCTATCTTATGTCGTCCGTTGCCCACTGCGTTCCAGGGTCACGGTATCCTGCTAAGTAGACAGTCCAGTGACCCCGTTTGAGGTTAAGCCTTATGGGGTGCCGACAGTTTGCTAACAGGACCTTGAGGCACATTTGGATCACTACGCACCGTCGTTCTGGGTGGACACGTGATCGGACAGCGAGCTATTACTTGCCGCCCGTAAGCCTATCTATCATTTTAGGTACAATGTAGGAGGGGATATTTTTAGCGATTCATCTTCGTAGAATAATTTCTTATCTTCACGTAGGTGGGAAAAAACTTGATACTAATAAATGATTATAGCTCAGGTATGTGGGTGGGATGGCTGATAAAAACATTGATGAAACTTTGATTTATGTAAACTCAATGATACGCGGTTCGTTAGGATTCAATAGGAAATTCATTAGTTAGAACCAGTCTCCTCTGAGAGCGGTCATTAATCCAGCGCTGTGAAAATGAGGACAGAGGGCCATTGACGTTCTAGATTTTTTTAAATATTTAGACTGTTTCAGGAAATTACACGAACCTATTTTATTAACCCCATAGAAAACAATACATAATAACGAGTACATAAGAATAAAAAAATATAAACAAATATCAAACACGCAATAGATTTTAGCTTTTTGTAGAGAACCTTACCTTGACAGTTGACATACCTTTGTCTGCTTTTAAGAGTTAAGTGCACATTATAATGTTGTTCAGTCAAAATGTGTTGCATTAAAATAGAAAAAGCGTGGAAAGGTTAGAATGCGATGGTTCATACAAAAATTACGAATCTCAATTACAATGTTTTTGTACGAAATGATTGGCTTTTAAATATCTGAATGCTCTTAGTCAATATAAAAAATACAAAAATGAAACTATTCATAGCCTCTTTTTTTTTTTTTTTTTTTTTTTTTTTTTTTTTTTTTTTTTTTTTTTTTTTTTAGCGTGGTAAAATCATCAAATGAGTCCTCCCACCCCGGGCAGGGCGGGAGGGACTGTCAGACTTGTACTGACTAAAATCCACGGTGTCCTTCAGTAGCCCTTTATGTACCGGGGTCACGGTGAGGAAATAATCCCGCAACCCCGGCAGGCTTTGGCCCTCTGAGAGGGGGGCCCCGTCATTATGCTGACGCTCTTTGAGGCGCGCGTGGGACACAACGCGCCGTCGACCCGGGCATGGTCCTTGGTCGGGCAGCGAGTTGCCCTTTACTCGCTGCCCGCATGCCCGCGCCTACGGTGGCCGGAGATCATCAAGCGACGTCCGTCGCCGTGGGCGCCTACCACTGCGGCTGGGGCGGAGGGAGGACGCTGTCCTCTCTCGCTCGCGGCCTGCCTCCTCCTTGACGAGCATTACTGCCTCGCAGAAGGAGCTGACCGCTTCCCACTCCGTCTCGCCCCGCAGCATGGCCGCAACCAATGCCGGGCGCGAGAGGTCTCCGCCTATCGCAGCCGTGAGGACACGTCGGTGCTCCGCCCAAGCGGGGCAGTCTTGCACCGTATGCTCCACCGTGTCCTCCGGGCGATCTTCGCAGTGGTGACACCCAGGCGTCTCCTCCTTTCGCATCAGCCACAGGTACCTCCCGAAACTTCCGTGTCCGGTGAGGACCTGCGTCATGCGGTTGGTCAGGACGCCATGACTTCTCTCCAGCCACTCCTCAAAGAGGGGCCTTACCGCCGCAATTGCGGCGTGCCCGGCCTTCGGTCGCGACAGTCGTCCCCTCCATACTGCCCTGAGATCGCGCCGGAGCTCTTCCCGCCGCGCCTCGACTTCTCGAGGCAGCGGGGTTATGCCCCGGCGCTGCGCCTCCACGCGCCACTCATAGACGCGCTGGAGGGCAGTCGCCTCCAGATCCCAGGGCAGCAATCCGGCAAGAAGGTTGGCCGATTCGCCGGCAATCGTGCGGTATCCCCGGATCATCCGGATAGCCATGACCCTCTGGCATGCGACCAACTTTAGTGGTCGCGTCCGGATGCTCGGGGCCCACACGGGGGTCCCGTAGAGGGCCATGGACCGCACGACGCCGGCGTACAGCCTACGGCAGGAGGCGTTTGGCCCGCTGAGATTGGGCAGGAGTCGCCTGAGGGCGCCTGCTGCCCGGTTCAGCTTTGGGGCCAAACTCAGGAAATGCTCCCTGAAGTTCCACCGGCTGTCGAGGACGAGTCCCAGGTACTTCATCGTCCTCAAGACGCCGATGCGAACTCCTCCCACCGTTATGCTGTAGCCCGACTGTGGCGCGTTGACGCGGCCATGAAAACACATGGCCGCCGTCTTGTGCAGCGCCACGTCGAGTCCCAACCGCCGGATCCTATCGACGACTGTCGCGACCGCTTCCGTCGCCACGTCGGCCGCCGCCTCGTGCGACTCTCCCTGCGCCAAGATGAGCGTATCGTCAGCGTAGCATACTACGCTGACGCCTTCAGGGAGGTCGCCGCGCAGCACCCAGTCGTACCCGATGTTCCACAGGTGCGGTCCCAGGACCGAACCCTGTGGAACACCGCACGACATCTCTCGCCGGTTCCACTCTCCCCGGTGACCGGGGTAGATGACGGCTCTGTCCGTCAGGTAGTCCTCGACTATGCGACGGAGGTAGGTCGGCACCCGGTGATACCGGAGTGCCTCCCTGATGCAACTCCAGGGCAGGGTGTTAAAGGCATTGGTGATGTCTAATGACACCGCCAAGACGACCCTGCCCCGGGCTACTGCATCCCCCGTCGTGAGGGCTCTCACGCGCGTGATGGCGTCCACCGTCGAGCGCCCCCTGCGGAAGCCAAACTGGCTCTCCGACAGGTTCGGGCCCACCCGGTTCAGGTGCCCGACGAGGCGGTCTGCAATTACTCTCTCAAAGAGCTTGCCCACCTCGTCGAGCAGCACGATGGGCCGGAATGCGGACGGAGAGTCCGCAGGGCGCCCGGACTTCTGGATGAGGACCAGTTTCCCCGTCTTCCAGCGAAGCGGGAACTGGCCCCTCTCCAAGCACGCGCTAAAAAGCCCCCCCAGTCGAGGACCGAGAGTCCCGAAGGCCAGGACCCAGGCTTTCCCCGGCAGGCCGTCGGGTCCTGGGGCGGTATTTTTGGCCTTGAGCCGCTGTACCGCCACTCTCAGATCTACCTCGGTCACCTCTGGAGCATCGTAGACGTCGTCGTCGCTGTGGTCCGCGTTTGCGTCAGCTTCTTCCTCAGATTCCGTCGGAGACGGAGCCATGGGCGGGGGAGCATACTCCTCCCCTCGCGAAGGGAACAGGGCGCTCACCACGTCCTCCACGAACTGAGGCCGGAGACTCTGTGTCAACGGGGGAGCCCAGGGGCGGAGCCTTTCTCGCACCCACTTGTAGGGGCGGCCCCATGGGTCCCCGTCCAGAGTCCCCAGCATCTCCTCGCGGGCCAATTCCTTGGCCCGCCAGATCGCGTCGCGGAGGACGGTCTTCGCTGCCCTGTAGCCCTCGTACAGCTCCGCCTCTACGGCTGCCGCATCCGGAGGTCGGGTGCGGCGCCTGCGGAATCTCGTGTACCGGCGGCGCGCGGCAACGCACGCTTCCCGAAGCGCTGCTAGCTCGCGCGACCACCAGTACAGCTGACGCCGGGCGCGTCCTTGCCGGACCCGGGGCATGGCCATGTCGCAGATCTCTGACATGGCCTCCCGGAACCACTCGGCCTCGTCGTGTATGTCGGCAGGCCTGTTCGGTGGTGACACCCAGGCCTGCACGATCGAGGCCTCCAGGAATAGCTCCCGGTCCAGCTGCTTCAGCGCCCATCGCGGACCACTTGGGTTCCGTCCACTTGGGACCGACGCGTCTGAGGTCTGGGTGGAGACGTCGAACCGGATATACCGGTGGTCGGAGTAGGTCTCCACCTCCTCCACAACGCGCCAGTCAGTGACGCGCGGCGACAGGTCGGGGGTGGCGAACGTAATGTCCACCACCGACTCTCCCATGAACCGCACGCACGTGGGGACAGAACCCCGGTTCTCGATTACCAGGCCATGCGCACGGGCCCAGCGCTCGAGCATCCTGCCCCGCGAATAGTCCATGGACCGGGAACCCCAAGCCGGATTTTTGGCATTGAAGTCCCCGAGGACGAGCGCGGGGAGGGAACCGAGGGCGACGACGACGTCTCCCAGCTCCGTTAGGGAGTCCTGGAACTCGGCGAGAGATCGGCTCGGGGAGAAATAAACGCCTACCACGGCAATCTCCCCGAACCGGGCTGCGACTATCCCGCGCCCTCTCTGTACGCGATCGAGGGGCGGGGTACCGGCGGCGGCCGACGAAATCAGGGTCACCGAGCCGTCCAGGTCCGCCACCCAGTCATTCCTGGGCAGCACAAAGTACGGCTCGGCGACCACGGCGACGTTGATCAACCACTGCGCCATGCTCTGGAGCAAAAGATCCTGAGCAGCGGCGCAGTGGTTGATGTTCGCCTGGAGGAAGCGCAATGGAGACATTATTCTGAATCCATTGCGGCCTCCTCCAGGGCCCCCTGCGAGGGCGCAGCCACGGCGGCGGCGGCGGCGGCAGCGGGAGCGGTGGCGGCGGCGGTGGCAGTGGCGGCGGTGACGGCGGCGGCAGAGGGCCTACCTCTGCGCCTGGCTTCGGTGGGTGGAGCGCAGGACTTTCCCCCAGCCCGGTGATCGGCCGGCTTGCCAGCCGCCTCACACACGAAGCAGTGAGGCGGGGCGGAGCACGAGCCGGCCTTGTGACCGGGCTGACCGCAGCGGAAGCACCTATCGCTGCGGTCCACCTCCGAGGTGCAGACGCATGCCGCGTGGTTACCCACTTGGCAGCGGTAACACCTCAGGGGTCGGGGTTCCAGGATCTTGACCTGCGCCGACACCCATCCCACCAGGAGCCTTCGGCCCTCCTGAATCTTTTTGGCCGCCGCAACGGGGCAGCTAACCGTGATGGTTTGCAGCCCCGCAAAGCCAGGACGCAGGGCGCCCGCCCTCACCTCGTCTGAGGAGCACCCCCCAGTCCTGGCAACGGCAGCCACCACGTCTTCCGCCGTCACGGAGTCATCCAGACCCAGTATGCGCATGTCTGCGCGCTTTGTGGGTCTGGAGACTCGGGCCTCTTCCGCATTTAGGGACGCTCTGAGCCGTTCGGCCAGAGCGTCAGCGGTGGGGCCACTGGCCGCGCCGGGGAGCTCCAACATGCGGGCCCCCGTTGCGGTGACTCGCAAACGGAGGCCGCCGGCGATGCCGAGCTCCCCGAGGTCTATCGCCTCCCGTGCCTTCGCGAGCACGTCGCGGTACGACACACCCCTCTTGACCGCGTCCGGCTGCAGTGAAATGACCACAGCCGCGGTCTTAGGGGCGCGCAATCGCGCCGCGACGTCGCGCTCCTTGCGCTGTCGCCGCCTCTCCCTCCGCTTTTTGGATCGGGCGACCTTGGCAGCCTTCCTCCTCTCTCCCGGCCACTTGCCAATCGGCGCCGGCCGGAGGAGCCTCCGGAGTAGGCTGCTGCTGCTGGGGCGGCCGGCGATCTGCCTGGGCCCTCCTTTTTGCCGCCAGTGTTGGCCTCGCTGACGTCGGTTTCGAGGTCGGCCGCGACGACCCCGAAGGGCCCGGCCTAGCCTGGCTGGGCGCGGCTGGAGCCGTCCTCGCCCCCGCAGGGGCCGTGCGCACCGGGGCCGTCTGCACAGGGGCGACCCGTGCCGGGGCCGCCCTCGCCTGAGGCGGCCTCGTCGTCGGGGGGGAGTTCGACGCGGCCGCGGCCGCGTACGAAGACGCCAGCGGGGGCCTCAGCACGCGGCTCTCCAGCACGGAGAACCGCTGCTCAAAGGCGGCCAGCTCCTGCCGCACCAGGGTGAGAACTGGGTTCTCCCCCGGCGCTGGCCGGCCTTTCTCCTTGGGGCTCCCCGGTGGTGCCCCCCGACGTCCTGCCGCCTGCAGTCCGGCCAATTCAGCCCTCAGGGCGGCGTTCTCCTTTTGGAGAGCCCCCATGGCGGCGGTCAGGCGGGTGATCTCCGTCCGCAGATCGGACAAATCGTCCCTTGCGGACGGAGTTTCGCCGTAAAGTCGCGCCGCCGCCACGATGGAGGTCATGGCCTCCGCGATCGCATCTTCGCGCGTCTTTTTCCTTCTTTTCATGGCGACCGCGCGCATCGCGGACGCCACGACCTCCTTTAGTTTGGCCTCATTCGAGGCCAGGCTTGCGTTGGGCTCTCCAAGGGAGGGCCCCCTCCCGAAGTCTTGCCTCGGCCCTTACCCCGCACGCTCGTGGGGATCTTAGGGGCCGAGACAAGCCCCTCCTCCGACGACGATTGGGCGCCCTTCGATCGTCGGCGCTTCAGAAACTCGGACCTACGGTTCGAGTCCCTCCGGTCCCTTTCCACGCTCCCAGAGGCTGAGCTACGGGAGCTGGAGACGTCCGATGCAGAGTCGGACTCCGACTCTGGCACCATCGTTGTCTCCTCGTTCGGAGCGGCACACTGTGCCCGCTCGTTGTTCGGTGCCGGTGAGGAGGACGTGCTGGACAAGTCCAGCGACTCCTCCCCACAGGCACGTGAGCCACCTTGGCTCGCTGCGGCGACTGCCGGTTGTTGGGGGGGTTTTTTTGAAAAATTCTGCATTTTTGGTCCCACGAGTAAAAAATATATCCAACCATCCATCCAATAAGTGCGGTTCGCACTAACGACTAATTATGCTACCCATTAGCCAAGCATACAACCTCCCTCGCGGTGCGCCGCCGCTTGGAGGTTTGGGGTAATTTTTTATAGAGGTTGTCTTCCTCGCGGCCCGGGCGGTTAAGCCAAGGCCCTCGACCCCCGTCGAAAGTCATAGACGTGATCATGACAATCTTCGGGGCTACGAGAATAGCGGTGGCAAGAGGAGGCGGGAGTGCAAGACCTCCTCTTGCCTGCCCGGTGGCAGGGTTAGTGCACGCCGGGCCCGCTCTTACTCCAACCACTGTGCCCTCTGATACACAGAGGAACACGTGGTGGAGCGGTGTATCCCTCTTGGTTGGTTTCTCCCTCTGAGCGCAGATGCCCAGAGATCATTGAAACCGCAAGCCCCACCACGACGGCAACGTGGAGATACGACGATGGGGTGGAGATACGACGATGGGGATTCATAGCCTCTAAATTAGAAATTGAAATTACAGTTTCCAATTAAGTTCACAGAACATTCCAATACGTCTAAAACTTCGATAAAACGAGTGCTAGAGAAAACTCGATTTCATCTCAAATTTTAATTACACTACCTACTCAACTTTTCGCAAAAGACGGAGAAGTTGAAACCAGGCTTCAATTAAAATTATATTTTACTCACTTTGCTCAAGAGCTTGTTAAATAATTAATGACTGGTGTGACTGCTTAGTATTTTTGATGAGATCGTGAAATTAGTAGGAAAGGAACGAATTTGGTGAAAGGGGACTGGAAAGTGACGGTACCGCGGAAGGGGCAGGGTGGCAGTTGCCGTAGTGTGCGGTCGGGACGCGTAATCTACAGTTGTTTCAAACATTTTGGTGTAGGTAATTTACGAGTATCTTCAGTTTTGATATGTAGTTTTTTTTTTTTTTTAACGTGGTAAAATCATCAAATGAGTCCTCCAACCCCGGGCAGGGCGGGAGGGACTGTCAGACTTCTACTGACTAAAATCCACGGTGTCCTTCATAGCCTGTTACGTTCCGGGTTACGGTAAGGAATAATCCCGCGACCCCGGCAGGCTTTGGCCCTCTGAGAGGGGGGCCCCGTCATTATGCTGACGCTCTTTGAGGCGCACGTGGGACACAACGCGCCGTCGACCCGGGCATGGTCCTTGGTCGGGCAGCGAGTTGCCTTTTACTCGCTGCCCGCATGCCCGTTGATATGTAGTTTGGGAATTACTTTTTAGTGCCTAGATAATAATAATAATAATAAGACATTGTGGTGATAGATCGATTGGAGCGTCGCGCAATAATTGTTGATATAACGGTCCCGCATGACGAGAACCTCGTGAAGGCAGAAAAGGATAAACAATTCAAGTATCTTGATCTGGCTCGCGAGGTTGTTGACATGTGGGACGTGAATACGGCAGTTATTGTGCCGATAGTCGTATCTGCCAATGGCTTAATTGCCAAGAGCCTCGAACAACACCTGAGGAGGCTCTCGCTGGGTAGCTGGATCAAGCGCTTGATTCAGAAGGCAGTACTCTTGGACACGGCGCGTATTGTTAGGAGGTTCCTCTCTCAAGAGCCCTGACCACCGGCGACCCGGACCCTGTTCCCGATGCTGGTGGACTGCTATTTTTTATATTTTTAAATGTTTTTAGTTTGTTTTTTATAAAAATATTTAAAAATTTAATTAATAAGTGTACAAATAAATAAAGAGAATAATAATAATAATATTCCACAACTATCACACAACGCCATCTAGTCCCAAGCTAAGCAGAGCTTGTGTTATGGGTACTAGACAACTGATAAACATACTTATATATTTCTAAATACATACATATTAGTTATTATAGATAAATAACACCCAGACACAGAACAAATGATCGTGCTCATCACACAAACATTTGTCCTGGGTGGGAATCGAACCCACGACCTCCGGCATAGCAGTCAGGGTCACTAACCACTAGACCAACAGGCCGGTCAAATAAAATATTCAAATTTAATTTTACAAAATCATTCGGCCTGTGTACAAACACTGCACAATTTACTAGTTTAAAGGGTTATTTGTAAAACATTAATAAGCTTTCACGGGCTGAATGTATTTATAGTTTTAAATAAATAACTTTTTATCATGAAACCAAACTTGAAAGATAAAAAAATTCAGGTGTTTCATACAAAACGGAATATTTTTTTAATTGAAAGTTTTTTATGTCTATATTTGAGTACTTTGTACTTAAAGCTCACAAAAAGTTGTTAATGTTTTATAAACAACTCTGTATAACACATTCAGTAATTAAACTAGATAGCACTGAATGGTTTTTAAACATACCTACTAATTAAAGCGTCTAAAATGGTAGTCTTTCGAAAACCTATTCCGTTATTTCAGAAACAGTCTCCAGTCTCTTCTCATTTAAAATGTATCTTCTTGATAGAAGGTACCAGACTAGAAATAACGTAGCTCATGTATATCGTATCTAATAAAAATTGCAACAAGTTTTATTTTGCACTGCATCAATTCACTTAAATACAAAATTCAGAAAACATTTCAAGAATTCAAATTACTCGTAAATGTTTCATGTACCCGCAATTTGTTACTGTGCAAGGTCGATTCACTCGTCGAAGTCGTAAAAGCCGCAAAACCAATACTCCATTCGATAAATAGAGTTGTGCTGTTGACTTTAACTGACTTTAACATAATCTGACGATAAATACTCCTATAATTCTTGGTATTATCCCGAAAAAGGTGATTCGGAACGTCACCCAGTACGGGCGAGCTTTTAATATTCGGAATACGCACTTTTAGGCCGATTTTTTATTGTCCTTACTTGATAGATGGGGTCCTATCTCTTGGACACATTTATACGCGTGGCCGCCAACGATTATGGAAGTGAAAGTCGTTTGGATGATATTATTGTGAGGTTCTGATTTGCTTTTCTGGAATAAAATGTTCAGTGAAATGTGGAATGGTTATAAATAATTTTTTATTTAGATTTGGTTTCGCTTTAGTGCTATTTCGTTGATGCTTCGTGAAATGTTTAGGAATATGTCGTATATTTTGGATATAGTTACAAACTAAAAACCTTTACGGAAATCGGATGTCGAAGAGCTTATGATTTGATTTGTATGAAATTATATTTGGTAGGTATCTAATCAATTTCATAAGCCAAGTTTTTCATGTTTCTTCTTGCTCTACTTTAACCGGTCTAAAATCGCTTCATAAGCTGTGTCTTTTTTGCTATGTTGAAAATTATTGAACGATTGCGTGAGTAATAGATTGGAATTCCATTTTTTTTTATTGCTAAAAAAGCGGTTCTAACTTATCCGGACTTCACACAATTTTAATCTGGAATTACTATAATTAATACACGGTCGAAGTAGAAACAGCTGAAACCAATAGATCACCAGACTGTTTATCTTATTCGATTACGTCCTCCTACCGAGCCCCCGTTGAAAAGGGTATTGATTAGTAATTAGTTTCATCCAGCGGTTGAGTTGGAGGCTCATTAGTTGTCGGACGGAGGTCTTCCCCGGTAAATTAATTTTAACCATTTACTAGCCCGAGTACCAAGGTGAATGGTAATGATACTTTGGACTACTTTTGTTTATACTTTTTTGACATTGGATCTGTGTTGTTTTAGTTAATCGATAAGTATAGGCATTATTATAATTTTATTTTAATTAGGTAATATACAAATTTTAACAAAATTGATTTGTATTTTCGTGAAACTATAAAGAGAACGACTATGTGTTGACGCTGCACGCGTAGCATGGCTCCGTAGAAACGTGTTCTGTCATTTTTGTACATTTGCTGTGTCATGTCATTTGTTACGTCATTTGTTTACAATTATTATTAGTGGAGTGCCGTAAGGCATAATTAGAGTAAAACCTCGGAATCCAAGGCCAGTCAACGAATCTACATATAATTTTTTGAAATGTGTTGTAAACGGGTCAGAGCCCATTCGTACCCTAAGATTCGCACCATGTGCCCACTCGTACCCTGGAAGTTTTGAGGGGCCAACTCGTCCCCTGAAGAATATTTATTTTTATTCATTCTTCTAACATAAGTACATGTACATGTGTATACTGCGGCTTGGTAGTCCTGGTACAGTCGCGCAGAAAAGGGTAAAATATATATATCAAAATATAGTAATTCGGTAGATAGGTACTCGTATCATGTTTATTTCAAACAAAATTAAGTTTAATAAAATGCCTCTAGGCTCTAGGCATTAAGTCAGTCTTCAAAATAATTTATCAATTTTTAGTTTCTTGTACATTTGTAAATATTTAGCAAAATATATGATAACTTTAATAATCTTTAAGCAGTAAAATAAAAATTTATAACTATTTATATAACATTTCAGTAATAACTGAATTTTAGATAAATTTACATCCAGTTTACAAACAAATAAACAATTAATTGTTAGTAATTTGTACAGTCAAAGAGATCTACAAAATAATGCAATATTACAATAACTTTGTATAAAAGAAATATAAAAAGTAAAATCAGTCTTTACCAACTACGTAAAACTAACATTTTCACTAACAACAAATACACATGCAAAATCACAATTTCCTAGAAACTAACAAAATACAACTCTTTTTACAAAAATCAGCCTTGATTGACCATCATTTAAATCAACATTAAATATAAATGCAAAAAAAAAACACATATCAACAGTAAATAATCACTTCTTATTTTTTTGTACCTATATTAACCAACTACATACATACATGCAAAATCATAATAACTTAAATCTAATTTGCTTGCGTGCAGATACTCTGGCTAAGTTTACCCCTCCCGCTTCTGCATTCCACACCCCGCCCACATCTGGAGAGTACTTACCAAATTTTAACGCAATTTTTGGAGCAAAACAGAATTAATGTTAGAACGTTCATTATTTTTAACCGACTTCCAAAAGGAGGAGGTTCTCAATTCGGACGTTTGTATTTTCTTTTATGTTTGTTCGGGCATAACTCCGTCGCACAACCGATTTGAAAAATTCTTTTTTGTTGGATACATATACTTCCGGAAAAGTCCCATTAAAATTTTATCGAAATCGGACTAGCACTTATTGAAAAATCAACAAAAACCTATAAAGTTTTCAACTTTGTCTACACCGATTACTCCGAGGTTTCTGTCATTTGGCCCCATAAAATTTGGGTTGAATAGTGAAACTAAAATTGATAAAATAAAAAACTTTTTCATAAAAAAATGTGACCGACTTCAAAACAACCACAAAAAAAGTTCAAAAAAACCTACAAAAAAAAATTTCTTTCGAAAATCGATGAGAAAAACAAAAAGTTTATTTCGTTAGACGAACTTCATTTAATAAAAGACCAAAGACAGTCTCGTATTCGCAGTCACTTTCAAGAACCAATATGTCACCGAGGCAGCCATAACATACAAACAAAACACCTTATCTAATTTTGAAACCCGTTTTTTTGAACAAGCCATTCGTAGAGAGACAATTTTACATCGTAAGCCTATCGACAGGTTATATTATTATCATTCATCATAGCTCTTTTTTCAATGAGCTGTTATGATTTATTAAATTAATTCCGTTAATAAACTGTTCACAAGTGTACTCTGTTAACCGTTTCATAAGTAAAATATAGCTAATTTTATCTCAGGGGACCAATAGGCACCTGAACAGGTGCCGAATCTTTAACTTATACTGTATTATATTAGAGGGTACGAATAGGTACCTTAAAAATAATATATTTTATTAAAATATTAATTGGTACCCTATCAGGAGACCAATGGGCACCTATAAAGGGGCCGAATCAACAACTTTAATGCCGGGGTACGAATTTTAGGGTACGAATGGGCTCTGACCCTTGTAAACAGTATAGAGAAAAATGTTTAAAATGTTTTTGCCCGATCTCATTTTTTTTTTTTATTATTTAAATAAAATGATTATTATACAGAAGATTCTCTTTTAAATTGGTCAAAAGGGATAAATCAGGATCCATAAGAGATACAAGAAACCTTTCTTGCGACATTTAATTATATTTTTGATGTTGACAATTTTGGCGTTCATAATTTTTCCATCTGTTCTTGTCATCGTTATTTCTATAAAAATTGACCATTATTTTTTCGAATACAGAACACGATTGCAGAATAGAAACATTATATTTTAAAGTATAAATTTCATCCCAAACTGAAACTAAAATGGTAAAATATTTTTATATTCCGTCATTGGGTACGGTTAGCCGATAGAATGTCTGAGGACCACTAAAAGAAAATGGCGAATGCTGAGTAGCATAGGCTGAAACAGCGGTCAAAATGCTTCTGCACTCGTCTGAACTCAGCATGGTGTCAGCTGATAATTTAGTCAGCATAGCTGAATGCTGTTCAACATTTTTGATTTCTGTCCAGATTTTGTATCGGCCAACCGTACCCATTTTGTTTTTCCTTCCGTCGACAAAATCCGTTTCTATACGAAACCATGCTTGCGTGCTGGTAATTCAAATATTTGTAATACAGTTGCTAATTAGGTACTCGACCACGGAACCAATCACGTTGTTCAAATAATACCCAGTTGTCATTCACATGTGCGGTTTTACGGTCACGACTGTGAGAAATTGATTCGTCATTGTTTTTATGGTTTTTTACCCCCAAAAAAAGGGAATTTGATAGGTTGAAATATGTGCTGTTTGTGTTTGATTGATTAAATACTAGCTGCTGTCCGTGACAAGCATCGAGGTTTGTCCTTTTTCGACTCACCGGTCAAAAACATTGCTAAAATGTTGCTTCCTGCCAGATCATCATCTTCCTGCCCTTATCCCATTTTACTTGTGGTCGGCGCAACACGTTTTTTTCTTCCATTTTCCCCTATCACACGTCATAGTATCATCTACTCCTTTTTCTTTCATATCATTCCTTAGACAATCCATCCATCTCTTCTTTGGCCTTCCTCTTCCTCTCCATCCTTGATGGATACTCATCACTCTCTTAGTCACATGATTGTCATCCCTCCTCATCACATATCCATACCAAGATAGACGATTCCCTTTCATTTTTTCTTTAACAGGCGCCACTTTCAAACGCAATCGTTTCTCATCCATCTTTTTCACAGCCCAGCATTTCCTGTTGCTTCCTACCAGACGTCTTTTTTTATTTCTTTGTCTACAATTTTTTTTTGTCTTTCGTCATTCATACGGAACACACTAACAAATGCTACTAAGAATGAAGAATTCATACCTACTATTTATATATAAAAGAATAATACTCCTTCAATTTTATTCGAAGAACTCTAGTCAACAAAATCATGTAAAATGTTTAATAGTAAACATAGTGAAGTCACTTTGAGCCGCTCCATAATGTGACATGAATAAATTACTGGTTGTAGTTGTTTGAGACAGAATAAAATGCTGTTTTATTATTCACTTGCTTATTTACCGAAGAACGTTTGACGTCTATAAAGTACAGACAATTTTCAATATTCAACTTACGTCAGAACCATTTAGTTGAATCATCAATCAAAGAGTCCGCTTTACTAACAGTTATGAATTATAAAGACCATTTTGCCTTTGACACGAACTTGCTATTTCATTTTTTTTTAAGAAACTTTGTCCCTCACTAGGAATTTCTCCTCTGTCGTGGATGCGTTTACGAACATAGAAACTCACATACACAAACACCCAGACCCGGAACAACTACTTGTGGGTCATACAAATATTTGTACCATACGGGAATCGAACCCGCACCACGCTGCGCGGCAGTCCAATCGCTTAGCCACTGCGCTAACCGTGCCGTCAATATTAATTCCTTTCCAAATTAGTCATCTATCTGCCTAATCTTGTCTCAACTATCTTGGGGTCTGCTTCCAGTCAAACCGGATGCAGCGGGATATTTGCCTTTTTTATATTTATTTGACTGGCCTGTTGATCTAGTGGTTAGTGACCCTGACTGCTATGCCGGAGGTCGTGGGTTCGATTCCCACCCAGGACAAATGTTTGTGTGATGAGCACGATCATTTGTTCTGTGTCTGAGTGTAATTTATCTATAATAATATGTATGTATTTAGAAATATATAAGTATGTTTATCAGTTGTCTAGTACCCATAACACAAGCTCTGCTTAGCTTGGGACTAGATGGCGCTGTGTGTAGTTGTGGAATATTATAATTATTATAATATCAGTATTTTACATAGAGCTACCTGAAATCTGACCTCCCAGTTCTCGTACTCGTAACCCTTGGTAAAACTGGTTGTCAAACTTGCGAGCTTCTGAAAAACAGTAACGACTGTCAAAAATCTTCAAATGACGGCCGGGACCAACGGCATTACGTGCGTTCCGAGATGTTAAACTTTATTTATTTATTTATTTATTTATTTATTTATTGGAAACTCAACAGCTTATTACTAATTTACATGAGTTCTGAATGTTCACTTCACTATCAATGCACAGCATAAGTAGTTGCGGAACTAATACAAGCGTCCAGTGGTCCGCATATACCCACTGAACAGTGATAGCAAGGTGATGACAATATTATCTCTTAAGCCAATAACAGAGTCTCACGACATTAAAGAGGATAAATGTAACTAGAAGTGGTGAACAATTTACACAAATGCAGCTAATATTGTTTACATTCGTAGTTAAAAATTATTACATGTTTAGATATTGAGATAATGGCAAAAACTGTTACTTATCTGATAATCGAAAACAAACGGGAAAACGGTTACCTTCATACGCGCTTATATGATAAACAATGAGATGAAAGGAAAAATTAAATAAATGAGTCATAGCACAACCTGCCAACGAAACAAAATTCATTAATCAATGCTATGTGGAAGGTCCAGTTCCAACTCCGCGACAAAACCTTAAGAGTGGGTATTATGCCAGGAAAAAATCAGATTTCACCCTCGCGTCTCACATGCCTCTGCTCTAGTACCAATAACAACCACGGGCGCTGTGACGACGCGCTCTGCAAAACTTCTTTGAAAAAACAAAACAACTACAGTGCCACAGTCTAACATTATGACAGTAGGTACGACTCGGCTTCACAGGCGGGGTACACACGCACGTGGTAGGGCTGCCTGCTTACAGTATTTTAATTTAGTGGAAATTATTTCTAGTTAATTTAACTGACTCCAAAAAGAAGTAGGTTATCAATTCGACGGTATGTTTTTTTTTTGTGTGTTTGTTACGCGATTACTCCGCCAATATTATTGTGGACCGATTTTCAAAATTCTTTTTTTGTTCGAAAGGAGATACTTCTGAAGTGGTCCCATTGTCACCATGTCAGGATATGATGATTGGATACTGGAGAAATCGAGGGCAACCCTCAAATTTTGTAAGCCTACACATAGTTTTCCGCAAATTTTATGAAGTAATTTAGGTATTTGCGTATGGTGATCATCATCTCATGTAGCTGAGCTGATGATGGAAGGTACAACTCCTCTAGCAAGGACTTGGCATCGACTGATTTAGTAAATTATGTTTGTGTTCGCATATCTCCGGAACTACAGGTCCGATTTAAGTAATCCTTTTTTAGTTTTACTTGGTATCGTTCAACTTAGGGAATACTCTAAGTTTCAACAAAATCGGTTCAGTAGTTTTCGAGATAGGGAATGAATGAAAGAGATGTTAACGATTTTATTACCGGTGTTACGGATTACAAAATTCTAGTGCACAAAAATGATATACATATTTTACAAGAATTGTAGTTGAATATTTAAACTAAAATAAATAAAAACTTTTTCAAAAAAAATGTAACCGTCTTCAAAAACAATCACAAAAAAGGGTAAAATATCCTACAAAACTTTTCTTTCGGAAGTTGGTGGCAAAAAAGACTATGAAATTAATAAAAAAAAGTCACCGACTTCCGAAAGAAAAGTTTTGTAGGTTATTTTACCCTTTTTTGTGGTTGTTTTTGTATTGTAAATATGTATTACATTATTTTCAATTTCAAGTTGCGAATGGTGTAGAAGTGTTCAATAAATATGTATAATAAACATTCCATTCAATGTATCACGTTCATGGAACATTGGGCTTAGATTGTTTATGATCGTTTAGAATTACATCAGAAAGACGTATACATAGCTGAACAAAAGCCTCCCCACTATACCGCGACGCTGAAAGACAACCGCCACTTGGATGCATTTGTTGCCCGCGACTCTCACGATGTTGTCGGGCAACCTAATGGAAACCCCGCTTTTAGTTGTATCGCTATTTAGAGAGAATTTGCTATTTTGAGAATTAGGCTTATACGAGAATCTACCAACATAAGAACTTGCCACCTTGCCACTATATTTGCGCGGCCTTGTTGCCATTTTATGGGAATTAAGCATTCTGGTCTTTGACTGTTGGCCTTTAAGAGAGACTAAAGCCTGATTTACATTACGAAACTAGTTGCATGAAAGTACTTTCATGACACTACTTTCACCAGTAATTTCACGTGTAAACGTTCAGTTTTACAATGCATGCATTTCTTTCGTGACACTAAATTACTTTCGTGCTATGTGCATATTTTTTGTGAAACTAGTTTCATGCAACTACTTTCATCATGTAAATACGACGCGAAAGTAGTGTCGCGACAGCACCTGCGCTGAGAGGACGTGTGGTATTTGAAATTAAAATGATTTTTACCCATACGAAAGTAATTTGCATAGCTTTTAAGATCATCTGCTAATTCAGAGATTAACTAAAGACGTTGGTGGATTTATCAACGTCTTTTTTCCGAGACAAATTTTATATTTATTTTATATTTTATCATTTCTACAGCGACGCTTTGCATCATAAATGAAATACAGCTTTGATCTTGACAGGGCCAGTATCTCCGCGATACTGGTAATTTCACGACACTAAAATTTAAACGAAAGTACTTTCACATGTGCTGAAACAAGTTTCACGAAACTAGTTTTATCGTGCATGACACTACTTGTGCCCGACGGCACATTCGATTCGCTGGATTGGTGAATAAAACACTGGTGAAGCTGGTACTTGAAGAGCTTTATTCTTCTTTCATGTTTCTTCTAGGTTTTCTTTCTTGCTGCTGCTGCCCGCCGACTGTGTCGATCGCCCGGACCCACCCGTCTTTTATACAATTTCGCTAAAAAAATGTAAGGCCTCTGATTGGTTGACCAATCAGAGCGCACGAATTTTATCCAATTAGAAAAAGGGCGGATTCGACGCAGTTAGCTTAAGTACAGCGAAACGTTACCGTAACGAGAGCCGCGTGACAATTTTCGCGTATTTTACAAGTTTTTTCTATACTAACATATAACAAACTATATATTTTCTTAATCTATAAACTTATTTCTATTGGGGAAAAATAAATTCAACACAAAAAACCATAATTTAATATTTTCGACCTACGTACAAGTACTTCGTAAAAACTATTAAAAAACTATCAAATACTAAGGAATAAAACATTCTAATAAAACTTACGAACTAATTCTTACAAGATACAACTAAGTTTATCTTACAAAAAACAAAGTTCTAATAAGGAAAAGATTCACTTATTCTAATAAACACTATCTTATAAGATTATAACTATTATCACTGTCTTATCAGTTTGTTTGCACTATTCACATAAACACTTTACTATTTACACAACGATAGTTCATTCGTCCCGCACATCACTCCCGCCGTGCGACTGAGTCGCATCTCGTTCCGGTGCGGGCACGTCGTCCGTAGGCAGGGGCAGGATCACCAGCTTCCTCACTGGCCGGCGCAGGACACCTCCCTTGGTCTGCAGGTCCACCGTCCGCACGATGTTGTCGGGCCCAGGATACACCGCGATGACTCGTCCTCGTATCCACACGTTGCGAGGCAGGTTCGGGTCGACGATCTGCACGAGGTCATTCACCTTGACTTGTTGACCTCGGCCGTTGGGCTCCCGCCGGTGTTGGAGTTCGGGTAGGTACTCCTTTACCCAGCGGAGCCAGAAGACGTCAGCGAGCCTCTGTGCAGCTCGCCAGCTGGACCTGGAGATGGCGTCTTGCTCGGTGAATGTGCCTGGCTGCGGCACTCGCCCCGGACCCCCCAGTAGGAAGTGATTGGGAGTCAGGGCCTCGGGATCTTCTGCGCTGACGGAGACGTGGGTCAGCGGGCGACTGTTGACGGTGTACTCTACTTCAGCTAGTAGAGTGGCGAGGACTTCTTCGGTGGGGTGGCGCTCGTGCAGTGTGGCTGCAAGCGCTGTCTTGACTGAGCGTACCATACGCTCCCAGGCGCCTCCCATGAACGGTGCTCCAGGCGGTATGTAGCGCCAGGAGATGGTCCTCTTTGCAGCTTCTTCCGCAGTCGCCGCGTCGATCGATTGTCGTAGTTCCTTGTCGGCAGCCTTTAGGTTGGTGCCGTTGTCCGACCAAATTTCAGCCGGGCAGCCTCGTCGTGCGATCATGCGTCTGACCGCCATCACCGCTGAGTCTGCGCTGAGCGAGCCGGCGACCTCTAAATGGATGGCTCGCGTCGTGAGACACGTGAAGATGGCCACGTATCTTTTCTGTTTGGTGCGTCCGACGGTCACGGAGAGAGGCCCGAAGTAGTCCACCCCAGTGAAGGTGAACGGTCGCTTGTGATGTGCTAATCGGCATGCTGGCAGGTCCCCTGTTCGTGGGTATGGTGGCGCTAGTGTTTTCACGCGGCAGAAGAGGCACCGTCGAAGGACTGCGCGCACAATGGGGCGCAGTCTTAGTACCCAGTACTGTTGGCGACACTCGTTTATTGTTGCCTCGACGCCGGCATGATGCAGCTGCCTGTGAACTGCCAGTATCCACAGCTTCACCGTCGGATGATCCCCGTCGACGACCAGTGGGCTCTTGACCTTTTCTTCGATGTCTTTGGCTGCTCGGATACGGCTCCGAAGTCGAAGTGAGCCGTTTACGGATTCGATGCTGAGTTGGTGAAGGCGGCTTTCTTTTTCGACCGGCTTCCCGCTGTTCAATCGTTCTATCTCTGCTGTGAAGGCCTCTTGTTGTGAAGACTGCATCAGGAGCTCTTCGGCTTTCTCAGGAGCTCGGCCGTGACTGGAAGCAGATTGTTGTAACTATCTTCTTTGGCGTGGGTACCTGCTGTTTCACTGTCTTGGGCTTGGTCTTCCGCCATGTGGGATCCGCTTCCTTATTCTTTTTTGTCCGTCGGTAGTTGACCTTGTGCGTAGCGGTCCTACAGAGTTCGATAAATTGTAGGACACGTGCTGTCGTGTACCGGAGGCGGTCCCAATTGGAAAACTTCGTCGGATCAGGCAGGCCCTCTGCAAGCTTCAGCCTCTGTTTATCGGTTATGTGATGCGTCTTCTCCTCTTCGGAGGGTTCATCTTCTGTGGTCTTCACAGGTTCTGTTGGCCAGGAGTCCTCTGTTAAGTACAGGAAATCCGGCCCCTTGTACCACCGATGATCTTTGTTGAAGGCTGTCGGTACGTCTCTTGTTGCGTCGTCGGCGACGTTTTGTTTCGTGGGGACCCAGCGCCAGTCGTTGACTTTTGAACTCTCTTCTATTGCTGCCAAGCGATGAGCTACATACGGTTTGTAAGACCGTGACCCGGTCCTTATCCAAGTGAGTACTGTCCTGCTATCGGTCCAGAACACTCTTCTGTTAGGCTTCCTCTCGTGCTCTTCGATTACTGCGTCTGAGAGTCTGGTTCCCATTACTGCTGCTTGTAATTCCAATCTTGGTATACTAGTCAGCTTGAGCGGCGCAACCTTTGCCTTGGCCATTATTAACGACACTCCTACTTCGCCGTCTGGTGTCACTGCTCTCCAAAATAGCACCGCTGAGTAGGCCGACTCGCTGGCGTCGCTGAAGATGTGAAGTTCGAGGGAGGCGGCGTCGCTGTAGTGTAGATACTGCCGCGGGATTGCTATATCGTGGAGGCCTTTCAAATCTCCTATCCACGACTCCCACTGCTCCGCCAGATCTTCGTCGATGCGGTCGTCCCAACCCGTTCCTCGGCGCCACACTTCTTGGAGTATCTGTTTCGCCCTGATGGTGACAGGCGAGGCGAATCCCAATGGGTCGAAGAGTGACATCACTATGCGCAGGGCTTCTCTCTTTGTCGGTTGCTTGCCTTCGATGAGTGTTGCAGGTATTCTTGTCATGTTGAGGTTGAACGTCAGTTCGTCTGAGTTCATCTTCCATATGACGCCCAGTACTCGTTCGGTTTGCTCTTCACTTTTGTATAGTTCTAGGTCTTCGGTTCGATTTTCTTCTCCCAGTGCTTCTAGGAGTGACGCTGAGTTCGATTTCCACTGTTTCAATTCGAAGCTGGCCTTCTTATGTACTTCACGTACACTTGTTGTCACTTTGACTGCCTCTTCTATGTTTCTGAAGCTGTCGAGGTAGTCATCCACGTAGTGCTTGTTTACGATGGCAGCTGCGGCTTCCGGATGAGTGTCTTCATGTTGTTTGGCATTCAGGTTCTTTATGTATATTGCTGTAGACGGTGAACTCGATGCCCCGAATATTAACGATGTCATCCTATACTCCTCCGGAGGTCGGTCGTCGCGGCGATCTCCGCGCCACAAGTACCGCAGTGCGTCTCTGTCTTCTGGATGAAGCTTGACCTGCATGAACATCTCCTTTATGTCCGCCGTGACCCCGATGCAATGTTGACGGAAGCGCATGACGACACCCGGCAGCGATTGAAGCAGATCCGGACCTTTGAGGAGCATGTCGTTGAGAGCTACCCCTCTGGTCTTGGCGGCGGCGTCATGCACAACACGTAGCTTGTCCGGCTTCATGGGGTTGATGACCGCGAAGTGAGGCAGGTACCACGTTTTCTCAGGAGTTTTCTGCGGCGGCGCAGGCTCGGCGTAACCCTTTTCTATAAGAGCTTCCATTTGTTCGACGTACTTCTTCTTGAGGGCTGGGTCGCGATCGATCTTCTTTTCAATGTTGAAGAGCCTCTTCAGTGAGTTTTCATAGTTGTTTGGGAACTTGACGTCTTCTTTCTTCCAGAGGAGGCCGGTCTGGTATCTTGTTTCGCTGATCTTCTCAGTCTTCTGTTCGAGTATTCGAAGTGCCTTCTCTTCTGGGTCGGTTTTCGGTCTCTTCGGGTTGATGCAGAGGGCGTCCATCTCGAAGTATCTCTTCACCATGTCCTCGAGGTCATCTTCTGTTTCCTTCATGTGTGACACGAAGTCGATCTTCTGACCGAAGGAGTTTGTCTGACTTCCATGGAGTACCCATCCGAGCGGCGTGAGAGATGCCACTGGATGGTTCTTGTCCCCTTTTCTTGTTTCTTCAGTCAGCAGGAGATGCCAATTATCTTGACCGATGAGGATGCGTGGCTTCGCATTGGAGTATGTGAGATGTCCCTTGATGTCCGATAAGTGTGGACATCCTTCCACTAAGTCGCGTGGAACCCGTTGAGATGAGACTTGTAAGTTCTTCACTGTTCTTGCTTGTATTTGCTCTTCATGTTCGTTGACCCCTTTCAGCCCGATGGTCACTCTTCTTGATGCCGATTCCGCAGTCTTCAACTCGTTGATGGTTTCTATCTTCAGTGGATCTACGGGTCCTGTAGCTCCGATGCTCGCAGCGACGTCGTCGTCGACGAGTGTGACCGTTGATCCGTCGTCCATCAATGCGAATGTGTTGATTGTTCCCTTTGGTCCCTTCACTTGGACCGGCAGAATCTTCAGATAGGATTGCTTCTTAACTGTCCATGTCGAATTGATGACTTCTGTTTTGTCTTCATTTTCTTTCTTCTCTGTCTTCTCAGCCTGTTCTGTTTTCTTTTCATAGTGAAGCAGCTTGTGGTGCGTGTACTTGCACCCGTTGACACCACATGGCTTCGTTCGACAACTGTGAGTCTTGCTCCTATAACGTAGGCATCTGAAGCAGAGGCGTTTCGACTTTGCAGCATCCCATCTTGAATTGGCTTCCATCTTCTTAAATGTGTCACACTCTGTTGGGTTGGTGTGACTTGTCTCGTCGCACACGAAGCACTTCGATGTGTTGCTCTTCTCTGTGACGTTGGTGACCCGCTGAGTCTTCTTTGGAGGTGCGGATGTCGATGGTGCTGCCACCTGTTCAGGCAGCGCGTAGGGTCCGCACAGTTCTGCTTCCCTCTTGAAGAATCTCTCCAACTTGATGAGGCAGGGATCTTCTTTAGGTTGCATCGATGAGAAGTCGTAGTAGCGGTACCGGAGCGTCGGTGTCAGCTTGTCCACCAATGTCTTCGCAAGTTCGGGGTTGTACATGTAGTTGAAACAACCCAATGTTTTCAATGTTGCTACGACGTTGGAGATCTTCGTGGCGAATATGCAGATGTCTCTCGGCGACTCGGTGAGACGTGGTAGACCTCGAAGCGTTTCCATTTCTATCATTGCGATTGACTCTGGTCTTCCGAATCTTGACTCCAAAGTCTTCATAACTTCTGAAGGGTGTGCATTGGTTATGAGTAACCCTTCGACTGCTTCTCTGGCCTTCCCTTTCAAATTTCTTCTTAATCTGTTGATATTCTCGACGGCGCTGAACGTTGGTTCAGACTCGTAGTAGGCGGCGCGGAAGGGTAGCCACTCCTGGTGCGACCCACTGAAGAAAGGTAGCTCGATGAATTTGGGTCGCTGGGCGGCGCTGACAGCCCGAGTGATGGCTTCAGCTAGGAGGGCGAGGTCCCCTTGACCTCCCGCCGGTGTTCGATGAACCTCTTCTTGCTTCGGTGGTTCTTCGTGGACGATCGTCGGCTCTGGTGGCGGGCGGTGAGGCTCGTTGGCGATGGCTAGGACGGGGCGAGTCACCTGGTTCTCCAACCAGTTGTCCACACGGGCGTTGACTTCTGAGTAGAGGGAGACTTCATCTTCGACTCCTTCTTCCTCTTCTTCTTCATCTTCTCTATCGGTGTCTTCAGTTTCTAGCGCGGCCAGGCGGGCAGCAGCTAATTCAACCTGAAGGCGGAGCAAATCTTCCTTTGCTTTAGCGATCTTCTGTATCTTCGTCTTGCTATAAGTCGATCCCCCCCCTCCCCCCTTCTTGCTGGGGGGGCGGAGGGTCTGTGTGCCGGTTGGTTTCGACGTACCGGCGGCGATATTCTTGACAACTCGTTGCTTCACAGTCGAGGCGTCAGTATCACGGCGAATTTCTTTCGATGGGACAGCGGCGGGCGGCGGCTTCATCAGCTGTTTCGATTTCGCACCCGCGGTGAGCGTCGTCGCGGCGGAGGGGGTTACGGAAGGTGCGACGGCGCCGGCGGGGTGCGAGGCGGGGGGCGCGGTAGCGGCCGAGGGGCGGGGCGCGGTGGCTGCCGGCGCGGGGGGGGCGCTGGCGGCTGATGCGGATGCAGCGGTCGAGGCGGTGGCGGCGGAGGTCACGGTGGTGGGATCAGTCGCCGCGGAGGTAGAGGTCTGTTGGGAACTCTCCGTGGCAGTCGTCCCCGATTGGGTCGATTCTGATGTAACTTCCGTACTGGTACCGGTCGCAGAGGTCTCTGGAGTGGCCTCGGACGATGACGGCTTCTGTTCACTCGACGGCTTGCGGCCCCTACCCTCGGAGCGCGTAACGGGCATGATGTCAGCTGATTCTTCAAGGTCGATGACACGTAGACACGAACACGGAGTACGTTCTTCAAGTAATTTTCACTGTAGCACTATCTTCTATCTTCAAACTGAAGTACTATCTTCTATCTTCAAACTGAAGCACTATCTTCTATCTTCACGCAGAATTCTTCACGTATCCGGACTCGACAGGACCATAAATGTACCCGACGGCACATTCGATTCGCTGGATTGGTGAATAAAACACTGGTGAAGCTGGTACTTGAAGAGCTTTATTCTTCTTTCATGTTTCTTCTAGGTTTTCTTTCTTGCTGCTGCTGCCCGCCGACTGTGTCGATCGCCCGGACCCACCCGTCTTTTATACAATTTTCGCTAAAAAAATGTAAGGCCTCTGATTGGTTGACCAATCAGAGCGCACGAATTTTATCCAATTAGAAAAAGGGCGGATTCGACGCAGTTAGCTTAAGTACAGCGAAACGTTACCGTAACGAGAGCCGCGTGACAATTTTCGCGTATTTTACAAGTTTTTTCTATACTAACATATAACAAACTATATATTTTCTTAATCTATAAACTTATTTCTATTGGGGAAAAATAAATTCAACACAAAAAACCATAATTTAATACTTTCGAACTACGTACAAGTACTTCGTAAAACTATTAAAAAACTATCAAATACTAAGGAATAAAACATTCTAATAAAACTTACGAACTAATTCTTACAAGATACAACTAAGTTTATCACAAAAAACAAAGTTCTAATAAGGAAAAGATTCACTTATTCTAATAAACACTATCTTATAAGATTATAACTATTATCACTGTCTTATCAGTTTGTTTGCACTATTCACATAAACACTTTACTATTTACAATCAACGATAGTTCATTCGTCCCGCACGGCTTAAGAGTCACTCAACGAGCAATGGAAAGAGCTTTGCTTGGAGTTTCTTTGCGGAATAAAATCCGAAACATGGATATTCGGCGAAGAACCAGAGTCACCGACGTAGCTCATAAAATTTGCAAATTGAAGTGACAATGGGCAGGCCACATTTCTCGTAGAACTGATAACCGATGGGGAAGAAAAGGTCTCGAGTAGCGACCACGGACCGGAAGACGCAGCGTAGGCAGGCCTCCCACTAGGTGAAACGACAACATCGTGAGGGTCGCGGGCAGCCGATGAATGCAAGTGGCGAATTGTCGTTCGGCGTGGCGGTCTAAGGGGGAGGCCTATGTTCAGCAGTGGACATCTTCCGGCTGATGATAAGCATTCTGCTCCTAAACCATAATAATATTGTAACGTTAAAATATTTGTGTCGTACAAGACTTAGCATGGCGATGTTTGAAATAAATGTGTTTGTATTTATAAGTAGGTAACATGAACAAATCTATACAAAAACAAATCATCATTTATTTTAAGCCGACCTCATTATACATTAATAAAAAATACTCGACCAGCAGAACAATTGACATACTGCTTATTTAGCGCGCATGTGGCAAAAGAAATTTCAAAAAAAGGTCTTCGGCTATTTGAAATTATTTCAGTCTTAAAATATTTTAGCTCTCGTATTTTTGTTGTATTATGTGTTGTTTCTCTGATTATATCAACAAAAATATTATTATTTTAATAGCCGCCGGGCGCGGTGCAAACTGTCATAGTCCTCCCGTCTCAATAGAGCGGCGCCGACTGGCAGGTGAAACAAAATGATGCCTGAAGCTAGAACCCGCGCCGCGATAAAAGTCGTTTTGACGCGGCGCTAGTGTCCATGTCATTACATCAAATTGTATTAAAAAAATGTAGTACCACGAATTTTCCGCAGACCTTCACTCGTGACGCAGATTCTAGTGTGCCGCGAAATGGAAAATAGCATTCTACACGGTTTAAAAACGTCGTAAGCGCCGAATGCTAAGAACAATGATAATTTTTATTATAAACAATATTTCAAAAAAGTGCCAGACACTGCCCTCGGCTACGTAATTGTGTTCATATTGATCTAATTTATATTTCTGTAGGACGAACCAAAATAGAATGAAATCAAAAAAACGTGAAAATCAGAGGCAACTTTGTGATCATTTTCTATCGAGAAAAAATTGTCTTTTTATGTTTTCTGTTTGACTCTGCCCTCGCAAATATAATGAAGTTTCCCAACATATACTTTTGTTCCGAATTAAACACGATTTAGTACTCTAAAAATCCAATCCAAAATTGAAGATTTCGCTTGTAGCGCAGCCTTAAGCGAACAAACTCCGTCGCGGAATCAAAACTAGATATCCCCCACAACACTTAATGTCATGGATTTCGGCAACGTAATGTCTGATTCTATAATTTATCAAACAATATCTGTTTGACTTGCCTCCGGTATGACTGTTTGGACAAATGGAAGATATCAACACTTTCAAAACTATCCGAGTAGATGCGAGGCAAACGCGTCATAACTGCATTTCTTCCGTATTTGGTGCGGTAGCCAGGGATATTAAATAATTTTGCATGCCTCGTTCGTGTTTTTGGGGCACAGAAATTTATACATGATAGCAGATCACTGCTGTCCAAACGACCTCGTAAGATATCAAAGAGCAAAAGCATATCCAACATCTTACGCCTATCCACAAGGGGAAGCATATCATAGTGGAATCATGACGCCTTTGGAATTTGAAATTTAAAAATTTTATGAACTTTTTCTGTAGACTTTCGATTCTCTTACTATAAACGTCGTACTGGGGTGACCAAATTGGGCTACAGTACTCCAAAATACTACGCACATATGCAAAGTAAATGATCTTAAGACTGTGACAGTTCCTGAAAGGCTTACAAGTACGCATTACAAACCCAAAGTTACGAGAGGCTCTATTGGTGATGGTATCGATATGTTGGTCAAAGAGCAGTTTAGAATCTAACATTATACCAAGATCTCTGACTACATCAACCCTCTCGATCGCACTGCCATTAAAACTATAAGGATATATAATTGGGTGTTTGGAACGGGTAAAGCTAATGCATTGACATTTAGATACATTGACAGTGATATTGTTTTGTTGATAATACCTGTACAATGCATCAAGATCACGCTGAATCAGTTCACAATCAAGTCTGGATTTGACACACATGTATATTTTCATGTCATCAGCATACATTAGATGATTTGCCGATTTGAAACAGGACTGAATGTCATGCAGGGATGCGCAGTAATAAAGAGGACCGAGCAAAGATCCCTGGGGAACACCGGAGGGGACATTTACGAAGTCAGATTTATAACCTCCCATAACTACAGCCTGCGATCGGTTTGATAAATATGACCTGACCCATCTCAGCAAATCACCACGGATCCCAAGTGTTTGTAACTTAGCCAACAGGATGACGTGATCCACACGATCAAAAGCTTTTTCAAAATCCGTGTAAATCACGTCAACCTGACCGCCAGCTTCCATATTATGCAGGACATAGTTACAGAACGTGGCTAAGTTTGATGTTGTGGAACGACTCCTAACGAATCCATGTTGGTTCTGACCTAAACCGCACGAGATAATGGGATATATACTATTATAAACGATTTTCTCCAAAACTTTACTTATAGTATTAAGAATAGATATTGGACGATAGTTTTTTATGTCCTTCTTGGGTCCCTTTTTATATACTGGTACTATATGAGCTGCTTTCCACAAAGAGGGACAACAACACTCGGCCAGAGACTTTTGGAATAATAAAGCTATAGGATGTGCTAAACTGTCAGCGCACTTATGTAAGAAAATTGGAGGTAATCCATCGCTACCAGGACCCTTAGTTTTATCTAACGCACGCAACGCCTTACGTACAGTGTCAATGGTGATATCGACGTTACATATGACATTTGCTGAGCCGTTTACTTCGTTAGGAGTATTCGCAGCTGCAGCAGTAGGCGTGGATGGGCTAACAAAGACACTGTGGAAGTAATTGTTAAACGCTGTACAAATGTCATGTCCGGATTCCAATGTCATGTCATTTAAAGTCATTGTTTTAGGATACTGACTGCCGCCTCTCTTACCTTTAACATAAGTCCAAAAAGCTTTCGGGGAATGACTAATCGCTTTCTCTGTCTGAGCTACATAATCTTTAAAGGATGATGCTTCAACATTGCGTTGCCTAGAGCGTAATAATGTAAATTCGTAGTAGTCCCTAGGGTTACCATATTTTCTCCATCTTTTATGAACCTTAGTTTTCTCACGAATGATTTTTATCAGAGAACGACTGTACCAAACAGGGTATTTATGACTTTTCGATTTCGAATTATCAACTAAAGGAATGAATCGGTCTACGCCAAGTATAACTTCATTGTAGAACGATTTAACAGCGACCTCAACCGGATTAACACTCAATTTATCAACCCAGTCTATCTTGTTAAAGTATTTATTCAGTTCTCCATAATCTCCCTTGTAAAAATTAGGTCGCGTTACGTGAAGTTCCTCTAGGGGTGACAAGAATAATTCAGAAGTCATTATGTCAAGAGCAGGATGATGAGTGTCTTCTTGGAGCAAAGGATCATCACATCTACTTACAATTAGTGGTATAGTTGAAAAGCATAGATCTAAAATCCTGTTATTAGTATTTGTGATAAGATTGTATTGTGAAAAACCGAGAATGTTAAAGTCATCTGCAAGGGAGGCGGCAGCAGTTCTCATTTGCAGTGAACAGTTGTTTAATATAGAAAAGCCTTCATCCGTCCATGACAAACAGGGTAGGTTGAAATCACCGATAAGAATGAAATTATGATTACCATTCAAAGCCATTGTGTCCGTTATTGCTTGTCCAATGCTATTCAGATGCGATGGGATACTAGATATATCGGGGGGTATATAGACAACTATAATATGCAAGTCTTCCTGAGTACCAATGCTCTGAGATGAGAGTGCAACATGCAAAAACTCCATACCAGTATACTGAAAACTTGTTATGATAAATGGACACCCATTCGCAGTCCAAACTCGGCAAGCGCTATTTCACCTTTAAGATCGATCTGTGCGGCTTTCCCACGAGCTCCTCATTTTCAACATCGTCAGCCTATACTACTTATAATGTTCCCACTGCTGGAATACAGGCCTCCTCTCTGTGAGAGGGAGTGGGCCATAATCCACCACGCCAGCCCAGTGCGAGTTGGTAGACTTGGAAGATGTCACATGTCTTCGAATTTTTGGCTCTAGTACATGCCGGTTTCATCACGACGTTTTCCTTCACCGTTTTGAAAGCAGTGGTGTTGAAATAAATTACACAAGGTAATACGCCTGGCGGAGTTCGAACATGACGCATAAGTCAGGACCGATACCACTGGGCCACCACTGCCCTAAAATGTAAAAACAAATGTTTCATTTTCAACGTTGAAACGAAAAAATGTATTACAAAATCAATTATTTATTAACTAATTCAATATTAGATTACCAAAGTCTTAAGTAAATGATTGGGACCGATCACGTTGAATATTTAAAAAAAATTTGCTTTCTTTGAATTCATATTCTTGTTCACGGTCCAATGAATTTGAATAAGATTATAAGGGAATTCAACTTTATAATCATTCCAGTTATTGCAATCGGCTTCGCTCTCTAGAACTCAAAAATTATCCCACGGGAACTTTTTAACGGGATATAAACTGTCCTTTGTGTAAATCCAGTTTTTATACTATCTTTTTACCAAATTTCATCCAAATCTGCTTAGTAGTTTTTGCGTGAAAGAGTAACAAAATCCATCCGCCCATACATACATCCATTCCTCTCAAACTTTCGCATATATAATAACTCGCTGTGACTCTATCCTCCGTAAGCGTAGTTTGAAACAAAATCAATAAAATTAACTAAAAGATGGAAGCATTTCCACAGAATGATATTTAGTATTTTTTACTTTTTAGGTGGGCGAAGTAACAGCCCATATTGGTTCCCCGAGCGTTAAACTGAAAGTTTTCCGGGTCGTGTCGGCTTTTCTTATCTATCTTGTCACGCAAGCTAACACCTTGTAATGTTATCTTCGTAGGCGCTGAGTCAGCATGTCTTGCACCGTGTGGATGGCGAAACAGTGGGCGGACCAATGACTGCCTACAGCACCATTCAATTCGTCGTACAAAAACACCACTTCGTCAGAGGGAAAATTAAGGTGAGCCAAATATTTTATTGTTTATTGCAGCAATAAAATAAGCCGTCAAATGAAATCTTATGACTTCATTTTCAACGTCGATATGGATGTAAAAATAAAAATAAAATAAGTTAAAATGGAGCAATGAAATATGAATCAGGATTGGCGTAAGTATTGAGTATTTTTATCAATCAGTAAGTAACCCAGCAATTTCGACATTTGGGCTAGGATCTGATATGAATCGCGATAATTCTCAGATAAATGTTACACAAAATGTTCATTTGATATGAAAAAGTAAGTGTGTATATTTCTAAGGTGATGGGTCAATAAAAATACGCTTTTTATTTTTTACTTTTCTTCGTACGTATATGGACTACAGATCTTAAAACTTGGAATATAGTAATTGACTATATGATATAAATTCTCACAAAGTTGAAAACACGATTCATTGAAATTTTCTCGATACAAAAAAAATGCAAAGTTAGGTCTATATTTTTTCTTTTTTGGACTTTATGGCATAACTACTATGAGTTATGGAAAAGATGTTACTTTAAATTGTAGAGAATACCACTATCTAAATTCTGTAAAGACAGTTTTTCAATTAATAACAATTTTAATTCATAAAAAGACGTCAATATGTTTGGGCACATACGCCGTTTTATTCTGAGCACACATTCACTATCGTCCTCTCATCTTTTGCCTTTTACAAGTAGTGTCATCACTTTCGTTCCTTGACGAATCAGTCAGCCAGCGTGGCTCTTACAGGCTAGACCTGTGACACTTTTTTTCAGATCGCGGCTGTCAGATTTTCGTAATAATAAAATTGGTAATGGATAAAAAGATCGAGAAAATACAAACGAATGATACGTAGGCTTATAGATTATTCAAAACTATGTTTCGATGTGTTCAATGGGACGTGATTGTAAACGGACATGACTGTAAATAAGTCACGTAAACTTTCTTTTTTCAATAACAAATTATTTTCATTAATAAATCAAGAATAAAATAAACCAAACTTACTGAAAATCATCGCAGGAAATTCCTGACGACCCTTACAGAGCAAACAAGGGAAATGTTAGAATACGTATGATTCTATACATTACGAATTGTTCCTATCAATATAATAAATTACTCACAGTGATATTATATCAATGCTATCGTGATATCGTACTATTGTTGTCGGATGGTTCCTCTGTGTCCATCCCCCTCCCATCTAATATTTATGCATCTAAATACAATTTCACATGAACTAATGATAAATGCACTGATTTGCAGTCAACAATTTGAGATAGTATGTAACTGAAAACAACTTCTAATCGTATCAAACTGCGATATAGGATAAGAAGCACTTCACTTTTATTATTATTTATTTAGTTTCGTCACAGATTTTAACAATTTCGAAGAAACAGGAATAAAATAAATTAAATGAAAACTGCTGTTGTCATTTTGAATACTTCAAAATTACTTGTCAACTACAAATAAGGCATAGCACCCACCACCCTGAGGCGCAATGTTGAACCGACCATTTGGGCGTTTAAAACCGGTTTTTTGAACCAATTCCAAATGGTCCACATTGCATGATTTAAATATCGCCTATAGTATAATGCTGCGACTATGATGAAAAATCGGTGGTCATTGCTGTCTCACCGCGTGTTCGGTACAAGTTGCTTCTCGCTCTATTGATTGCTTTGGAGTATAAAAGATCAGTACTGGGCTCATGCTTTTGGAGTCGATAGATAATATCTCTAAAGGTTTCATTTATCAGAAAAGTGATATTAAAACCTTGTCCCAAAAAAATACTGTGGATAAGATATTATAGAATGAAGATTTATTTATAAAGAGGTTCTGACATTAAACTGTTCTACTATACCTGTACCTCATATGAGTAAAAAACTACTAAATCCACGCCGCTGCTCGACTAATGTCCATTTTACGCGGCGCTTGTGTCTGTCATTACATCGAAATGCATCAAAAATTAATACAAACACCAGATGGTGGAGGACAGGGCGTCAAGCATCCTTAGCTTTCCACTCTCGAACATATAAAGATATCACGCAACCAGCTTTGTGAACGCACGATAGTAAAAGGAGCGTGTGTTTGGGGCTTTATTTAGCGTGTTAAAATAATCGAATGAGTCCTCCTACCCAGAGCAGGGCGGGAGGGACTGTCAGACTCGGAATACTTACTAAAATCTACGATTTATTTCAATAGCCTTTTACGTTCTGGGGTCACGGTATTGTATTCGTTTGTCCGCGACCCAGGTAGACCCTCTAAGGGGGAGCCCCGTTATTGTGCTGTCACATTTTCCGGCGCGCGTGGAACACAACGCACACGCCCATACCCGTGCGCGCGTGTGTTTGGGGCTTAACGATAATTGGGTATTGTCACTTTCGTAAGGTATGCCAATTATCATTAATTTTCTACCAAAATAGTAGTTTTGTTCGTAATCTCGGGACATCAAAATGTTATAAAATAAATTTAAGACTGTGAATGATAAAAATATTCACAAAATATTAATCCACATCAATAAAGATTTCTATCATTTTGTTTTGGTAAATGTTTCGACATCCTTATATTAAAATATTTCTACTAGAGTAATACATGTATTTTGCGTAAAGGGAACACTTTATGAAATGTCGAAGTTGACGAAATGAAATACATAAAACTTTGGATTGCGTTAATTTTGCGATACTGGCGCCTGCTGGTGGCGGTGCGTGGCAACTTTTCCGACTCATCAAACGATGCTTTCGCTTTGCCGTACGCGCGTTATAGATGGCGCTTCTTAAAACGCGTTTCTTGGGAACCAAGCTCTTCTCGAACCTGGGACCTTGATAAATCGATTCCTTGAGCCGAAAAACCCCTAATCTGTAACTTTCATGAAAATCCTTGGAGCCGTTTCCGAGATCCTGATTTTATATAAATAAATATACAAGAATTGCTGGTTTAAAGATATTAGATTTAAGAGTAGTTTATCAAATTCATAGTCATTTCATGATTACGAGTACACAGAAAATAATTTTACTTTATATTTTTATTTGAAGCCACAGATAACAACATTTTGAAGCGCTCGAGAATAAACTGTATTTTGTAATTTCATCTCTTCGATGTTTGCTTTCATCAAAGTCATAATATTGTTGTTTATAACGTTTATTTGAGCATGAAAACAGAGGCGTGTTTTTATTAAACTAGATTTCAATGAAATAGGAGTACGCCGAATCACCAACCTTCCTAAATTTGTCCGGGCACGGCGCAATCGCGGCGATAATGTTATGACCCCTCTTTGAGGAGTGGCTGGAGAGGCACGGCGCCCTTACCTTCCACCTGACACAAGTCCTCACCAGACACGGATGTTTCGGATGGAAACGCAGCGCAGAACATTTTTCACCTCCAAATTATTATCGACATTATCCTCATTAAAATAATATCCGAATTCAATTAACTTAGAGATGCTGATAAATGCATTCTTGCCGAATGAATTTTACATTACAGAAAAAACATAAGAGACCGTTTTAGGATGATTCTAACGAGCGTTCTGGGGAGTTTTTTGTTGAACCGACTGTCAATTCTGACATCTTCAAAAAAATATCCATCGACGACATATGAGCGATCACTACAAATGTCGTGAAAATGTATCGATGATTAGCTCTGTGCTTGGATCCGTTGGCGATTTGTTATTCAGTTCGATAAAAAACGGCGAATGCTCAATGTTCTCTTAAAAGTGAATGCTCAAGTCTATCAGCACCTTTACAATTAATTCCTAAAGAGCATTAAAGCGACCACACCTAAATGTCTGTTAATTGATTTTAGACATTATTTCAATGAGAGGTTTTCTTTTTGGAGTTAAAAAAAAAAAGTAGTTTCCAAGGACTCTATAGATGGCGTTGAACTGACGGTGTTACTCTAGGAAAAAGATGTATGCCTTCATTTTTGCACAAATCCACGAGGCACTGACTTCTCTTCTTTTTCTCTTGGGACATTTTCTTTCTGGCGTGGAAAACTCATATTAAGTAAATTTTTTTTTTTTCTTTTTCCTTATTGTTATTTATTTTCAAAATGCCATTTGTGTGATGTGATGTGACTGACAATGACATGACATGTACTTTTTGTTTTACGATCTCAAAATGACATCCAAGTGAAAAAAATAAAAAAATGACGTGACGTTCGTTCATTGCAGTAACATATCAAGTTTAGCGCCATCTATCCATTGACAAGGGAAAACATAAAAAGAAAATCCCTCAATAATGATAGTGTCGATGTTTGACAGTGAAAAATGATCTGAGATTCACTGTGCTATTTTTTTAATTGTTGCCCCACACTAAGATTTTTTCCTGTGTCGTCGGTGCGTTTACAAACGCATAAGCTCACATAAGACAAATGCCAAGATCCGAAACAACTACTTGCAGATCAAACAAATATTTTGCTCCGTGCGGGAATTGAACCCGCAACACGAAGCGCAGCAGTCCAATCGGTCAGCAGCTGCGCTAACCGTGTCGTCATTTATGTTCAACGGCCTTTCCATTTGCTAGCAATACAATCATAAACTAGGTTTAATAATGCAGTCAGGTTGTTATGAAGTTATATTTTAACTTCATAGAATTAGGTGTACTCAGGCTTTACTACAAATACAGATATATCATTATTTGAATGCTTATTTTCAAATATCAACTCTCGGCTCAACGTTGAAAGTTCAAAATCCAACACTACAGTTTTATGGTGTGGCCGACTGTTAAAGAAAACAGGTATTAGTGTCGTGACCCAAAGCTAGTTCTGATTACAATCTCAGGTCGCCATTTTGAGTTTCGATATGGTTAAAGCATGCCTATAATTTGTAACACCGCGATAAAAATGCGATAGGTAGAAGAAAAATTTCTATTATAAATATACTTTTTGGAGCAAGCTTCGAGGCTATTACTAAACTTTTATTTTGCATCTACATGCAACATAAATAAGTGTCTTGAGTTTAATAAATCTTCATCATCATCATCATCAGCCTATGATCCCATTGCTGGGACACAGGCCTCCTCTCTATGAGAGAGAGAGGGCCAAATCCACCACGCGGGCCCAGTACGGGTTGGCAGATGTCACATGTCTTCGAATTTTTGATTCTAGAACATGCCGGTTTCCTCACGATGTTTTCCTTCACCGTTTTGAGAGCAGTAGTGATGAAATAAATTACACAAAGTTATGCGCCTGGCGGGGTTCGAACCCACGACCTACAACTCGTAAGTCGGGACCACTACTGGGCCACCACTGCTCATTCAATCTTATTTTATTAACATTATTATTTTGAATGCCAAAGGGCCTCAGCTCAGCATAAAGCCAAGTGGCAGCATTAGATTTATTAATTATCACAACTGACATTTTTGTTTTTTTGTAGATACGGTGTACAGCAAGCGTCTACTCAATATATCTGCAAAGCTTAGAAAAGAGTGCTGAAGAGGAGAGGATACGTACCACTCCCGCCAGCCTTCCAGAGGTGCACGAAGCAGTAGTGTACTCTATACATCGCCTGCCAGAAACAAGTAAGTCTCTAGAGTTACCTAAAGATCCGTTTCCAGCGGTGAACGGCATAAATCTTTGCTCTGCTCGATTTATTCAAACAAACATGATGAAATTGAGCGAATGAAAGTGTGTGTACGTTTTTAGTACGTTCACCCACACCTGGATACTTTTGTGTAACTCGGTTGTGCGCGCAAATTAAAGAAAATCTTCGGCGATTGCTACTACGAGTATCGCGTACATGCATTGTTTACGAAATCACACAACATAATATTAAGTTATTTTTCTATATTGACCTTCAGTACAGATCCGCTAAAAAGGTTAAAACATTTTGAAAAATATGAAACCGACTTCTTAAAAAAAACAAAAAATATGTAAAATAATGTTTCTTTCGGATGTCGGTGGTAAAAGAGTCAAGGAAATAAAATCAAAGTCACCGACTTTCGAAAGAAAACTTATTTTACACGAATGTTTCAAAAGTCCTGTTACGTTAAATAAAAACTTTATTATGCGAACTGACTCATAATTATAATGCTATTGTCCGCATGCAAATTCCTGATGCGTTTTATGAAGGAATTTAAACGGGTACATATTTGGATATCGAAGATTAAAATATCTACGCTTAAAATATCGATGTTCAAAATATCGAAAATGAAAATATCGAATGACCATAAAATCGAAAATTAAAATATCGAAAGTTTAAAATATCGAATGATTAAATGATCTACGTCCAATATATCTACAATCTAAATATCTACAAAAGTTACATCGAAAAATCTAAATATCGAAATACAGATTATCGATTGTCCGAAATATCGAACCTATCGAGGTAAGAGGACGGAGCCCCGCTCCGCGGGGCTCCTATTTCTGTTTGTAAGGTTTAAAGTAACCTAACACGAAGAGGATGGCGGGGTCTTTCAGACCCCGCCATCCTCTTCGAACCTAAACTGTCCGAGTCGGGGTGCCCCAAGTTCCGAGCTCGCTTCGCTCGCTCTTGCATCCGAAGTCCGTCCAGTTACCTTGTTGGGCAGTAATCAGTAATTTGACTAAGGACGCAAGAGCGAGCGAAGCGAGCTCGGGACTTGGGGCACCCCGACTCGGACAGGTTAGGTTCGAAGAGGGTGGCGGGGTCTGAAAGACCCCGCCATCCTCTTCGTGTTAGGTTACTTTAAACCTTGCAAACAAAAATAGGAGCCCCGCGAAGCGGGGCTCCGTCGACTTACTTTGGTAGGTGGATATTTCAACTAGTAGGTATTTTTAACGTAGTTATTATGAAATTAGATATTATGAACTGCGATGTATTAAACGTTGATATTTTGAATTTCGACATAACGTTTTTCGATATTTTGAATCATTCGACATTTAAATCAGTCGACATTTTAATCTTCGACGTTTTAAGCGTAGATGTAACATTTTTCGATATTTTGTTACAATCGATATTTTAATTTTCGATATTCTGAACATCGATATTTTAAGCGTAGATATTTTAATCTTCGATATTCAAATATGTACCCATTTAAACTCATACACAATATTCCTAATTAATCATTAGATTTACATAATATCTACAAATCCATGAAATCGAATTGCGCTAATCATGCAAACGCTGGTAGTTACCTGATACATTACAAATACCTGATTTCCAATATCATTTTCTACTATTACCACAGAATATATAATGGTACTAATACATTAAATTATTATCCACTCAGGTGTGAATTATAGGCATACCCAAATTTGAGAACGTATTGTTGCTTTCTGGTTCAATAATTCCATTCAATACAATATTGTAAAGGACCGATGTTCAACCTCTATGTGACCTTCGCCTCTTCGCTAAAAATAAATCATCGCTAAAAGCCCTTACTTTTCAATTTACCACTTCAATATTTTAATTAAAACGTTATTGATTGGTACCCATTTCTTAAGAGAATCATAAGGAACAGGTTTCTATTTCTAGCAGATTTCTTTTTTCTTTTAGTTACCTTACTTCACAATTGTACGGATTTTGGTTTGATTCAATGATTTTTATCCTTTGGAATGTTTCACGAGAATACTTTTTTGTTTTTCGATATCCCTCATGGACTTCAAATTGGCCTACCATGATGTCTTAAGATGATAGAATAGCTGCTGCACTTTCAAAAAATAGGTATTTAGAAAAACTCGTACCGTCCCTCTCACGCGTTGATAAAACCCCGATCGTGCGATAGAGAGCGTTGAAACTCGCGACTGAATGTAGGTATTTTTTATATGAAATTTGTCTCTCGGGAGAAAACGTTTTTCACATACTAAATCACAACCAATCTCTTAGATTCTGGTGTCAATCGTTTCAGCATATTATATTCTAGGTTTGTAGGTTTTGTTTTTTAGGGTTCCGTAGTCAACAAGGAACCCTTATTGAACGGTCTTGTCTGTCGTGTATTGTAAAGAAACTAAATTATTTTACGTAATTAAAATATATTTTTATAGTTTTTCTCCGTCTGTCTGTTTTGTCTCTTTTTCTTGTCATATGTCATGGTATTCTCGTCTGCCAGTCGCCTAGTCGGTTTGTCGTAACTATGGAGGTCGGACGGCCCCGACATCCCCACCTCCAGTATCAGAAAACTGATACTCAAGATGAAGGGCGGACGTCCAGCCTGCACAGTTTCGTCACAGGTCGCATGTAATGTCCTTGTCCAGTCTTAATGTCAACCACTCGGATACAGTCATCTTTCCCTCGGTGCAGCTTTGTCACAACCCCTAGAGGCCACAGGTTCCGAGGGAGCTGGTCATCTGCGATAACTATGACGTCACCTTCAGCAAGAGCCGTTGAAGAAGGTCGGAACCATTTCTCTCGTCTAGTGACAGTCGGCAGATACTCTCTGACCCAACGTTTCCATACGAGGTCTGCCAGTTTTTGTGCTTCACGCCAGCTTTTTCGACGAAGATCCCCATTGTCGAAAATTCCAGCAGGGTAATAATCAAATTCAGCCTTAGCCAGCAGAAAGTCATTAGGCGTAAGTGGAAGGTCGTCGGCGTGGTCAATAGGTACGTAGGTCAACGGTCGGGAATTAATCATCTGTTCCGCCTCACTCAGCAGGGTTAGCAGTGTTTCGTCAGAGGGTGCTCTGTCCTTGAGCGTCACCCTGAGTGCCGTCTTCACCGAGCGTACAAGGCGCTCCCAGCAACCACCCATGTGGGGAGCGTTTGGCGGAATAAACTTCCATTTCATAAATCTAGTGCTGCCGAACTTCAGCAGCACGTCTCTGTCTATGGCAAGAACAGATCGCTTCAGCTCTGCGTCTGCCCCACGGAAGGTAGTGGCGTTGTCCGTCCACATTTCTTTTGGACATCCACGTCGGGCGATGAATCTGCGAAGAGCCATGATAGCGCTGCTTGTGTTAAGGCTATGTACCACCTCGATATGTATAGCCCGTACCGTTAGGCAAGTAAACAAAGCCACCCACCTCTTTTCATGTCGGCGTCCGACCTTGACAGTCAACGGTCCAAAATAATCAAGGCCGGTGCAGGTAAAAGCTCTGTGTCCTTCGGTAAGTCTTGCAAGAGGCAAGTCGGCCATCAAGGGCGGTGAGGGTTTGGCTCTCCTGTTTTTGCACTCCTGACAAATGTTCCATGTAGACTTGACAGCAGTTCGCCCATCAAGTACCCAGAAGCGTCTCCTAACTTCGTTTAAAACGCGTTCTCTGCCCGTATGAGCAGATTGTTCATGGTAGTGCATCAAAAGAAGTTTAGTTATCCTATCTTTTGGATGTAAAATAATGGGATGCTTCATATCGTCGTCGACATCTGCTGCACTAATCCTCCCACCAACACGAAGAATGTCGTATTTGTCTAAAAACGGGCTCAATTGTCGAAGAACGCTGTCTGACGTCACCAATCCAGTTTTTTTAATGTTCTCTATATCCGCTGAAAATTTTCTTCGCTGACTTTCTTTAAGTATCTGTCGCTGTGCTGATTCTATTTCATCAACAATCAGCTCCCTTTGTCGTCGACTGTCTTTGTCTTTTTGTAACCAGTTGTAGCAGGCTCGCTGAACCCATGCTGTGCTCCTAACTAGTCGCCAGTATTTTGAAAAACGTTCATCATCTGGCAGAAGGGAGTCAGGCTGTGAGATCACTAAAAGCATCTTAACTTCTATGTCATCTTCATTAAGACTGATCTCATCTTCAGATTCTCTGAGCCAGCAATCATCTGGTTGGCGTAGAAATTCTGGTCCATGCAGCCATCTAGAACTGTCTTCAATCAAGCCGTCACGCGTAGCATCATCTGCAGCGTTCATGGCTGACGGTACCCACCTCCAATCGTGAATCTCCGTGAGTTCTGCTACCTCGCTTACACGATGCGCTACGAAGGGCTTGAAACGTCCGATGTCAGACCTAAGCCAACTAAGAACGGTCTTTGAGTCAGACCAATACCACGTCTTTGAAATCTTCAACCACGGCGTGTCAATATACATTTTTACCACCTGAGCGAGGCGCGCACCCATCACGGCAGCCTGCAATTCTAGGCGGGGAACGCTCAGTATCTTGAGAGGAGCTACCCTTGCTCGTGCCATGACCAAAGATATGTGCCAAGTGTCGTTGGTCATCTTTTGTCGTAGGTATGCAACAGCGCAGAAGGCCTGTGAACTGGCGTCACAAAATATGTGAAGTTCCACCGGACCGTCATTTTCGCAGGCGTCAGTCATCAGCCATCGCGGTACTTTGATGGTCGACACGCGTAAGAGTTCTTTGAGCCAAAGTTGCCACTTGTCTAGGTGGTGAGCCTCAACTTCATCATCCCATCCTATCTTTGATTTCCAGATGTTTTGAAAAAGGATTCGAGCTTTGACGGTTATAAATAAAAGGAACCCTAGAGGGTCAAAAACAGACATAATCAGTCGGAGTACTTCACGCTTTGTAGGTCTCTTGTTGCCTGACTTTATGTCGTCGTTTATCTTGTGCAGGTTCAGTGGAAACGTGAAGTCATCTGAATCCGGGTCCCAATTCACACCAAGTACGCGCTCGATGTGCTCTTCTTTGGCATCTGAAAGCATTTTGACGCCAGTCGGAGCTAATTTGTCCTCGGGTAGATGTCTGAGAAGGTGCTTGGAGTTCGACATAAAATTCCTCATATTAAACCCACCTTGTGCGTGCACCTCATTCACGTCATTGACTATTCTCACGGCTTCTTTGTCACTATTTACAGAATAGATAAAATCATCTACGTAATGATGATCAGTGATCGCTTTGACAGCTTCAGGATGTATAGATTCGAATCTACGGGCATTTAGATTCTTTACGTACTGCGCAGAGGATGGAGAGCATACCGCACCGAAACTCATTACATTCATAACGTACACGTCGTTTCCCCACAAAAGTCGTTGCGCCTGTCTATCTTCACTACATATGAGCACGCGATGGAACATCTCCTGAATATCGCCCATAATTGCTATCTTTCCACAACGAAATCCCAAAAGTACACCAGGCAAAGAGGTAAGCAAGTCCGGTCCACTGAGCAAAAAATCATTCAGGGATTTACCCATCGATGGCGCCGCACAGTCGAGTACGAGGCGAAGTTTCGGCTTGTTGGGATTGAAAACTGCAAAGTGAGGAAGATACCATGTCTTATTAGTTCTTACCAGCTTCTCCTCGTCAGTGAGTTTAGAGATGTACCCCTTCTGCAAGTTTTCAGCTATCTTTTTTTCATACTGCTCTGCAAAGTCTGGAAACCGCCTCATCTTCCGCTCGATACCATCCAGACGCTTACGTGCAACAGCATAGCTATCAGGTAATACAGGCTTGTCGTTTCGCCAAAGCAAGCCAGTCTCCCAGCGATCGCCTACCAAGCGCGTCGTCTTCTCCATTATATCCAGTGCTCTCATATCCTCCCGGGAGCGCGGAGTGTCAACGCTCGGTTTAGTCCCGAAGCCTTCGGTGGAGAAGGATCTACGAATTGCCGAGTTAAGTTCATCACAGGCACACAAATGAAGTACCGCTACGCTGTCAGGAGTGGTAGATGGTAACTTACCATGAATGACGTACCCCAGTTTTGTGGTGGAGACAATCGGCGCATTCTTCGGCCCCTGGAGTACCTGTCGGCTGACAATCAGGTCTATATTGTCATGTCCAATGAGTAGTAAGGGTCGTTCGTGTACAGTCATGCGGTCAGTATTTACAAAATCGGAAAGGTAAGTCCAGTCATTTACAAGTCGTTTGTAATTACATTTATACAAAGGCAATGCTAAATTATTTACAGATCTTACATTAGTCAACTTAAATATTTCATCACTATTTACACCACGCACAGAAAACGAAACACGTTGCGACGAACTCTCAATAGACTTCATGCCTGAAGCTCCTTGCATGTGTAGAGCGCTGGCCGGTCCGGTCACGCCTATACGTCTTGCAAGGTGTCCGTCTATCAGGCTGATCGACGATCCTTCGTCTAGAAGAGCTAGTGTTTCTACATCACCGCTGGGTCCGCTGATGAGTACGCGTACAACTTTCAATAGTATGGTGCATTCAAAATCTAAAACGTGGTTGACTGCCGCTGACTTATTGAGAGGCTCGGCGTGCAATAACGCATGATGTACCCGCTCGCATAACGCACACTTTTTCTTGTGCTTGCATTGTTTCAGCTGGTGTGTCGTAGATAAGCATGAAAAACAAAGCTTATTTTCTGTCACATATTGCCAACGTTGGTCGACTGTCATGCGTTCGAAATCAGCACAAGAATTAAGGCCATGATCACCTTTACAGAGTCCACAAGATCGTGTTTTGTTTGTTGTAAAAACGGCGTGTTTAGCGTGTCGATGCGTCACAGATTCGGTTCGATCGCTTGTTTTCGTCATAGGCGCAATGCACGTGGCGGCGTCGGCAATTTTCATGAGCCACTCGGAAAGGTCAATCAGTGTGACATGTCTTGCGCCTTTCTCGCTGACATAGAAACTCCACTGGTACTTCAGAATTGATGGTAGTTTTCCAATAATTTCTCTAATCAGTGTCGTGTTAGATATATGCCCTGCTTCGTCTGTCGCAGTCATGGCGGCCACTACATTCTGTACAGCGGTCGAGAATTCTATGAGACCGTTGACGTCGTCATGCCTTATGTCCCGCATGGCTCTTATTTTATGAAGCATAATCTCAATAAGATATTCTGGTCTTCCGAATCTAAGTTTTAAAGTGTAGATAATCTTTGACAAATTTGTGGCACTTACCAGCAGGGCCGATACGGCGTCACGAGCCTTTCCTCTCAGGCACTTTGTCAGTCTAGCAATATTTTCGTCGTCGCTGTATTGACATAGCTTTGATGTCGATTTAAACTGGCTATAGAACATAGGCCACTCTTCAGGGTCACCACAAAACGTCGGTAGTTCCTTTATGGATGTCTGTCTGGCCAGGAACTTATTTATACCACTTCCCGGAGCACGCGCAGTGTCAGTCTGGACTTGGTAAAGCGGAGCATGGCCGGCATCGGGAAAACGTGAATGGTCGGGAGTATGGAAGGCGCTCGTCATGGAGGTCGCTTTTTTTACGGTTGACTGTACATTCGCGGCACATGCACTTCCAGCGTTTGACAGATTATCGTCATCCATGTCATTCAACGCCTCAGTCTGTAGTCGCAACTTTTCCATTATGAGTCGTTTTTCAATAGCAGCGTTTCGCTCGGTAGCTTCCCGCTGCGCTTTTTTCTCTACATTTGCAGCCTGTTCTGCAGCTTCAAGTTGTAACATTAAAAGTTTTTGTCGTCTTACCGTCGATGTCGTACTTCGATTAGAAACGATGGATGAAGCCGGCGAAGGCGCGCGGCTGTGTCGGGAGGGCAGTCTGTCGTGCTCTCCGTCCGCGGGGGCGCCGGTCGATGCCATATTTTCTGCCTTCGACTTACTACGGGTTATCATAGGTGCTAGTGTCGAAAATGGCGATGAAGGACCACTTGAACGGTCTTGTCTGTCGTGTATTGTAAAGAAACTAAATTATTTTACGTAATTAAAATATATTTTTATAGTTTTTCTCCGTCTGTCTGTTTTGTCTCTTTTTCTTGTCATATGTCATGGTATTCTCGTCTGCCAGTCGCCTAGTCGGTTTGTCGTAACTATGGAGGTCGGACGGCCCCGACACTTATAGTTTCGCTATGTCCGTCCGTCCGTCCGTCCGTCCGTCCGTCCGTCTGTCCGCAGTTTAGCTCAGAGACGCACAGTACTAGAGAGCTGTAATTTGGTGTAAATGTACGGATTTATTGTGCCGAAAAAGTAGTAAAATAAAATCTCGTAAAATATTTTTTTTTAGGGTACCTCCAGTACTTACACGTAAAGTGAGGATTTTTTTTTTCTCGCGTACCCCTTGGTGTGGGGTATCATTAAATAGGTCTTTAAAAAATAATGTGAGTTTCCATTAACAATTTTTTGATAAAAAAATTCGTTTGTGAAATATTAAGCTTTAAAGTGCTAAATTTTGCTCGACTCGAGTGTCCCCCCCCTCTACCAGCTAAACGGTCATGTTTGGGGGTGTGAAAAAATTCACAATAGTAGTATATATAACGAAATTTAAAAGAAAATTATCATGACTAAGTATGCTTTACAACTTTACAAGTAATAGTCGACCAACTTATAAAATGTACTTGAAAATCATATTTTCTTAAACAAAATGTATCGGAGACAACTGCAAATGTAAGTTTGTCAACTTTATTTTACAAGTTTTTTAGGTATGTTATTTGGGGATAGGTAGGTTTTAATCGTCAACAATTTTTAACTAACTTCAAAAAAAGGAGGAGGTTCTAAATTCGTCGTAATCTTTTTTTTTTTATGTATTATCCCCGACTCCTGGACCGATTTTGAAAATTCTTCTTTTTAAAATTAAATTCAGCGAATCAGTTTAGTTAGTTCGCATAAGTATTTTGATGGGCAACTACGGAACCCTACACTGTGCGTGGCCCGACACGCACTTGGCCGGTTTTTAGGGTTCCGTAGTCAACAAGGAACCCTTATAGTTTCGCCATGTCCGTCCGTCCGTCCGTCCGTCCGTCCGTCCGTCCGTCCGTCCGTCCGTCCGTCCGTCCGTCCGTCTGTCCGCAGTTAAGCTCAGAGACGCACAGTACTAGAGAGCTGTAATTTGGTGTGAATATACGGATTTGTTGTGCCAAAAAAGTGGTAAAATAAAATCTCGTAAAATATTTTTTTTTAGGGTACCTCCAGTACTTACACGTAAAGTGAGGATTTTTTTTTTCTCGCGTACCCCTTAGTGTGGGGTATCATTAAATAGCCCTTTAAAAAATAATGATAGTTTCCATTGACAATTTTTTGATAAAAAAATTCGTTTGTGAAATATTAAGCTTTAAAGTGCTAAATTTTGCTCGATTCGAGTGTCCCCCCCCTCTACCAGCTAAACGGTTATGTTTGGGGGTGTGAAAAAATTCACAATAGTAGTACATATAACGAAGTTTAAAAGAAAATTATCATGACTAAGTAGGCTTTACAACTTTACGAGTAATAGTCGACCAACTTATAAAATGTACTTGATATCATATTTTCTTAAACAAAATGTATCGGAGACAACTGCAAATGTAAGTTTGTCAACTTTATTTTTACAGCTTTTATAGGTATGTTTTTTGGGGATAGGTAGATTTTTATCGTCAACTATTTTTAACTAAATTCAAAAAAAGGAGGAGGTTCTAAATTCGTTGTAATCTTTTTTCTTATGTATTTTCCCCGATTTCTCATGGACTCCTGGACCGATTTTGAAAATTCTTCTTTTTAAAATTATATTCAGCGAATCAGTTTAGTTAGTTCGCATAAGTATTTTGATGGGCAACTACGGAACCCTACACTGTGCGTGGCCCGACACGCACTTGGCCGGTTTTTTTTCTTAAACTTCTTTATTTTTTAAATACAAAGGTTTTACTTCAATGAAGATTTTGTCATAAAAATAGTGACTTTTAGGCGCCTGTAACTTTCAAACTATTATAAATTTTGAAAAAAAGAAAACCTATAAACCTAGTTTTTTACTGTGTCAGATGCATTGTAAAAAATCATTGAGATAGGATAACATTTAGGGGGAGGAAAACGTTTTCTCTTTTTGTATGGACGAAAGCTCGGTAGACGATAGTCTTAACGCGTCAGTGGTTCCGTTCAGGGAATGAGATGGTGCCAGACGACTTGTACAGCTCTGTTTCTTTCCCACAGCCTAACTACACACGCTTGCGTGTTTCCGGACGGAAGGGGACGACGCTATACCAGAAAACAAGACGAAACTATTTTTCTATATCTATTTTTGTTGTACTTGTTTTATTTTATGTCTTTTGACAATTCATAAGTGCCTGTAATTGGTCTCGTTGAAATAAACGATTTGATTTGATTTGCAAATAATTCTATCTCTATTCTTAGTAAAGTGCCGTCTCCTTCTGTTCGGCAAACACGGCAAGCGTGTGTAGGGGGTTTATGACGACTTAGTAGGCCACCAGACCTGACTGATTAAAAACACCTAACACACACGGTGTCCTTCTTTGCCTAATGTGTTACGGGTTCCCCAGCGCACCGCTCCCCGGCAGGCCTCAACGATCTCTGATTACATCGCCGGAATGTATCTATCGTCTTTTAAACTCACATCCTGTCGTCGCGTTAGCCCTTTCATGACGAAACGCAAGTTTCCGATTCCTCATGACTTAGGAATCCATTGACGGGTGCCTGTATACGAACCTCTATGAATTTGTATTTCAATAGTCGCTTGGATACCAAATTCGTAAGGTATAGGAGACTTGCGCCGCCTTGTGTACGAAGGGGTTTATTGAAACGGGTCTGTGAAATCACAAAATGTCTTAAATGCGTCTAGTATGAGCCTTAAGACTGGCAGATAAAAACTGAAATAAAAGAAAGGATCGGAAATTTTTCAGATGAAAAACCGTCCCCAATTTAGTAAAGTTGGGGACGGTTTCCAGTCTAACCCGGTTTCACTGGAAACAACCCAACCACCATCGGCAACGGAAGACTGCCTGATCTAATCACAACCCATCAGACCAAATGTATTGACATAGGTAATCTCAACCAGTTCATCGATGCTTGCTTCGCATGTCTTCTTCCTTTGTACCCAAGTTTACGTGTATCTTTAGTCAACAACCACAAAGGACCAAGAGATATTTACCGATACTAAGTTTCAATATTGCTTACCGTTCATAAAACAGGAGACACGGGAGCAAGCACCTAACGTGTGCAAAGTAAACTTAAACGTTGTTACTTTAGCTAATCGAAACTAAACTAGGAATGACCTAGTTCTTTGCTCCGGAGATCAAGGTGACCAAGTACTGGAGTATAGTATATGGATATTAAATAATTATAATTATACGAGTATATTTTATACCTGAAGTAGGTAATATAATATTACCTATTATGATAAAACGCAAATTAAAAACTTTATACGCCTTTTATGAAGATTATGCAGAGGTATAGAGTTCATATAGTTATAGAGGAGTAGAGAAACCTATTTTTTTCGAACTATTCCCGTTGGATCTCACTTTTGAATCCCACTTGAATATTTTTCCCGATGTATCCCACAAAAAATTAAAATGTATTCCCGTTGAATCCCACAAGAAAAGAAAAACGTTTTATTCGCGTTGAATCCCAAAAACTATTCCCGTTGGATACCACATGCTTAAAAAATCTGAATGCGAGTACTTTCAATCACAAAACTGCTATCATAAAACTAGCTTCTGCTTGCGGTTTCGCCCGCGTCGTGTTAGGCGTATGGCCCTATGGTCCAGTCTCCATCAGTTCTCTTGAGGAAAGCGTGAAACACGACGCGCCATGACTCGGGCCTGTCCTTGGTCGGACGGGTCCCGGACTCCCCGTCCAGAAGTGGCTGGAAAATGACTCGGACCACGGAGTGTTTTAAGGGGCTCATATCTTAGAGCGCAGCAGGAATTTAGAGTGATTCCCCCCCCCTGTCACGTGGCATCACAGCGCTTTTCAAATGAACTTCGCTGACCCCGTCGAAAAACGTACCACCTTAAGGTTATGCTAGCCTAGTACTTCGGCAGGCCATTTACCGTTGCCTTACCCCCGCGCTGCGTATCACGTGGCACCAGACTGGAAAACATACCTTGATCTTATACTAGCCTAGTACTTTTGCTGGTTAGTGACATTCTATCAGTTTTTAAGTAAAGACTGAAACAAATTAACAGAATGTGTCTCTGCCATCTTTCTACACACACACATGTTGTCAAAAAGTGGGATTCAACGGGAATTAAAAATGGGATCCATCGGGAATACCTAAAAAATGGGATCCAAAAGTGGGATTCAACGGGAATAATAATTTTTTTCTCACTTGAAATTTTGATGAATGGTAGATTTTCGAACACAATTAACGTGATCTTGACTAATCTGATATTTTTAGACTAGACAAATATTTAATTATTAATCTCCACAAATAGTGGAAAAGGCATTTTAACCTATGCTGTAGTTGGTGCCAGTTAAGATGGCATAGCGGTCATTGACCTTTACCTAATAAGTCCTCTTATAATGACAAGCTCAGAATTAGCATTTTTATAAAATACCGAATAAATTAGTAAGGATATAAGTATCTATGTTCGGTGTTTTTACCGAACACCTTAGATTGCAATATCGGCGTAGCGCGTTGACCTAATTAATGATTACTTAGAATAATTGAAATTATATTATATTCAGTGCACTTTCGTCTACCGCGTTAGCCGGGTGTATTCAAACATTTCATCCAACATTTTGTAACATTATAGTAGTTAAGAACATTCGAGTGTGAAATAATAAACAGTGTTTCCCGTAAACTGTGTCTCACCTCAAAACACCGACCCCTCGTGAAGTACCCCGACATCGTTTTTGGTCCTTCGAGCCGGATCACTCGCGTCGCGTAATTTCGAAAAGTCGGAATTTCGGTGCACGAGATCTGAACTATCGTAACAAATAACAGTGTGTGTACGTTGTGAGGCGGTCGGAGATAACAGTGGAGCAGCAGCACAGGCTGAGTACCAACAGCGGAGAATACAAGTAATAAATTTCCTTATTTTTAGTCAGTAAGGGCTGTATTCAACATCCTTCAACAATGTCGGACCTCATTGAAACGCAATCAATGATCTACGATAGCATCATAAAACTGGGCATTAACTTGAAGAAAGATAGTGCTGACCGGAAAACAATTGATTATTTTAAGCGTAGGCTTACTACATTGGAGCAGTATTGGAAAGATTACCAAGCAAATCATGAGCGGATTAACAGGGAGGTAGGTAAGACGGATCCTTATTTTACCGACCGAGAGTTCGAGAAAACAAGTACGTTGTATGAATCAACCACGGCGTTGATCAATCAACAGTATCAGCTTCTTTTCGTGAAGACAGGGAGCCTTTCAACAGGTGAGCAAGCAACAGCTCGAGAAAGATCTCCTGCGACACCGAATTTGCGCGTAGAGGAGGAAACATTTGAAGACGCGGGACCCAGTACCTCAAGGCAGCTGGGTGATCGGCCATCTCAGGTGTCGAATAGGGAACCGAACAACAAGCTAGACGAGTTATTGAAGAAACAGTATGCCAACTTTAAAGCTTTTGTACGGACAGCAGCAAACATAGACGTGGACTCTATCTCAGATAAGTGGGAGTTCGAGGACGTATTGAGGTCACTACAGGCTAGATGGTCAGCTATCGACCAGTTACATTGGGAGATCGAGATCGAACAAGAGGGAGATAATGATCAATACAACAACATGTACGATAAGTATGAGAAAAAATTTAACTATCTGAAGAGGGCCATAAACACCAAAATGTGGTCAGTTGCACACAGGGAAAAATCAACACCTCAACTGGAGATACCGAACTTTAACGGGAACTACAACCAATGGGTATCCTTTAGAGACCTATTTATGGAAGTAATTCACAACAATCCCTCGTTATCCAGCGGACAAAAGATGCAGTATCTGAAGGGTAAGGTTCGAGGAGAAGCTGAGAAATTAATCCAACATCTGTCGATAAGTACGGATAACTATTTGACATGCTGGAATATCCTCACACATAGGTATGACAACAAAAAACTTATATTCTCCTCTCATATGAACATTTTGCTCGGCCTGCCAAACATACAACAGCAATCTTTACAACAGATTAAGCGGATGCATGACACCACTTTAGAATGTCTTAACTCCATCAAAAACTTAGGAGTTGACATTACATCGTGGGACCCGATGATCGTACACGTTCTAGGTCAAAAACTAGACACGGAAACATACACCGACTATATCGAGTCGCTGAAGAATTCCAAAGAACTTTCTGTACTCGCAGAGTTCCTAGAATTTCTCGAAACAAAATTTACATCCCTGGAAACGGTTCGGCGAAAAGACAGTGTGCCCTCGAAAACTTCTCATCAAAACAGCAATTATCAACATCAAACATCTAACAATAGGAAAAATAATTTCAACATCGCAAGCAACGGAAATAGAACAGTTGCGAAATCCATGCATGTTTCCAACAAAAAATGTCCACTGTGTAATAACCAACACGGCATTTATAATTGCAAAACATATTTAAAACTAAGTGATGAACAAAGGTTGAAAACTGCTAACAAATTAAAACTTTGCATAAATTGCCTATTTAGTCATAATGGAAATCAATGCAACTCTACCTTAACTTGTCGAAAATGCCAAGATAAACATAACACAATTCTACATGACGCATTTGTGAAATTAGCGAACGCTGACAACACAAAACTAAATGGGAAAAACAATGAAACAATGACTGGCATCGTGAATACTTCTCAAGATGAAAAAGGAGAGATATTGTTAGCAACGGCTCTGGTGAAGGTCAAAGGTGTTGATGGAACTTACAAAACCATGCGCGCCTTGATCGACCAAGGGTCTCAGATTTCCTTAATAAATGAGGGAGCGGCTCAGACGTTAGGGATCCGGAGACAACGATGTAAAGGAGTTATCTTCGGAGTAGGACAACAGGAAAACAGATGTAAGGGGATGATGAGCTTGGAGTGCGCCTCTACTTACAACAATTTTGAATTCAAAGCGGAGGTCCTCATCATGAATGACCTTATCAAAAGTCTGCCAAACCAAACATTCGCTAAGCCAAATTGGACTTACATTGAAAACATTAATTTAGCGGACCCGGAATTTTACAAAAGTCGTCCAGTTGACTTGCTTTTCGGGGCCGATATATATGCTAACATCATGCTAGGTGGAATTATAAAAGGAGAACTAGCCCAACAGCCGATGGCTCAGCAAACACAGCTGGGATGGTTACTATGTGGTAATGTAAAAACATACCACTGTAATGTAGTGCTGAATAACATTGAGGAGATACAGAAATTTTGGGAAGTTGAGGAGATTTCAGAGACTTCAAACCTATCGGTCGAAGATCAGGTATGTATGGACTTCTACACCAAAACGACGACAAGAAACAGCGAGGGTCGCTACGAAGTCAAACTACCACTGAAAGAAGAAAGCAAACAGCAATTGGGGGATTCTAAACCTATGGCTATAGCTCAGCTAAAGAATTTGGAACGTCGGTTAGAGAAACAACCAGGTGTAGCCGAAAAATACAAGGAATTCATGAAGGAATATGCTGAGTTGAACCACATGAAACCAGAACAGAAAACAGATGATATAACATTAGAATGCTTCTTACCTCACCATAGCGTGCTAAGAGAAGATTCGTCGACAACAAAGCTTCGCGTAGTTTTCAACGCATCAGCTAAAACATCCACTAAATATAGCTTGAATGACGTCATGCTAAAAGGCCCAAATCTACAAAAAGATCTGCAGGCGTTACTAATTCAATGGAGACAATATCCCTTTGCCTTCACTGCCGACATCGAAAAGATGTATCGTCAAATCTTAGTTAACCCTGTTGACCAACATCTACAAAAAATCGTTTGGCGTGAGTCATCAAAACAGCCTATGCAAGTGTTTCAATTGGCCACGGTAACATATGGCACAAAGGCCGCACCGTTCTTGGCAATAATGACATTAAAACAGTTAGCGGCGGATGAGCGAAACAAATTTCCAAAAGCAGCGAAAGTCCTGGAAAACAGCTTTTACATGGACGACCTATTACACGGCTGCTACGATATAGAACAGGGTAAAGAATCGATGAATGAATTAATACAACTTTTGAAACTAGGTGGCTTTAATCTACGAAAGTGGTCATCCAACAGTTCAGCATTATTGGAAAACATATCAACAAGTCAAGACCTCGTTTATAGCTTCAAAAACGATGACACGTTGAAAACATTGGGTTTGTGCTGGAACCCAAAGGGCGATCAGTTTACATTCCGTTGCAACTTTTCACAATCAACCTCGAAACCAACCAAAAGGGACTTATTATCCGAGATATCAAAATTATATGACCCCCTAGGTTGGCTGACGCCCCTGTCCACGAAACTAAAACTTCTTTTTCAAAAGTTATGGAAACAAGACCTACAGTGGGATGACAAGGTTTCAGATGACATACATAATGAATGGACTAAACTGATGACGGAAATTAACCAAATAAACAATTGTAAGGTTCCACGGTGGATATTGTGCAATGAGAATGACGTCATCGAACTACATGGCTACTGCGACGCGTCCATCGAAGCATACGCATGCGTGGTTTATGCACGAACAAAACAAGAACAAAAAACAGTAATCGTCGCAGCGAAATCAAAACTTGTACCCAGCAAAAAGAGTGTTACGTTGCCACGATTAGAACTTTGTGGGGCTTACCTACTATCTAAGCTCATTGACAAAATCAAACAAGGGATTAATTGCCCGCTAGAAATCTACGGCTGGTGTGACTCAATGGTGGTCATAGGTTGGCTACAAGGCGATTCAGCACGTTGGAAACCTTTTGTAGCTAATAGAGTCAACGCTATCAAACATATAATGCCTACAAACTGCTGGCGATACGTCAAATCGGGGGACAATCCTGCTGACTGCGCTAGTCGAGGTTTAACCGCTCCACAACTATTACATCATCCATTATGGTGGAACGGACCGGCCTGGCTAGCATCGTATGACGTAGCGAAAGATCAAAATCAACCAATCTACCAAACAGAAGAAGAAATGAAAACAAATAAATCAGTTAACATAGTGCAAGACATAAACAATAACAGCATAATAGATAATCTATTATTACAACATAACTCTTTTATAAAAATAGCTCGTGTCTTGTCATGGGTGCTGAGGGCATTGACGCCAAAGTCGCAACGTAAACATTTACCGAAGTACATAACATTATTAGAATTACGAAAGGCTAAATCAGTTATTATAAAACGAGTGCAAAGTACAGCATTTACATTAGAAATTGAAATGCTAAACAAAAACGGTCACGTTGCATCAAAGAGCAAGTTGTTATGTTTGAAACCTTTCGTCGACAAAAATGGTTTTCTCCGAGTGGGAGGACGTTTAAGAAATGCAATTATAAACGACGACAGAAAACATCCTATGATAATTCCTAGCAAAAGTCGACTGGCCGAGCTGCTAATAGAAGAAGCTCATCAGTTAACATTCCATGGGGGTCCTCGACTAACATTGGCGACTCTCAGACAACAATACTGGATCACAAGTGGATACAGTACGACCAAGAAACAGCTAAGAAATTGTGTAACTTGCCGGAAACATGAAGCAAGAAAGCAATATCAATTGATGGGTGACCTTCCCGCAGCTAGAACAAACCCCGCTCCACCGTTCTACCATACTGGGGTGGACTACACAGGTTTTGTAAACATCAAGGCAAACAAGGGAAGGGGGGTGAGAACATTGAAAGGCTACGTAGCCGTATTCATATGTATGGTCACGAAAGCCGTTCATTTGGAACTGGTCTCTGACCTTACCAGTTCCGCATTTTTGGCTGCACTAAGGAGAATGTCAGCCCGGAGAGGAGCACCACACCATTTGTATAGTGACCAAGGCACGAATTTCATTGGAGGTAACAGGTTACTACAAGAGGAGTACAACCAATTACAACAAGTTTTCGGAGATAATTGCCTAGCAGAAATTGCTGAAATGAACATACAATGGCATTTCAATGCTCCATCTTGGCCAAGCGCTGGAGGGCTGTGGGAAAGAGCTGTCCGCAGCCTGAAGTTTCACCTGAAAAGAGTGGTAGGTGAGCAACGATTGACGTTTGAAGAGTTCACCACTGTGCTGACACAACTGGAAGCGTGTCTGAACTCGAGACCGTTATGTTCACTTACAGAAAACATTGAAGATTTAGACTATTTATCACCTGCACATTTTTTAACAGGAAGATCAGACTTAACAGTGATCGAGACAAAGGAGGATGCGAGAACCAGGTGGCACTTAACAGCTAACATTTTTAAACAGATTTGGCAAAAATGGAAGAATGAGTACTTGAGCCAGTTAACAGCAAGAGAAAAGTGGTCTAAACCTCAAGAAAACTTAAAATTAGGAAACATTGTGGTAGTCCATGAAGATAACATTCCAGCGGGACGATGGATAATGGGCCGCGTAATAGCTCTACATCCCGGTAATGATGGCTATGTCAGGGTTGTGACATTGAAAACGAAAAATGGCATCATAAAGCGACCAGTAGTGAAACTTTCTTTATTACCAATAGAAATGGAGACTGAGCATAAACATACCAGTACAACAGAAACAGATAAGTCAGCTAAACAGAGCTCTAGAACCCGGAATAATAACAATCGAACGAGAAAGGTGACACCTCGTACATTATCGCATATCGCCATGGCACTGACCTTTTTTATGTCACTTTGCTGCGTTGCAAACTGCAGTTACAATATAACTACATTAAATGACAATCAATGTCTTTACTTTGACCCAATATCAAAAGTCAGCCTAGTAAAAGACAGCTGGGCCCTAGTTGTGTTTTATAACATGTCGCCGTATTGGGAAGGCATGCAGGCATTTGAAAAAGTTACAACATATCTGGATAAAACATGCAAAACAACAGGCAGTGAACAGTGTAACATGATAGTCCCTCAGCTGATCCACGAGTGTAATGAACTGAAATATTATAATGAACTTCTGATGACGCAACACGTAAGTGGACACTCCAGACTGCGACGGGGACTTATCAATGTAGTTGGAAACATAGCAAATTCATTATTCGGCGTATTGGACGAACAATTCGCGGAAAAGTACAGCCGAGACATCAACATGATCCAACAAAACGAAAAACATTTAGCGAGTTTATGGAAGAACCAGACATCGATTGTCGAGTCCGAGTACAATTTGTTGAAAAGGACGGAAGAAATTATGGCTAAGCAACATAAAATTATCAATAAACACCTTATTACGTTAGACAATTTCTCAAATAAATTGCAACGAGAAATTAACAACATATCTTTACTACAAGAGTTTACCATGACAGCATTAACAGCCAGTAATTTGTTAAATAACTTGAAAAGAACTCAAGATATTCTCCTAGATATCCTGACCAACGTCCACCATGGACAGGTTAACATTCATCTGCTTACACCAGAACAACTCCAGAAAGAACTTAACATTATCTCCGGACATTTATCTGAAGACCTAACATTACCCATCGAACCTCACGAGATCCGGAAGTTATATTCACTGATAAGCATTAAAGCAAGAGTAACAGAAAAATACTTCCTCTTCCAAATAACATTCCCACTTATCAGTAGAGACCGATACAAAGTGTACAAAATCCATCCGATACCACATCAGATGAATAACACCATGATAGAATTTATCCCATCGTCTGAATACGTCGCTACAGATCTAAAAAGAGACGCATACTTAACAATCTCGTCGGAAGAACTCTCCCTTTGTAAACAAGAAGACGACATATTTCTGTGCGATTGGAAAAAGCCGATATACCACTTAAACAACGAGAACAATTTCTGCGACCGCGATCGAGATACAGACGAGTGCAAGGTACGAAGGTCGAGATGTGAAAACAAATTTACACCCCTAACAAACCCATCTCTTTTCTTGTACCATTGCTGCAATATTTATGCCGTCAAAGTGATCTGCGGCGAACAAATAGTCAAAGTACAGCTCAGCAAAGCGGGTCTAATTTACTTAGAACCAGGTTGCCTGCTGAAGGGTCCAGATTTTACCCTACACATTCAGAGGCAAGAGAAAAATACAATTGACATGAGTCCAAACATTTTTATACCTGAAGTGGACCAACTTAACTTTATAATCAACAGCACGATGCCTTTACAAGACTACAAAGGCGAAACAGACTCAGGCGAAATGAAGATAGCATTAGAAAATCTTCACAAACGCATCGACAACATGAGAAACAGCCAAGTGGAAATAGGAGATGTATTATCCATCCATGACATTCATCAGTATGCCGTAAGCTACATCCTGGTCGGCGCGCTGGCGCTGGCGGCGGGAGCGCTGCTGTACAGGTGGCTGCGGCGACGAGCGCGCCGCGCTCACATCACGGCGAACATGGAGCTTCAACCCACCAGAAGTGTTAGTGATGTGAATGTGAATAGTGTAAGTGCGCGACAAAACGGGGTTGAACGTCGTTAAGTAATACAGTGAAAAAAGTCGTGTAAAGAGTATCTAGAAATCATTTAGAGACAGTAAGATAGTGTTTTTGATATCGCATCATTTTAACTTTAGATCAACTAACAATTCAATTAGTTATCTTGTGTTCACCTTGTAAACATTAAAACCATGATCATTTCATTAAGGTACCTACTAACATAACATTGTTTCATCTCAGCATCTCCATCTTTCGTGCCCCGGAATATGTTCGGTGTTTTTACCGAACACCTTAGATTGCAATATCGGCGTAGCGCGTTGACCTAATTAATGATTACTTAGAATAATTGAAATTATATTATATTCAGTGCACTTTCGTCTACCGCGTTAGCCGGGTGTATTCAAACATTTCATCCAACATTTTGTAACATTATAGTAGTTAAGAACATTCGAGTGTGAAATAATAAACAGTGTTTCCCGTAAACTGTGTCTCACCTCAAAACACCGACCCCTCGTGAAGTACCCCGACAATCTAAGTATTCATAAGATATTAAAATGGTTAAAACAATTCACCTATACCTCGGATTTTATATTATTTTATATTTTTTTATATTTAAGGCTCACAAGTAAACACTATCATACTAATTCTGATCATATGTCACTATACGAGGACTTTATTATACGGTAAAGTTCAATGATCGCTATTGCCATCTTAACTGGCACCAACTATAGTAAAAGATGCACTACATCTTTCGTCGAAGCCTTAGGCTTACGATTATTTCTTATTAATAAATGTGTAGCATTTTGCAATTCAATATTAAACGCTTACCAAGGTTGGTTCGTGGATGTGATGGGTAACCCTAACCATCAATTACATCGAGCTTTCTATGTCTGAAAGCACTCCAATCTGTTGGTATACACGGTACACATCAAGCTGTGCAAAACTAATATAAACTGACTGTTCAATGTGCGGAAAGATCATATAAAGCGAGTCCAAGACAAACTGGTTTTGTATAGCTTGATGTGTAGCCGTGTGTACCGGTTGTCATTTGTAGATCTAGTCGTAGGTAGATCAGTGATCCGAATGTCTGACAACCAGTCTTTTGGATCCAATCCAATCGTAGATATAACCCTGCACTAACTGGATTAGAGAGTCAGATAGATAGCCGCTCCATTTGATGTACTAGTATTCAGGCAGGTTACCTATTTCAATTAATGCATCCGCTTAGATTGAAACTCGCCTGGATCCATAACTTGTTTGTATGATGAAATAATTATTTATTATGAAATTGCACAATCCTTTTGGGTCTTAAATACTTTTACATTTTGATAATGTAGACGGTCCGTGAATCTTTTGTGTGAAGTTTGAAACGCTATTGTTTATTTTGTCATAACAAAGCGCTTGTAAAAGGTTGTTAGCTCATAAGGCAGTTGTCCCACCGCGGGCGAGGAAGCTACTATCAGCTTTTTTTTGATACTCGGTCGCATACTTGGTCAGCAATGTTCGCTTGATGGTCAGAACTGACGTTGAAAAACGAGCCACGGGCAGTGTCTCAGACATTCACTGAAAGCCCACCGACAAAACTACCGTAATTACACACACGCAGCTTGCTGCTCGCCTACTCGTTTTCAGTTGCTCGTTCTACTCGCTACTCGCTAATCACGAGACGTACCTAAACTAAATAGACTATTGCCACTGATTGAAGGGAATGTTAATATTTTCCGGATTTATGCATAGCTAAAGATAGTTCAAAAATGAGGAGATTCGTAGACGAATCACTCATTCGTTGGGCTGTGTTGCGACATAGCCCAACCCTAAAAACTCGGGTTATGATATGACTGATTGTATTTCCACCATTCAAAGATACATTAATTTTTAAGTATCAATTTTTGAATGCACATTTAGTACTTAATTTTAGGGCTTCACACCATTTCTCCTAAAAACAAGCCTCATAGAGGTATGTAAATGCAGCAAAGACGAGCACATGCTATTTAGAACCCGATCGAATAGTTACGAAATGTTCCGAGGTACTCCGAGCATTTTGGAGGAAGCCATTGATTAGATCAGTCGAATTTCGACTGCATTTTAGAAATACGAGCGTGCTTATTTAGTGCCTGTGTTACACTAAAACACGAAAACTGAGGCTTAAGTTAAATTAGTTTAGAGATCCAGTTCGTGAGCTGAATTTCTAATTTATTTTTACAAGCTGGTCTTTGTGATTTTATAACCTTCAGCATTGTTTGTACCCTGTCCAAATTTAATTGTTCTTGGGTAGGTATGAAAAATATCAAAGAATATTATTTTGAACGAGAGCTGCATAGAGTTTTGGATGTAGGCAAGCCACGCTGAAAAGTTGTACAATACTTTTTAAATTATCCCTTTTTAAGAAAAGTGCCCTAGGAATATCTCCTGTGTCGTGGGTTTTACTGATTTTCGATGTTGAAAAATTTATGAATAAAAAAAATTGACTATACGGGACAAAACTCCCATTAATTTTTTACCCGGTCTCTTGTAATTGGGCATCAGACGTTTCAGGTCTTCGATTTTGACAATGTATAAGTAACAGAATCTGCGTACGAAGTCGCGGGCAGAAGCATTTTTTTTTACTTTTAAAATCATCAAATGAGTCCTCTCACCCCAACTGTCAGACTTGTACTGACTAAAATCCACGGTGTCCTTCAATAGCCCTTTATGTTCCGGGGTCACGGTGATGGAATAAGTCCCGCGACCCCGGCAGGCTTTGGCCCTCTGAGAGCGGGCAGAAGCTAGTGGTAAAATAAAGCTTCTTCCAGAATCCTATAACTGTAGGGTTTAATCCCACTTTTCATATCCAGTGTGTGCGTAGCTGCTATCTAATATATATTTATTCGGGACAATTATTGACCTTTTCCGAAATCTATGCCCTACATGCGGCAATTATAAATTATATTTTATGACAAGTCATATCGTAAGTTGCCAGGTCAAGCATATTGTTTTTTTTTCTCATTGAACTTTTTAAATAAGTATATTTTTTTCAATGTCTGTTTTATCCTGTGTAAGGGGGTAATAAATACTTTTTCTTTCTATATTAATTCTTGATATGTTTGAGTAACTAGGCGGTTTCGTTATCGTTTAAATCGAATTCCGTTGACAGGCTTTAGGGGTTCTCGAGTAGACACTTTCTTTTAGTTTGCTCAAATTATATCAAATGAGTCCTCCGGCCCAGCGTGGAGGGGGCTGTCAGACTCGTAATAAATAAAATGCACAATGTTCCTTCAATAGCTCTTTATGTTCCAGGGTCACGATCACGGTCTCGCCCGCAGCATGGCCTTGACCAATGCAGGGTGCTACAGGTCGCCCCCGGTCGGCCCCCGTCAGAGTAGACTCTCTGATTCATCACAGACAATTTTTCACATCCACCCTTATTTGACAGCGCGAAATAAATGCTTGTTTTTTTAAACGGACGTTTCCAAGTTTCAAAAGCAGAATAGCTATTTCTCAACAAACACCTATTCGAGAAGTTTATCTCGTGTCCACAAACCTTTAGAGAGCCTTGCATGTGTGTGACTGATATTAGATACGTTACATAATTACAACCACCCCTGTATTTGGCACGTGACACAACTAATTAACTCGAATTGTGTCAACTATCTTCCCGTAATTAATATTCAGAGCAATCTTGCTAGAAACACAAAACCGAGTTTTGTTAAGTCGGGATATTCCGGTTAGGTTTACATGGTCCCATTAATTTTGAAGCTATATTTTATTAGGTAGGGTAGTTAACGAATGGGGCGAGCTCAACAAAGAGCGACAATGGCTGGATACGGAACGATTCTACAGTGGTTTAACGTTGCGTTAAGAGTCGGCTTATATACCGAATTATTTCCATACCGGAATTCGATTAAACAGAGTTATTTTTCTTTTAAATGATTCCGACAGCAGACGCCTTTTCCTGAAAAAAATATTTGTAAACGCAATTTTTAAGCCGGAAACACATTATTTAACACGCCACGCGACGCAACGTGTCGACACCCGATGTGCAGAGAGTGCGTGTCGTCGCGTCGGGTGTTCATAGTGTGATTCTGGTTATAGAAAACAATACATTTGATTTGACCCAACACGCATCACGTTTCATCGGGTGGCGTCGGGTGTTAATAATGTGTTTCCGGCTTTAATAGAGGCATCATGATTTTTGTGTGACTTTGGCAGACGTGACCTTGTTTTTAACGTCAAAAGCCGCTTATTTTATCTTGTTCTGTACCTTAGCACAAACAACTTTGTCAATTTTCAAGGAAAAAATAGTTCCTTCTTCGCACACCAGAGACGCTGTAAAGTAAAAGAGAGAAAACTCGTGCTATATGTACTGAATGTTACCAATTTTTTATACTGAGACCTTATCCCGAGTTTTCACGTTTTTGTAATGTTAAACGGGGACTCTGATGGATAAAATTAGTTCCTCTTTTGTATACTACAGGCACTTTTTCATATTTCATTCCCATTAAGGTACGGTACGGTCGAATACGTAGAATTCATGCTAGAGCCTGTGTAAAATAAAGGTAAAACATAATTAATTACTAATTTCACGAATACTGCTTCAAGTCCGAGATTTTTAGGAATTAACTAGTTTATCTTGAACATACCTACAAGATTATAAAGTAAACGTTTGACAGAAATTATTCTAATAACTTGCATAAGGTAGAGTTCCATTGAACTTGAGACAAAGGCTTTTATCTCAAAGCTAGGTTTCACATTGTCCTCCATTATTATTTATCAATGTTGGTTGGAAATGCTGAAATATCGCTAGACACATGATCTGAAGTCATATTACAAATAAGTAAGACATAATATTGTGTTTTTGTCACAGTAATCTTTTCATAATAAATCGGATAAGCCAATTCTGGGACTGTTGAGTCGTTGTGTGAGTAAGTTCTATCTATTTATTAGGGTTCCGTAGCCAAATGGCAAAAAACGGAACTCTTAGGTATAGATTCGTCATGTCTTCTGTCTGTCTGTCCGTCCTTATGTCACAGCCACTTTTCTTCGAAAGTATAAGAGCTATCCTGTTGAAACTTGGTAAGTAGATGTATTATGTGAACCGCATTAGGATTTTTGCACAAAAATAAAAGTAAAAGTTTTGGAGGTTGCCCGCCATACTTACAATTACCTTATTTTATTATACTAAAAATTGTTTTTTCACCGTACCCATACGTGTGGGGTATCTATGGATAGGTCTTTAAAAATGATGTTGAGGTTACTAATATTTTTTTTTCTAAACTGAACAGTTTCCGCGAGAGACGCTTCCAAAGTGGTAAAAAGTTGGACCCCTTTTTTTTTTTTTTTTTTTTTTTTTTTTAGCGTGGTAAAATCATCAAATGAGTCCTCCAACCCGGGCAGGGCGGGAGGGACTGTCAGACTTCTACTGACTAAAATCCACGGTGTCCTTCATAGCCTGTTACGTTCGGGGTTACGGTTAGGGAATAATCCCGCGACCCCGGCAGGCTTTGGCCCTCTGAGAGGGGGGCCCCGTCATTATGCTGACGCTCTTTGAGGCGCGCGTGGGACACAACGCGCCGTCGACCCGGGCATGGTCCTGGTCGGGCAGCGAGTTGCCCTTTACTCGCTGCCCGCATGCCCGCGCCTACGGTGGCCGGAGATCATCTTGCGACGTCCGTCGTGGGCGCCTACCACTGCGGCTGGGGCGGAGGGAGGACGCTGTCCTCTCTCGCTCGCGGCCTGCCTCCTCCTTGACGAGCATTACTGCCTCGTCAGAAGGAGCTGACCGCTTCCCATATCCGTCTCGCCCCGCAGCTACGGCCGCAACCAATGCCGGGCGCGAGAGGTCTCCGCCTATCGCAGCCGTGAGGACACGTCGGTGCTCGTTCAAGTGCAGTCTTGCACCGTATGCTCCACCGTGTCTTCCGGGCGATCTTCGCAGTGGTGGCACCCAGGCGTTTCCTCCTTTAATCAGACACAGGTACCTCCCGAAACTTCCGTGTCCGGTGAGGACCTGCGTCAAGCGGTAGGTCAACGCCATGACTTTTCTATCAGCCAAAAGAGGGGTCTTACCGCCGACATTGAAATTGCGGCGTGCCCGGCCGTCGGTAAGTTGGACCCCTAGTGAAAAAATGTATGATGTACATTACCATGCAAACTTCAAATACGTCATTAATCGTAAACCGAAATTTACCTTAAGTTACTTTCTGCTACGGAACCCTTTATGGGCGAGTCCGACTTGCACTTGGCCGGTTTTTTTACTAATGCGAATGTTTTGTTCTATGGAAAGATGGAATACTCGTATGCATATAAGTCACTCAGAACGACTTTTTTTTGTTGTATTCGTATTGTCACAAACCTTGTCTTTATATTTTTTAAATATTTTATATGCATTGACGCCTACGTCCCAAATAGTAAAGCTTTTTTTCTGAGGAAAAAAAACTGTAAAATAGAAAATCGTTACCGTTTTATGGTGACGATTTGTTTTCTTTTTTCGATTGAACTATGAAAGTTTCAGTGTTTACTTCGTGAGGCGTCTGGTATACTGAATGAGAAGGTCGCAAAAAAAGTAGTGCAAGTTATTTATTTTATTATAAAATCCGTGCACAACAAAAGTGGACCGCTCGTTATCGCTCGAATATAAATTCTTTTGCGCTTTTTATAGCAAAAATAGTTATAGGAACACGTGTTGGGGAGTTTAAAGAATATTCATACTCAATTCATGCAAGGAATTTTCACGCAAAACTGGAAAACCCGTTATAGACTGATTTTTTTAGGATCCAATCAGAATGCACTTCCACCTTTAACCATCTTTCATATTTTTGTCTGTATTTTAAACTATACTTCAGCCTATTTTTAGTAAGGTACAATCATCAACTGTGTAGGTGCTCTTACCCTGGGTGGAGAGTAAGTTACTGTTAGACTCATACCGACTAAAATCTACAGTATTACTTTAATACCCCTTTACGTTCCAGGGGTGTTATCATTCAGTGATAGATATGTTTTTGCATTTACTAGCAGTTGCCAGCAACCTCGCCCAGTTCAACTTAAAAATTGTCCCACGGGAACGGGAACATAAAATTGGGATAAAAACTATCCTATGTGTTAGTCCAGGTTACGAACTATCTTTGTACCAAACGTGTTCTATAGTTTAGGTGTGAAAGAGTAACAAACACACACGAACACATACGAACATGTCTACTCACAATTCGCATTTATAATTTTAGTAAAATCGATTTTAACACTTTCACTGTCCGCGCAGCAGACACAATAGATGACAATGGTCGTGAGTCACATGTGATTCATCGGACAGGGAAGTGGTTAAGATTGCAACCAGCTTTGAAACTCGCTTTGACAGATGGTCACCCATCTGAAGACCTATCCATTTAAAGATTTAGATATTATTAGCCTATTTCGAAAAAAGAAGGAGGTTCTCAATTCGTAGGAATCTTGAAACGAAATGAAATTTTTATTTGTGTTCTCCGATTTCTCGATGACACCTGGGCCGATTTGGAAAACTCTTCTTTGGTCGCATGTTGGTAAGGATCTGATGATCTGAGAAATCGAGGGAGCTCTTCAATTAGTTACAGTAAATTAACGGCGCTAGCTGCTATCGTAATTATATGTATGCATCTTTTATTTCGTCGTTTTTTTTTTAATCTTTATTCTTTTAAATTTTCATTTTTTTTTTTTGTATCTTTTGTATTTCATATTTTTACCACTTTGTCTGTTTTTATTACTCGTATTTATTCTTTTCTTTTTATACAATCTGACATTTTTTTTATGTTTATACAATTTGGCGTGGGTTACTCAGTTATTTTTTATCATTTGACATTAATTACTCTGTAATTTTATTCTATTTGCATTTTTTTTCATAGTTTCACATGTTTCTAATTTATTATTTATTTGTGTAATTTTGTCATTATGAATGCGAGGGCGAATGTGCCAAGTTTTGCTTTTGGTTTATAATAATTTTACTGTCTGACAATTTGAGTACTTTAAGCGGCCTACCCAATTAATGTGCTTTCTTTGGTATTGTTCGTCGTGTCGTTGAGCTCCTTGTGTTCTGAGTCAAGCTACACGATAACCGACAAATGCTTGCACTGACTGGACAGGTCCACTCAAATCTGTGTGGCTCTTTCCTCAAAAGACCATCTCAGACACCCGCATGGTCCTCGTATGACCTGAGCAAAACAATGTCTGGACTTTAAAAGAGACTGTGACCTCTGAGTTTGTTTCGGCTGTTTCTTCTCAGAGTAGTCAGGTACGAAACACCGGCCCCATCTTAGCTTTAAAAATATTAGTTGTGACGTGTAAAAGAGTTTTTTATAACCAACTTACAAAATAAATATCATTTATCATTTACACAAACAACAAAATATAAGTTTTTGAAAAAAAAAAAAAAACGACGACTGCTAAAAAAACACAGTGTGGTGTTTTTTGCAGTCGGTTTAATCAATTAATTCCGTAATAAAGCTCCGCACGATAGAATACGTCTTATTCCAAATGTTCGTTCCAGTACTTTTCCAAATTGGTAAAAATAGGCCTTTACTTCTTAGTATTCAGCCGACGTTGTATCAGATCTAATAGTCTAAATGTTACGTTTTATATGTACTCCTTAGTAGGTATTTGTATTAAGGGATAATCTACCTAAATCTTCTCTATCTACGATTGAATTTGCTCTATTTGAGAAAATACGCGATAGTGTTATAACCATTGTTCCTTCATTAATCTTGTTCTGTTTCGCTTGACTTGTGTTAATAATCCATAGGTGTGAGTGAGACCGAAATGGATTAATATTATGTAGATAATATTAATCCATTTCGGTCTCACTCACACCTGATGATATTAGAAAAATAACGGTTTTGTTATCAATGATGAGATCATAGCTAAATTATAACACCACACAGGTCTATCTTCAAGTTAAGGTCACTCATTAGATGGGGGTGACTATCATGCCTATTTTCAGACTAGTTTTGGTACGGTTAAACGTCAGCTCGTAGCTGGAACACAAAACCCTTCATCTAATACTAAAAGTAAGAAGTTAAAACTCCAAATAAACAAAAAAAAAATTCTTCGAATACAACCACAATAAAGTGTAAAATAACTTTTCTTCTGGTAGTCAGTGGCAAAAAAACAATGAAATAAAAAAAAAACCACCGACTGGTTGATGGTTGTTTTTTTAAGTCGATAATTCTTTCATGATTTTTAAGTTAGTCTTTTTAGTTGAAATATTCAACCCTTATTCTTGCGTTTTGATACATAATTTTCTTACATGCGCACTAGAATTTTGTAATCTGTAGTGAAGGTAATAACATCGTCAAAGTAAGCGAAAAACTAACAGTGCTCAGAAAATAAAAACTACTGAACCAAACTGATAAAATTTTTAAGAGACCAAATAACAAGGTATACTGCATCAAACAAAAAACAGAATCATACAAATCAGACCAAAAATTGCTAAGAAGACGGTGTATATGTATGTATATTAAAAAAAAAGATCGACCGAATTGCGAACCTTCTCTCCTTTTGAAGTTGCATAAAAAGATAAGTTGGGGATAAATGTTTGCATAGAACATTGTAATATTTTTAATACAGGTGTGCACAGCTGGTAATACTCGTATAACACATTTCCACGAACTATATCTTACTCTTTCTCTACGTCATTCTATTACGGACGTGACAGCCATAACAAAAGATCTACCCACCATAGTGGAATCCGATATTTGACGATGCAGTTTACTCTCTACAAAGATTTTATACGATCGTCATTTCAACCATCAGAGAAATATCAAAGGTGTCCGAATGTCCCTCTTGTGTAATGTGGGATAAATAAGACAGACGAACAGAATCCATTTGTACATTCATTGTAGGAAGTGTAGTCTGCAATGCTGAGTAATGGGCGTCGCCTTCGTTATTTTAAAACTATGCTGGTACGTTCCATAGTGTTTGTAATCTTATCGTGTTGTTTTTTGTATTATGATTACAAAAAAATTATGGGTTATGTTTCATCAATGAGTTTCGTAACTTATCAATCAACTTACATAGAGAAGTTGTATTAGTGGGGATGATGTAGGTTGCTTTCACGTTCTTAACAAACTAAATTCACAGTAAAACACGTATCGATGACGCAGAGATGAAACCGCAGTCTGTACTCTATAGCTTTTCAATTTTATTCTTAGAGCGTAAAGTTTAAAATCCACAGCGGTTTTAACGCTACGTCAGCGCTGCTTTATTTACAGAATAATACCACTGTATATATTTAATTTTCGTTACTATATTGTGTTTTTAAGTAATTGAAGTAACATGCTACTTTTTATAAAGTAAAAATAGTTATTATGTTGTTCCAAAAGTTTCATTTCCGATAATATGTATTCCGTTCTCGTTTACCGAGGTTGTTATTATTTCAGAGTTTCTTTTCTCTGATTTATTAACTTGGCGGTCCATTTGGGTATTAACATTACTTTGATTAAGTACCTATAAAATACCTACCTATTATTACTTATCGTAAAATGTAGGATGAACAATGTCAGTAGTTAATCCGGATAATGAGACTGATTTTAAACAAAGACAGATAACGACTGCCTGCCAGGATGACACGTTTGACCGTTTGCCCTATAAATATGAGCAAAGCACAATTAAGTACATCACCACTGAGGCGTTAAGTGGCGGCGGAGTCTAAAGTTCCATTAGGTATAGTCTTTCAGTCCGTCAACGAAAATACGGGCTCGTACCTTACCCTAATTTTCGAATTATTCCCGTTGAATCCCACTTAAATAAGTATTTTTCCCGTTGGATCACACAAATAAAAAAAATGTATTCCCTTGCAATCCCACAACAGAAGAAAAACGTAAACGTTTTATTCCCGTTGAATCCCAAAAACTATTTCCGTTGGATCCCACATGCCTTAAAAAATCTGAATTCTTAATCTGAGTACTTTCAACAACTTTGCTTTTGTTTTAGAACTTTTTTAGTGAGTAGTACGTCGGGTATATTTCCCGTAGTACTACTAGATTGTTTGGTAGTACTACGGGCAATAAACTTTGAGTCCATTTTTGAACAATTCAAATTACAAGAATGGAATGTTTTATTACTTTTTCGAGTTTCTTTGTTCGTAAACGCACCTAAAATACAGGAGAAATTTCTACAACGGAGGAATGTTTAAAAATAATGAAAAATAAAATTCAATGTGTATGTAAAACCGCAATGTTTGTAGACAAATCTTGAAATTGAAAAACATTTTATTCTTACGAAACAATATTTGTAGAAAGAATTCCACGACAACATTAAATATTGAAGCTGCAAAACCAAATAAGCTTATAGAAATAGAGCAAAAATGTGTTTTATACGACATCTGTTTGGAGAGGCAAAACTCCCCGAATATTCCTTTGCAGGTCACGATTATGTACATTCGTACCAACTGCGAATGCCAATGTGGCTCGAAACGGCATTAGTTTTATAATAAACTAGTAAACTGGCCCTGGTTCGAAAGGTTTCTTCGTCTTGATAAAACTTTAAAATTTCTGAATATTTAGAAACATGCTGGTTTAATGTAAATTCTCAGTGTCGGTACTAGAGTATTTTTTCCTATTATGCTTCCGTACCTAAAAGAAAAAACGATATCCTTATAAGACTTAGTTGTCAGTCTGCCTGTGTATAAATCTGTCAAGACACTTTTTCTTAGGAACTTGTGGAGTTATCAGCTATTCGGCCTTCAAGTAAAAGGAGCGCTTGCCAAATTGGTCAGTGGATGGGTGACGTTTGACAGTGGACAATCAGTAGTCAGACTTTTTTTGAATTTAGTTAAAAATAGTTGATAAAAACCTACCTATCCCCAAAAAACATACTGTCCATCAAAAGGTTGTCGTATTACCTAGTTCTAACTGGATTGTGGACATCATAGGCCTCACAAGATTTTAAGATTTTATTTACAGTGTACTTGAAGTATTTGCTGCTTTTATTGTATAATATCTGGTGGACTATGAAATGTCTATATCTTGGGAACCGAGCTTTTCTCGAACCTGGGATAAATCGATTCCTTGAGTCGAAAAACCCCTAATCTGTAACTTTCATGAAAATCCTTGGAGCCGTTTCCGAGATCCTCATTATATATAAATAAATATACAAGAATTGCTCGTTTAAAGATATTAGATATGGAAAATTGAAAAAAATCCTTCATCAAATAAACGTCAAAGTTTTCACTGAATTTACGTCACAGAAAGTGAAAATTCACGATAATGCCTCTGATAGGCAGTGGCTCCATGTAAAATACTAGTATTAAAGTTCTTATTGGTATGTTGGAAACTGATTCCAACTTCGTTGTAAAAAGATGACGAGAAACAGATAGTAATTAATTAAAGCTGTTATCCTTTTAGAGTAGCTGTTGCTTGCGACTTGAACTTTCCCTACCTCGAGAATTGTTCTACAGGAAATTATACCGGGACAAATGATCTTAATGCGTTATTATTGATTAAACCTATATCTGTGCCAAACACCAATACCCGAAAGTTATCAAAATCATTTGTGCACTTTCGGAAAAAAACATGGATAAACAAAGAAATTAGACGTGCCTGGCTTAATGGTAACGCATCTATCTATCTTCTTCTATCTTCTATAAAATATAAGAATGGATGGCAAAATGTGTTGCGAAGCTCATAACTCGAAAACGGCTGGACCGATTCGGCGACTTCTTTTGTTGTTGTGTTTGTAACCATCAGCGACAGGTTTTAGAGGACAAATCATCATGTCCACCCGTGCGAAGCTGGGACGGGCCGCTAGTTTATAGACTAGTTAATTAGTTTTAGCCACATTTTTTACACAATGCTAGATTCTATCTCAGCCTTCCCATAAATAATAATGAAATACCTACTTGTTTAACAGACCAAGAAATAGACTAAGTCAGTGGTTTTCATCCTAATTAAAATGAAACGTCTTTAGATGAAGAATTAATTAACGCAGAGAATTTAGTTTAAGTTCAAATGAATATTCATCTCATGATGTTATTTTATTATACACTAGTTTTCGCCCACCGCTTCGTCAAAGTAAAGATACTATTCATATTAAGTGTTTATTCCAAAGGAATTGGTAGCACTAGAGCCAAAGTTACGAGAAATGACGTTAGTAAAATTAACGCGTTATTGAACGTATACCTATATAAACATTAAAAAAATGGAAATCAACGGAAAGTGCGGCCGGCTTGAAATAAAAATAACCTGTTATATCAAAAAGAGACATGAAAAACAAACTTGAATTAATTAAATAAATAAAAATTATTGCAATCTTGTGTTCTCTATATTGAATTCTGTAACAGGGGCTTTACAGAATTCTATATAGATTACGAGATTGATTAGAGTTACGCGAAATAACTTAAAGATTCTTTAGACTTATAAACTTACATCGAGTCTGTGGATTAGGCATTCAGAAGTTAGAGTGAAAATAATTAATTCACAAACACACAAACATGAACTCTGAAAACAAGACACTGCTTTTAGACAAACATAGTCTGAAAAAAAAATCTGATATTTTAAACGACAATAGCTTATAAACGTATTTGTACAATCACGGCCATCAACAGCCTAGTCTATACTATATTTTTTTAACAACTTTATGCGCTAAGTTATAAAGTTGAAAATCTATTGGAAATTAATGAGCGTATTCGTTCATCGTTTGACACTTTAGCTAGGGAGGCAGGATTGACTGACACGGTTATTTTTGAAGAGGGTATGGATGGAAAGGAAGAATAAAAAAAGCCAAGTCTACATCCAAAGTTCACAAACAGTTTGCCGTAAAGAGTACAGAAAGGTGTGAGACGTTCCTGTTGAGCATTCTCTAGATCGAATTTGTGATGCCCCAAGAGTTTCGTTCTATGCAAATATCGACTAGAAAGAAGAATGGTGTCAATTTGCGTTGCTGCAAAAGTCTTTAGAAAAGACCTCCAAAAAAGAAGAAATAGTAAAAAAAAATTACTTTTTGAAAGAAAAAAAGAAGTACATTTATGTTTACCGTATTTCAAGAATAAAAAAAATAGATAGACACACAGACGGAGTAACTTTTCACTTTATTAGTATAGACGTAAAGAAAGATGAGCCAAACCTAACTAGTTTCCAGTCTAGATCAAAAATAGTAGTAAGTCTACGTGAATTATGGGTTACAGTTAAATCATACTAACTTTGCTTTATGACGTCATTTATCTGCGCACTCGGAACATTGAAAGTACTTTGCAATAATTCTTCTTCTACTTCATAAGTCTTTCGCTTTTCCGGATTATTACTAGGATATGCTTTTATAGTATTTGTTACCTAGTGGTTTGTTCATGAGTATCACATTTCAGATTTATCAATTGTTAGCCACATACCTAGGTAAGATACCGGGTAATTAACTATTCGGAAACCCGAATCCTTTCAGATCTGAAATCTTTTTGACGGGGCGCTAGTGTACATTATGTCATCACAACAAATTGTATTTCAAAAAACTGGCTAAGTGCGAGTCGGACTCGCCCAAAAAGGGTTCTGTAGCAGCAAGAAACAAAATTATAAAAGTTCATGTAGTTGGTTGTAATTTTGAAAGGTAAATTGCGGTTAACGATTAATGGCGTATTAAGAAAAAAAAAACTTGCTACTTGATCTCGTTCAAACCAATTTTCAATTGAACTTTGCATGGTAATGTACAAGTACATCTGATATTTTTTTCAGTTTCATCATTCTCTTTAGAAGTTACATGGAGGACATTTTACCACTTTGGAAGTGTCTCTCGCGGAAACTGTTAGGTTTAGAAAAAAAAAAAAAATATTATTAGTAACCTCAACATCATTTTTTAAGACATTTCCATTGATATCCTACATATGAGTTCAATTATTTTAAGAGTTTCAAGTATTGTAGGTAAGTATGGCGGCAACCTCCAAAAAAAATTTCTGTGTGATAATCCTAATGCGGTTCACATAACACATCTACTTACAAAGTTTCAACAGGATATGCTCTTGTACTTTCGAATAAAAGTGGCTGTGACATACGGACGGACAGACAGACAGACATGACGAATCTATAAGGGTTCCGTTTTTTTTCCATTTGGCTACGGAACCCTAAAAAGTAGTACCACGAATTTTCTGTAGGTCATGAGTAGTGGTGCGGACTCTAAGGACCTATGTATATGTCAAATCGTAATATCATTCATTCCTAGTTCGGACTCGTTGTCAAAACGACCGTAGCGAATGCCATGATTCGCGACGCGGGTCTTAATTCATAGTAATATTTAAGGCTACATACAAGATATGAAATTACATCCAACAATAACATGTTTATCCAAAACAAAGCCAGGAGCGAGAATACACACGTAAAGAAATCATGCTTAAGACGTAAAACTGCAACTGTTTACAGTAGTTATTTGATATTCCGCTGCATGTTCCAACGTTACGCCTCAGAAAGGTTCTTAAGAATTTATTTTTGCACTTTCTTCCTCAAAAACAAGGTAAGCAGCAAATATAAATTCAAGATCTCATGAACAAACGAACTTGGCATTACGAAAGGTAAAAATTCATGGAGTTGAAAAGTGACATTAAAATATTCATAACAGACCTAATAAACACGGAGAAAGAGTTCAGAATAACAATTAAGTTAAAAGGCAAACACTGTAAGTGTAAGTTTAAGTGGATAAATGAAGGAGTAATCTCGAATTAGTACATTCATTTGTCAATTGTTGGAGCGCACAAAAATACCATGGAAAGAATGAATGAAAACTAAAATACTTAAGGGGCAGGTCTTCTAAAATTCACGCGCGCCGAATTATTTGCGTAACTTTGTTTGTGATTTTTGAACAAAATAGTGCAATAGCTTGAAATATTATTATTGCATATAAATAACCATAATATAAGTAACAGCTAGTTATTTTTTTAAAGTCGAATTAAGTAGATTATATTAGGTAAATCAAGCGTTCAAAACAGCTCTTTCCTGCCCAACGTCATTTCGAGTTACGTTGGTGCACTCAATCTGAGACAATGAAGAATTCATTTAAAAATCTGATCAGCGCATAATGACCGCAATATCCTCGTCTTCAAACTGCTGCTAAAAGGAGGAGGTTCTCAATTCGACATGTATATATATTTTTTTTTTTTTTTATTTATGACCATTCTTTACTTTCTCTAAGGTGGTCCAATATAAAAAATCTTTTTTTTTTTGTTGGACAGAGTTTATCTGAAAGTTGGTCCCATTTAAATATCAAAATTAAACTCGGCCTATAGGGGTAGAAAAAGAGGAATTAATTGTCAAATTTCCTACAGAATTTTCAGTTGTGAACCGATTATTGTTAAAAGATATGGAGAAGTAACTAAACAAGTTGGAGCGAATTCCGACCTTATTGACATTTAAAATTTAGTTTGTTTTTTCTCACTTCCACGATCGCTAACATTGCTCCTTTATTAAAATCCGGTGTTTGCATAAATGTCAATAAGGTCGAAAATAGTTTGAACATGTTTTTTAAATTGCTTAACGATAGCAAGTTAAAAAAACAGCTTCAAGCGATTTTCGCCCTTATTGACATTTAAAATTTAGTTTGTTTTTTCTCACTTTCACGTTCGCTAACATTGCTCCTTCATTAAAATCCGGTTTTTGCATAAATGTCAATAAGGTCGAAAATCGCTTGAAGCTGTTTTTTTAACTTGCTATCGTTAAGCAATTTAAAAAACATGTTCAAACTATTTTCGACCTTATTGACATTTAAAATTTAGTTTGTTTTTTCTCACTTTCACGTTCGCTAACATTGCTCCTTCATTAAAATCCGGTTTTTGCATAAATGTCAATAAGGTCGAAAATTGCTTGAAGCTGTTTTTTTAACTCGCTATCGTTAAGCAATTAAAAAAACATGTTCAAACTATTTTCGACCTTATTGACATTTAAAATTTAGTTTGTTTCTTCTCACTTTAACGTTCGCTTACATTGCTCCTTCATTAAATTCCGGTTTTGTATAAATGTCATTTAAAATTCAGTTTGTTTTTCTCACATTCACGTTCGCTAACATTGCTCCTTCATTAAAATCCAGCAAGGAACAAAAGCGTTGGTTTCTCTGTCTCTCGGTGGTAATGAACTGTGCCTATGACAAGGAGTTCAGTCCTTGGATGTTACTGTGGTACCCCGGACAGGGCGGGAGGGACTGTCAGATTTGTACTGACTAAAATCCACGTTGTCCTTCAAATAGCCCTTTATGTTCCGGGGTCACGGTAATGAGTACCGCGACGCCAGCAGGCTTTAGCCCTCTAGAGGTGGACCCCGTCATCATGCTGACGCTATTTGAGGCGCTCGTAGGACACAACGCGCTGTCGACCCGGGCATGGCCCATGACTTTTTTTTCATGATAAAATCATCAAATGAGTCCTCCCCAGGCCAAGCGGGAGATACTGTCAGACTTGTACTGACTTAAATTCACGGCGTTCTTTAATAGCCTTTTATGTTCTGGGTTTACCACTGCGGCTGGGATGTAAGGTTTACGCTGTCCTCTCTCTCACGCGTCCCGCCTCTTCCTTTGCCAACATGACTGCTGCATTGACCTTTTTTTTAGGTTTAGTTAGTTAAACACGATTGTGTTTAACAAATTAAACCTAACAGAATTTAACCTATGAGAATATTTAAATAGTATAAAAACACTTGTGTGATACTCGTATTATTACGAACCAAGCAGGGTTGGCATGATTAAAACAAGTTGTTTTAAAACACCTGTTTAAAACAGTTTGAAATTAAACAGTGTTTTTTATTACCCGTTTCAACTACTTTTTAAGGCAGATGAATGCATATAAAATGAAAACAAATTAATATTCAGGAGTCTAAATAGTTTGACATAAAACCTTTTGAGTTTAATGCCATTGTTATGTCATATTTTTATTTTTTATTGACACTGTAATGAAATAATGCTTAAATTTTTTAGAAAAAAAACATCACAAATGTTTTTATTCCATTGATCATTTTTCGTAAAAAATTCATTACAAAGGGTGAATTTGAAAAGATGTAGTCTAGAAATGAAACATAATTGATATATATGTTTAGACATCAACAAACAAGGTGGAATTAATTTTAAAAAAGAACCAGAAACTAAAAAAAAAACACTTATTTAAAACATTTTGAACTGTTACTGTTTGTTTTATAAATTAAAAAAAAACTGTTTTTTTCCAACCCTGAAACCAAGTCATATTAAAACTCCTTATTAAGCAAAAATTCAAAAACTCCTTTTAAATAATCCTTAGTAGAGCAATGTTCATACCGCATCAAAATTGTTTTATAATAATTCAGTGGGCAGGATGTATGCGGGGGATTGCGGGAAGGGAGCCCGAAATTTGACGTACGATCGGCTGGCCGAACGCGATTCGATTTTGTGCAAAAGAAGACGGCAGCCTTAAAGAAAAACTGAAAATTCAAAAATAAATACATTCAACATATAAAAGGACTTAATATTAAATAATGTCTGATGCCAATAGAGTGAATGCGATACTATAAACACATTTAGAAACTTTATGCATTGACAATATGCTTCGGAACACAAATAATGCCTTTGACATCGCTAAAAGCGGCGAGCAGGGTAATAAAATCGAATTTTCTATTTAGAAATGAAACTGTCTGCGATAATATTCTTTTTTTTTGTAATTTTAATAGACAATACGACTTATGAAAGGTCGGAGTTACGAAATAAGTTATAAATAATCACCACGTCGACGTCGTTTGGCCGACTTTGTACGATAATTTGGAAAATCTAAATTCTCAAAATATTTTCCACGTGAAATTCTTGAATATTGTCCCGGAATAATGGTCAGACGATTAATTTACCGTATAGTTTAGATTTGAATTAATTGAGTATTAATAGTCGTTCTATCGCCCTTCATCTAACCGCGCTAGAGCTCGAGCACTTGGGGCAACCTACGCGCTATGCGGTTGCGCTTGCGGCAAGCCTGGTGACGGGGTACTCGCAACTGCAACCGGAAAAACGAAACAAGCGCTATTCGCCTAGTGTGTATAGCAACCGTACAGCCAGCTCTACACTCACGTGTGAAGTCGCGCCGTGAATTAACGCCGTGAATAACGCAATGATCCACGCGCGAACTATGTCCCTCCACACTCGCAATCTTCACAGTATTGTTGGATGCGTTTGCTTTCGCGCGCTCCAACCAGGCAACCCTTTGAAGCGAACCCAAAAACCGACACTGATCGGGGAACGCCGCGCAGCGCGAACAACATCCACACTCGCGTTTCGCAGTGTTCGCGGGCGTAGAGAGCGCTTCCGGCTGGCCACTGCTCAGAATGAACGACTGCTCGGACCGGCTGGCCGGCAGCTGCATCGTAGTGTGGATAAAAACAACTTTATCATACAATATTTTTGGCCGACCGCCGGTGCCGACCCGGTGGTGGTTAACCGGAATACGGTCAGTTGCATGGCTGATATTATTCTGGTTAACCACATAGTGCGTAGGTAAGTACCCAAGGGCTGGCGGCCCGCACGGACGAACAGAGGTCGATGCTGCTTTTAGTTATATTCGTTATGCCGCTACTACGAAAACTCTCAAACGAGTGAATTGCCTCATTGTTCCTAAATTCCTAATACATAGATAGAACATTAACAACGAAAATGGTTGAATTGATATTCCAAATAACAAACATTACCATATCATTACATATGAATCAGTTTGCCTTAATTAGTTGGAATGATAACAATGTCAAAGGATGACATAATTTAAAGTTTCAGTTCATTATTTCGACATCGAATCCGTCTTGTAATTTAACTAACTAATATAAAGAAATATCATCACTTTTTTCGTTATTGACATTAAATTATTATTACTTTTGAATACTGTTGAAAATCTTAGAAGTGACGTCACAGGCAGACGCCAAGGTGTAAACAGGGGTTTTCCACCGAATTACGAGGAAGCCACAGCTCCTTGAGACGATTCATCGTCAACTCGTGCCTTTGTCCTTGTTTGGACGCTGAGCGGCACATTACTCGGCATCCGTGGTCGCAGGACAACGCAACACCTATAACGGTGAACCGCGTCATGATGTCCATCTCTCATCTGTCATTTGAAAATTACTTTAAAAAAAAATACTTTGTGAAAATTATTTTAAATATTTTTATTGATATTGATAACTTGTTAATGCTATGTTCACATCTTCTTCTCCTTACTGCCCTTATCCCATTCTACTAGGGGTCGGCGCAATTCGTTTTCTTCATTTTCACATGTTAATTATTTATTTGATATGAGTAGGCACGTGTTAGAATATTAGATAATCGTGCATGACGTCACAATATAGCGCCGTCACAACTTCACCCTTATCTTTGTCATATAAGGCGCGGGACAAAGAAGACTGGCGGTGGCCACGCACGCGCCGCGCCCTCTCAGTATGTCTTGCGCCTCGCCACTTCTATATATTTGGTATGAAATATCAAAGAAGTGGCGTCGCACCCGCACCACGCCCGCGCCGCGCCATCTCAGTATGTCTTGCGCCTAATACGGAAACCACGTTTGTGTAAAGCTACTTACAGTATTGATAAGGAGAGAGAGATAAAGCCTGCTTATCATGACACCTCAATATAGCATTACGTTCCGTTTCTCTCTAGATTGGTTTATTAATGGTACCAGTTCATTATTAACATTTATTGAGCGGGAACGTTTGCAGGATCACTCTCATTACTCGAATCTTGATGTCGACTCACTTAGAATTAATTTATTATTCACAGTATCAATAAAGCTTACTGTTCTATGAATTTACAGCGGTTTGTAGCATATGATTTTGATTTTGAAGTTTCAATGCCGTTGAAGTTGGTTTTGTAGGTTGACAGCTGTTCGTAAGTTCCTGTGCTATGTTATGAATAACGTTTTAGTCCTCAATATCTGGTTGACCGAGCTTCGCTCGGTTTTTTGTTTTGGCCCTCATCGGTCATGGCGTTAGATGGCGCTTCTTAAAACGCGTTTTTTAAAATGTCTTTATCTTGGGAACCGCGCTTTTCTCGAACCTGGGACCTTGATAAATCGATTCCTTGAGCCGAAAAACCCCTAATCTGTAACTTTCATGAAAATTCTTGGAGCCGTTTCCGAGATCCTGATTATATATACTTAAATATAGGTACAAGAATTGCTCGTTTAAAGATATTAGATTTGACTAATATCTATTACCATTTATTTATATCTTGTTTAGTTACGCAAAAGCCTTCCTATAATCATCATCATCATCAGCCTATTAATGTTCCCACTGCTGGGACACAGGCCTCCTCTCTGTGAGAGGGGGTGGGCCATAATCCACCACGCGGGCCCGGTGCGGATTGGTGGATGTCACATGTCTTCGAATTTTTGGTTCTAGGACATGCCGGTTTCCTCACGATGTTTTCCTTCACCGTTTTGAGAGCAGTGGTGATGAAATAAATTACACAAAGTAATGCGCCTGCCGGGATTCGAACCTACGACCTACAACTCGTAAGTCGGGGCCGATACCATTGGGCCACCACTGCTCTCCTAACCTACAGGTTAGTTAACAGAGAAACAGCTTTCTTATTTGACACATTTTAACCCTTAATTACGTAAACGATCGCGTGGACTGCGTGACTCCCCTGCGCAGTGTAAATATAGGTAGAATACGAATCCATACAAATCACGAATTTGTTTGAAACTTGCTCATAAAAGACACGTGTTTTATGAACGTAAAAATATTGTTATAAGACATTTACCGTTGTATGTAACATATCAATTTAAACATTTAAGATGATCGTCTACCGAGCGCTCGTCCATACAAAAAGAGAAATCGTTTTCCTCCCCCTAGATGTTATCCTATCTCAATGATTTTTTAGAATGCTTCTGACACAGTAAAAAACTAGGTTTATAGGTTTTCTTTTTTTCAAAATTTTTAATGGTAAAAGTCGGGTAGACAGGAAAGTGGCAACAGCAAATTTTTTAGCTCTTGTTGTTTATAATTAAAATAAAATATAAAGCCAAATGTAAACTTAAGAAGGATCCTTCTGAAGACAGTAAAACAGCTTATAAAAAATTGCGTAACATCTGCAACAGATTGTGTAGGGATGCAAAACGTCGTTATATTCATTCAAAATTGGAAAATCTTTCTCAGGCTCTTTCCTGGAAATTTTTAAAGTCATTAAGTGTGGGCAAGGCCATGGATGCTGGTAACGGTACCATGGATCTTAATGCTTTGAACAAACACTTCTCTACCCCACCTGTTTCATTGGATGCATTTAGGAAAAAATCATCTCTTTCCTTTCTTTCTAGCCGTAATCCACCTGACTGCACTCAATTTACATTTCATCCAGTCACAGAAGAAGATGTTAAGAAGAGTAATTATCCTTTCCATCTCTACGAAGGCGGTGGGCAGTGACGATTTGAGTCTTGACATGCTCCTTCCGGTTTTAGGAAGCATTAGCCCTATTATCACTCACATCATAAATTTTTCATTGTGGGCTAATGTCTTTCCTACTTCTTGGAAAAAGGCATTTGTTATCCCTCTTCCCAAAACCTCTAATCCAACTTCCCTTTCTGAATACCGTCCCATCTCAATCCTTCCAGTACTTTCGAAAGTACTTGAAAGTGTTGTCCACAAACAGCTCTACTCCTATCTTACTTCCAATAACCTTCTCTGTCCTTTCCAGTCCGGTTTCCGTCCTTCTCATAGCACGGTTAGTGCGCTGCTGAATGTCACAGAGGATATTCGCCATGCGATGGATAACACTAAGCTGACTGTTATGACTCTGCTTGACTTCAGTAGCGCATTTAACTCAGTTGACTTTGATATACTCCTTGGTACCCTAAGCTCTCTTAACATTGCTCCTTCTGTCAATTGGTTTCGATCTTATCTTCATGGTCGCCAGCAGTGTGTGAAAGTCGACGACTCAACTTCGGACTGGGTGAATCTCACTGCTGGTGTTCCACAAGGCGGCGTTCTTTCTCCTTTGCATTTTTCCACCTTCATAAATAATATTTCTCAAGTCATTTCTTCTCCCTTCCATTTGTATGCAGATGATTTACAAATTTACAGACATTTTTCATTGGCTGAGTCTTCTGAGGCGATTAGTATGATGAATTTGGACCTTTCAGCCATACAAACTTGGGCAGAGAACTTTGGGTTGTTGGTGAATCCCACAAAGTCACAAGCTATAATCATGGGAAGTAGTCGACTTAGAAGCAAGCTTGTAATTACTGACAACCACAAAATTTATTATAACGGTTTCTGTATACCATTCTCGGAAAAGGCAAAGAATTTGGGAGTTATATTTGACAGCCACTTATCCTGGTCAGCGCAGATTAGCGAGGTGAGCAGGCGCATGCACTATTCTTTCCATTCTCTCAAACGACTCCAGTCCTTCCTCCCTTTCCAAACTAAAATCATGCTTGCTCAAGCACTTCTCCTTCCTACTCTTGATTATGCTGATGTGTGTTACTTGGATGTGACTGAGGAGCTACTAAATAAACTAGAGCGACTACAAAATCTTGCCATCGGTTTATTTTCGGACTACGCAAATATGACCACATTTCTGAATTTCGTGCTCAATTAAAATGGCTCCCAATCCGACTTCGTCGTGATGTGCATATCCTTTCTGTCCTCTACAAAATCCTCAAAGACCCATCCACTCCTGACTATCTCCGCTCCCGTTTCCGCTTACTACCTCCTAATCCGCGGCCTAGGCGCGCATGTAACACCAAGGTACTTGAGTGTCCTAGAGCGAACACCAAATTCTTTAAGAACTCCTTCACTGTTCGAGCTACACAACTGTGGAACAATCTACCACAGAAAATACAAAACTCTTCGTCTATATCGTCTTTTAAAAATCAATTAAAAGAGCACCTCTTATCGCAACTTCCTTGTTAATTATATACAGGGTGGAATTTTGTAATGCCACCTGGAGGGAAAGTACTCTTAATACTGCAGATAGAAAATTTTACTCAAAGGAAACATTCCTTTATTTTTGAATAGAAAGCAAACTGCATTCAAAGATTTTCAAAAATTCTCTTCTCCCACACCCGGGAATCCAACCATGTTACATGTTACGAGAGTTTTAATTTAAGAATTCCTGGTTTTCCTTTCATTTAATTTATCATGTTTGTTAGAGAGATTTCATCCATATAATTGACCCTAACGATAGGTGCAATAAAAGTACAGGGTACAATTTTTTTCAGATTTTGGCCGGTTCGATTCCCGGGTGGGAGAAGAGAATTTCGAAAATCTTTGAATGCAGTTTGCTTTCTATTAAACAATAAAGGAATGTTTCCTTTGAGTAAAATTTTCTATCTGCAGTATTAAGAGTACTTTTCCTCCAGGTGGCATTACAAAATTCCACCCTGTATATATATATATATATATAAAGTTAAGTATATCCATATTTTATAATAGTATGTATTGTTTTTTCTTAGTTCCTTCTCACTTATTAAATACTACCACACTTTATGTAATTAAGTGAAGTTAATTGTTTGTGTGTACAGTCTTGTTCCCGTATTTATCATTTCTTTAGTCAGTTTTACAGGTTGGCTGGAAGAGATCTCTTTATAGAGATAAGCCCACCTTTGTGCACAACATTTAGTTTTTTTAAGTTATTTTTGTAAATTGGTACACAATAAAGAATATATATAATGGTTTGAAAGTTACAAGCGCCTAAAAGTTACTATTTTTATGACAAAATCTTCATTGAAGTAAAACCTTTGTATTTTAAAAACAAAGAAGTTTAAGAAAAAAACCTACAAACCTAGAATATAATATGCTGAAACGATTTGAACGATGAACGATTTCGAAGTCTGCAGGTTTCCGTCCTTCCCTAGGTGGGAGAGCAAAAGATTATCGATTTCGATGGGGTTGGGTCACTTCACTAGAAAGGGCCTATGCCCACCTTACAGCATAAGAGCAGGTCCGCGTCCATAATATTGCATTTTCAACCGGAAGCGTGTTAAATTATGTAGTTTTAATTATAGTATGGGGACCAGTAGTGGCCCAGTGGTATTGGTCCCGACTTACGAGGAGTAGTCGTGGGTTCGAACCCCGTCAGGCGCACTACTTTGTGTAATTTATTTCATCACCACTGCTGTCAAAACGGTGAAGGAAAACATCGTGAGGAAACCGGCATGTCCTAGAACCAAAAAATTCGAAGACATGTGACATCTACCAACCCGCACTGGGCCCGCGTGGTGGATTATAGCCCACTCCCTCTCACAGAGAGAGGCCGGTGTCTCAGGCGTGGGAGGGAACATTATAGGCTGATGATGATGATGTTGAATTATACTATTAATTAAATATTTACACGTTCATTTAATATTTTAAAATCAAATAATAATTTGTCTTCAATCAAAGGTGACTCCTGCAGTCAGGTCATTAGTACCCGAAAAGTTTCTATATTAAAGACAATTAACGAACAAAAATAGGCAATTATCGCTAAAACTATTTGAATCGTCACTTCTTCAGACATCGACCTTTGATTGCTATCTATATTGTGAAAATCTACCGAAAACGGACCTTCTTCACCTTCTTAGGGTTACGTTGACGTCAACCCTCAATTTTAGTCTATTCATTGAGGCAAGGGCTCAGTTGGGCGCATAAAAGTTGGGCATTCTCTACAAGGTGAAAACGTATTTCACATTTTTTTGTTTCGTGTAGGAATTTGAACCCGCAATCGTGTGGCTGAGCAATCCACTCCTGAGTAGTACAGCAGTCGATGCCAGCCACTGCGCAAATCTTGCAGTCTAAATATAGACATAGAAAATTGGCTACTAACGAAGAATAAACGAATCATATTTTAATATTTTTCAGCTTAGTGTACTCAGTTTATTGACTGTCTAGCAATTATATTATATATAAAGAACCTAAATGTCCTTTCTATGATTAATCTTATTGCCGTTGAGCTCCTTGAGAAGTGCACGATAATTGACAAATGTTAGCTCTGGCTGGACTGGTCTATTGAAATCTGTGAGGTTATTTCTTCAAATCTCATACAATATTCTGCTTTATGTGACTTGATAAGATTATGTCTGAACTTAAAAATAGTTTGATTCGACGTTTATTCGGAGAGTCGATACGAAACACCTCATCATCTTCCTGCCCATATGCTATTTTGCTTTGGGGTGGCACAGCAAAATAGGACACAGTATCTTTGGCGTATATATTTTCTTTGGCCTTCTTTTTCCTCTCCATGTGTCAGCATTCATACCCAACATTTCCTTAGTCAGAGTCCATTTTTGAATACGATGCGAGGTCTGTCCGGTTGGGCGGAGCTCCGCCGTGTCCTCACGGAGGCGATAAACCAAACGAAAAGTCCGTACTATTCAATTATAAAATGTTCACCTTAAAATTAGGACAACTGTTTAACCAGAACATCATTAACTCTAGACAGGTAAAAATTGCTAGGACAAAACGCCAACCCGAAATAAGACAAAGTGGCCTTTTCGTTGCATCACCGCACACCACAGCGTCATTTGTATACGTCTACGAAGCGTAATCCTATTGTAAATTCGGGCGTCACGATACGTTGTGGCTACGTAGCATATGCGAAGCTCTTGCGGTCACCACCAAAGCGATTCCTTCGGAAACATTTGTCACTTGTATGCACATACGGTGCAACATACGTCCGTTCTCGACCACGCGATGCATTGAAATTATTACGTCGTTTGGACGTGCGGATAATGTTGGTCGTAAAAACTGTTGGGAACTCATTCGTTTATGGAGTTGGAACAGGTTAATTAGAGGTTTTAGTCTGTAATTAAGTTGTGGGGGAAATGAGTCGTTCATATTGTGTTAAAGTGCCGCAGGTGTTTCTCTATTTCCTATTATTCGCTTAGCTGGTGACTAAGGGATTAATGTATACCAGTTTTTTTTCTTATGGTATTCTTAATTATATGTATGGATTAAAAAAAATATAATATATACAGAAACAAAACTGAAAAATACAAATATTATGGAATAATATTTAGTTCTAAAAATATATAACGTAGAGTTCGTTATCAGATGGGTTGGGATATCGGAAATAAGCATTCGGAAAATCTTCGTTAACACAATAAGACACTATGCTAACACACACTGAATACAAAATAGTCAAGGATGTCCGAGATATCACTCGATTAAAAACTTAAAAACGCGAAAAGTTTAACATGGCGGAAACCAAGATGTCTACCCAGCTTGCCGGACGGATTCAAAGTGTTCACTTCACTAAACTGACCGTCCATGTGGCTGCCCAACAGGTTAGCCAACTATCTGTCAACGTCACTACCTGTCAACGTCGAATAGCTGATTTAACTTCCGCACCGATTTTGACTCGACTATTCGTTCGGTGTTTCCGTTGCTCCCCATGGGCTAACCATCTCCAAATTACGACTATTTCTGACGTATCGCTAAACAATCTGTCAATTCGTAACTTAATACGCATTTACTCCAATGAGAAATAGATGGCGTGTATTCTAAATTCACAATAAAATAGAGATTCTAAATCGCGTTGTAAAAGTCTTGATTCCAGGTCAACGATTGAATGATGGCGTTATAATCTGGAAATAACAATAATGAATAGAGATTCACAAATTTCCAAAATTCCAACTTTTCATTCCGCAGCATGATAATAGATGGCGTTACTCTAAAACTTATTGTGCTTCTGTGTTCATTCTCCGACACGGAGCCATTCTGAAATCACACGTCCTCGTGTGAGACATTCGTCCATCGTGTGAGACATCACATCCTCGTGTGAGAAATCTGGAATGAGTTAAAAAAATCATCGAACATGTAATCATTCTTAACCGTTCGGCCATTCCTGACCCAAATGGTAATTAGGTATCTCTCATCTCAAAACTAATTACAGGGTACTAGATACAAAATCACAGAGGGAACTCTTTCTCTAAAAGCTGACATGTCGAAAAAACCTATACTCATTCAAATAATAGGAAGTACTCATGTAAAATATTGCAGTGCTCATACTAATGGCCTCCATCCGGCCTTCACCATCACACATTATAACCTCCATCGGTCATAAGCATAAATCAATCGACCTCCATCCGGTCTTCAAATCATTTCGAGCCTTTATAAAATAATTTCAAAAAGATTGTTCAACATGCTACCTGTAATTTTCCTATAACGTTACAGATTATAAGAAAACTCTTACTATGCTAGATAATTTAAATTTTAAGTTGACTACTGCCATAACCAAAACAAAACAAACTAAAATCGAAAGCGAAAGGCAACATAATATCACATTGGCACAAAATTAAGAAAGCATTATGACTCTACCGTACATATCCACAGGCACGTTAACCATTACCATGCATCACTTCTTACACCACAGTCACTGAAGTATTTTAGAAAGTACTTAACTTGTAGCGCTTAGACCAGCGTTACAAATCCTAGGGTCACTTCGAAACCAGTGATGTAATAATGAACGTTTACCCAGCGACTTATTAGTACCCTCTAACGCTTTTTTTGCGAAAGCATTTACATAACACCCTTAACCAGCGATTCATACAGCTAACTCTTAACGTATGCGAAAGTTTATTATCATTACACGCTTAACCAGTGATTTTACAGCTAACTCTTAACCAGCGAAAGCCCACATCAAACACGCTTAACCAGCGATTCCAACAGCTAACGCTTAACCAGCGAAAGCCACAGTGCTATCCGCTTAACAAAGACGATTTACACTACTAACGCTTAACCAGCGATAGTCAGCACAATGCTTAATTATTATTATTGAACAGCTAACATTAACAAGCGATACCCACGTAAATTCCGATTTGACATTTGATTACCTACTAACGCTTAAAGCCAGAGCCATAGTCAACACGTGCCTCGCTTAACCAGCGATTAAACGGCTAACGCTTAACCAGCGAAAGCCCACGTAATCCGGTATTACCAGCGATTACTGGGTACTGTACGCTTATACCAGCGATAGTCACACTACTCGCTAAAACCAGCGATTCAACATCTAACGCTTAACCAGCAGATGAGCCAAAAAGCTCCGCTTAACCAGCGATTACATCCACTGAACGCTTATCCAGCGATAGTCAACACAACTCGCTTAACGCAGCTGATTCAACAGCTAACGCTTAACCAGCGATTAGCCAACGTAATCCGCTTAACCAGCGTATTAACCACTAACGCTTAACCAGCGATAGTCAACTCTACTCGCTTAACCAGCAAATTCAACAGCTAACGTTTTAAGCCAGCGAAAGCTCATACGTAATCGCTTAACCAGCGATTACACTACTACGCTAAACCAGCGATAGTAAACTCGCTTAACCAGCGATTCAACAGCTAACGCTCAACCAGCGAAAGCCAAAGTTAATCCGCTATAACCAGCGATTACAGCCATACTAACGCTTATACCAGCAATTACGTACTACCGCTTAACCGAGACAGCCAAGTAAAGATTGAAGTTCAAACACTATCCATCGAAAATGCCTAGAGCAGCCAAGTACCTTTGCAGTTGTACCATTACAATGCAAGATACTAATCATCAAATAGCAGGAATCAATGTCGTGACCTATTGCTAACACTAGCCCCCGTTCAAACTTCTGTTTATTTCACACCGTTCATCATGAACGCACATACATTTATTTTCCGCCAGTGCCACCCGCACACCGCGCATCCATGTGACACCAGTTGATAGGTCAGTGCAGATAAGGCTCATTTATTGGCTAAAATCTCATCATTAACGATCTATTTACTGAAAACGCTTCGAAAAAGACATGACCACCGGTTTCCGAAGAACACATGTAACAAAACACTTAACCTGTACTAATTTTGAAACCCAACTTCAAAACACTCTTGCATACAAACAAGCTACTAACTTATTATGTATAACTTCACGATTACATTAGTTTCTCAAACTTTTTGCGATGGCTTCGTACGACTTGTACTTAAAAAAAACAATACATCGAAGACATCGTAAAGACCATGGTATAATCAATACCAGGTATGGCACTTTCCGAAACATTATTGGTCAGCGCATGGGTGACACAAGCCTACGTCATCATCGCTATCTGCATGGTTCTCAAACTTTACAAAAAATAACCTAAGAAACACATTGTACCTAAGCTTAGAATTGAAACGGAGATTACTGCTACAATTTTGCACGTGGCTTCCATCCCCTACCTCAGCGTAGTAGATTTTCAGTGACAAAAAGCATTATTCTGAAGTCCATCCTGCGGATAAAAGATAGGGGAAGAAACTTTTCGACGTTCACAAATTAAAATGGTTTGAGTGCCGCTGGTTCCACAGTCACTGAACGAGACAGGCATACGCATAAAACAAGGATCTGTTGATACACGACAAAATGGCGGCATAGACAATTGACACAGTATATTTTCCTGTAGTTTACCAGTACTGTGTGGCTATTAACATCCCTAAGCGCAGTTTATATACTTAAGCGAATCACGATAAAACAGCTGTGGTTTTATTTACTACTGAGTTCTGTTGGTATACGTATGAATTGTATCGTTTGCAAACCTGCTATCATAATTTAAATGTTCTATCATTTATTATTGTTAAACAAAAAATGTGTCCTTATTTTCGACATTTTGTTGCAATCTAACTGGCAACTGAAAAGTGACGTCAACATGTGTCACTGCGGGAGTGCCAGATAGTTTTTTCAGACTATGGTAAAGACGTAAATAGTAATAATCTGCCATGGAATGATACTGACAGTCCGGTTTTGGGGTTGCCATTTACGACATTTCCTTAATTCCCCAAACTTTAAATTGGTTGTAACATTTCAAATTTCAAATAGAAAAAAAATACTTGAATAAACAATTAAAGTAAAAAACCATTGACCGACCGTTTGCATCTACATTTTAGTTACTAATGACTTCTTTGATAGGTGCAAAAATGACAATATCATCCCGATTTTTTTACCATTAAACTATAATGGGATCGTGTCGGAATGACGAGTTTATAAAAATGCCACACTTGGCATGTCATTCATACTGTCAGCCATTTAATGAGCACCGGGCTTAGTCCACCTCGTCCCCTAAACCGCGGCCAAGAATTAAAGTCTACGCACACGACGACATAATCTTACATGTATTTTTCATATACACGGCCTGCGCGGTCAAAACAGTGCGTGATTCATCAATGGACTTAGCTACAAATGCAGGCTTTCTTACTACGACTGGAGATGGAGTCGGGACTATGTTCTCGGCGGCTGTGATAGTTGCTATGAAATTTTATTAACTAAAATAACTTTTTAATCTTTTGTTTTATCTTATTACATAGAATCGACAATCAAATATATTTGTTTTATTTGTGCGTTGTTATGACAAGGTAGGCAGTGCCTACATGCCTCTATGAACGGCTCGCGCCTGTTAACAGAAGAACAGTCCTTAAACTCACTTTCCCACTCAATAGCAAACAACTGACGTAGAATTATATTATAGTCTGCTTTAATAAAGTTTGGTTTTTCCACATTGTTTGCTTTCAACAAACGTTCCGTCTGTACTGGCATGTTAAATTCAAGGGGCGGATGCAAAGGGTCTTCTATTGATAAACTGTAGGCACAACGGGCAACGTCCTTTATATTACAGGTGTTAGATAGAATTAAATCTAGTATTTTTGATTTATTGTTTAGAATACTGTTGTACTGATTAAGAGTATTAATGGTCAAGAATTCAGAGAAAATCGCATATAAGTCCGTATTCTTTGGTTCAGGGTACAAATGAAAATTGTCGTTCTTTGAAAGCCATGTAATATTAGTCAGGTTAAAGTCTCCTAATATCAATGTTTGTTCATTTTTATTGAGTAGCTTCTGGATGTTTTTAGTAAACAACTCCAGTGTATCACGATGGATTGGTGGCGGTAGGCATACGCCGCTGATGTACAGTTTATTATTTTTGTTTGGACCAATGTCAACACTTATACATAGATCTTCAAACTCGCTCTCAAACTGGGGTAGTCGACATGATTTTAAGTTTCTAGAGACGGCTATTAGGACACCACCTCCGTCTTTACGCTTTTTATATATACTTGACTCACGATCTCGCCTATAGACTATGTATCTATCATCAAACAATTCAGAATCATAGACACCACTGTTCAGCCAGGTCTCAGTTAGCACTACAATGTCGAAATTATGCATAGAAATGTTTTGGAAAAAGTTGACAGTTTTGGTTTTTAAGCCTCGTACATTTTGATAATAAAAGTGTAGTGGGCAGTTGAATGTGACTAGATAAAATTAATAGGAACTTGCGACTTATCGTACAACTAATAAAAACTATACTACGGATTTTAGTTTATCTAAGCTGGAGATTACAATAACCTTCGCAGATTCATCCTTTTTCATGAAAACCTTGCCGTCGCGAACCCAAACAAACTTAAATCCAAGTTCTTTTCCTCGGATACGACTTGCGGCATGTATTGCTTTATTTTCGCTAGACAGGTGTTCCGTGACGTAGATGGGCTGAGGTTTCTCCGCTGCGATACCCAAGTGACTGGTATTCAGTTTGTTTTGGTTATTATCTCTGTTGTACTTCATTGAAGCGGCAAGGAAACTGTCGCGTAGGCGAGGACTACTGAATTTGACGAGAATGGAACGGGGTCTAGCGCTTTGTGTGTCTTTCTTAGCAATTCTTGTGCAGTGTAGGATGTCAGGGTCGTTAATATTGCAGCTGATGACCTTACCCAGTTGCAACACGGTGGTAACCAAGTTTTCAGACTTGTTTTCCGGCACACACTGAAGCTCGACGTTGGCGGATCTTGAGTTTTGTTCTACCAGGTTAAGACGCTGACTTAGTTGTTGAATTGAATCTCGTAAACCAGAGTTGTCCTTTTCGAGTCTCTGAATCCTGTCAGATTTATCTTCCAATGTAACTTTCATCTCCTCGTATTTCTCGTTATAGAAAGAAAGAGATTCCTTGAAACCCGATATCAGCTCATTAATTTGGCGGAACTGATCGGAAACAATATCTCTGAGTGCACTTTGTATCTCTTGTTTAATAATTTCCCTCAACGTGCCTCTCGAAAACTTAATCATTGAGTCATCATCTGTTTGAACTGGTGCGATATTGTTTTGTAACTCATTAGAGATGGAGCAGACATCAGCATTGATGTCAACAATTGGAGGGGTGATAGGTGTTGAGCGAGATGATGAACAGGGCGAACGCTCCGTGGTAGGACTCGCGAGTTTGGTCTGCCTCACAGGTGTGTTCTTATTATCACTTTTGGGTTGTTTACTTAAGCAGCTGGGGCACTTCCAGATAGATTTTTGTTTGATATTCATACCCTTAAATACCGCTTCTCGAACACCAGCACACAACAAATCATACCATTGGTGACAATTGAAGCATTGCAGGCCCTCTTTGCTATTAAAGTCATTCAGACAACCAGCACAACTCTTTGTTGACATTTTTTTCTCGTGAGTATGTTAAATGGTTATGTCAATAATGCGCTTTAAGCGATTCACAAAGCAGGCGGCGTTTAGCGGTGTTGTGTAAAGTAAAGCGATGGAATACTTGAAGCGCTGTGGGACGTTCTATTGCGGCACAGTTAAAAGTTCGCGACCGAAAGGTCGTAAGCGCCGTGGATAGCGCGTCACTTACGCGTTTTGTTCAACACCAAGATTTTAAAACGAAACAACACAAATATTTTTTGTAACGGCTAATTAACTTATGTTTCAACTGTTTTATACTTATTAACTGAGATTATTCACTGTTAAAACTTGGTCACTACACTTGCATGATGATCTTACAAGTTCAACACTCAGAATTAAGTTCAGATTAACACTTTATACCAAAGAAATCTATTTTTTTAAACGTAGCTAACGATAACAGTTGTTGCTTAGTTGCACGTACGGATGTCATGATTCATATCCATTGATCCATCCATCCAATCAGACAAAATTTCGCATATACATATGTGATATAGAATATACCGGTATTAAATACTAAAAATAATAAAATTACATGCAGCTTACTAAAATAACAAGCAAATTAAACCGTTTTAAGCCCGACTCATACCAATCGGTCACATTTCCATACGAAATGTGGGTAATTTTGCGGAAAACCGTTTCAGTTGACGCCTATATTAAAGTTTATTGGTATAAACGAACAGCCATACTCTTTTATATTATGTAAATTGGTACTTCATAATCGTGTCTTTGAGTTGGATGGAATTCAATTTTTGTTTTGCGTGAATATTATTTTGGGTTGGAAATTCTTGAGGATAGGAAATTGATAGAGGTATCTGTAGGAGTCTTTGTTCAACTAAACCCGTTCGCGTCTGTACCCACAGGTTCAGTTAGCCTCATAATTTATTTTCTGTATGATTAGTCTGTGAAAGTTGATAGGTAGTGCTTTTATGGCTCATTTATTGGTAAAATATCATTATCATCTATTAAATGAAAACGCTACAAAAAAAAAAAACTATGGATTTCCGAAGGAAAACCATGTAGCAAAAATCCAACTGTACAATAACCCAATTCAAATGACCATTATACATAAATATAAAGTAGATAACTTCCGATTACAACTCAAACAAAGGCCCAGGCTTGTACTATCAACTTACAAAACAATTCGAAAGTAAATACAGTTCTTTCATTACATAACTTTTCAAACATTATTTGCAGCGAACGCAAGAAAAAAACTCCTCCCTTTCATGTATAACAAGCAACAAAAAATACAAAGAAACACAAGTACCTAAGCTTAGAATTGAAACGGAGATAAGAGCCACAAAAACTTGTGGTGCCACACAAAGGCAAAAAACAAAACAAGAGTGCAAACGTAATTCTGAAGTGCAACACTGTGGATGTAGGGGAAAAAGAACAAATTAAAATGGTTTAGCGGTTGTTAAAATAAATAAGGAGTGAGCTGCAACAAATCTGTTGATAACAGAAAAGATAGAAATTGTACGACTTTACATTTCCTATTGTAGTTTAACTACTGTGTTCATTTTCATGACATGTGAAGTATATAGGGTGATTGGTAATTAGTGCACGATACTTAAACACGTGATTGTGCTCATGATAACAAACAACTTTTACTAGGTATGGGAACAAACCTGAAAACGCGGAAAAAAAATCACCTGTTCAGTACATTTATGTTTGTTTAATGTACTGAACGACTGATATTTTTTTCACGATTTCGGCTGTGCTCTCGTAATAAAAGTTGTTTGTTATCATGAGCACAATCACGTGTTTAAGTATAGTGCACTAATTACCAGTCACCCTATATAATATTTATCATCACCATTCACAGCTTGATTTCATCACTACTGAGTGCTGTGCTATGGTTTGAACAAACCTGCGCTCTCAAACCTGCTATCATAACGGGGTTGGAATGTTCTATCATTGATATCGTTACTGTTGATTTTGACAGTTTGGTAATGTACTAAAATAATGGCGTCATTATGACATTCCAATGGTCAACCAGTGACACTTCATTGAAAGAATTGCATAAAATTGGTGTGATAGTTGTGGAATATTATATTATTAAAATGATACAGAAATATGTTTTTCGCTATTTACGAACTTCTTACAACTTTAAATTGGTTGTAACACTATAAATATTATATAAAAAAAAAACAAACATTAAATCACAATTTTAATAAGACACCATTGATCGACCGATAATCATCTACATAGTGACTATTGACTTCAGCAAATTAAGAACTTTTAGCAAAACTATTATGGGATCGTGTTGGAATGACGAGTTTATAAAAATGGCAGACTTGGGTCCCTGCACTGTCGCCATTTATTGAGACTTAAAAAAAACAAAAATAATTGTGAAAAAGAGCGTACCTGATGGGAATAAACTATTAAAAGTACCTATTAGGAATTTTGTTTACTAAATCTGCCTCTAACTCATTTATGTTGTTTATAATATTATTTATGGACATTTTTCCCCGCGACCAGTTTTTATGAAGTACATTACCTATTCTTCTAAAACAAACTTGAAAAATAAACATTCTAGTAACACTTACGGCTAATAATCCAACGAGGTAATAAGTTTGTTTCAGTATTTTTAGGGTTCCGTAGTCAACAAGGAACCCTTATAGTTTCGCCATGTCCGTCCGTCCGTCCGTCCGTCCGTCCGTCTGTCCGCAGTTTAGCTCAGAGACGCACAGTACTAGAGAGCTGTAATTTGGTGTGAATATACGGATTTGTTGTGCCGAAAAAGTGGTAAAATAAAATCTCGAAAAATATTTTTTTTTAGGGTACCTCCTGTACACGTAAAGTGAGAATGTTTTTTTTCGTTCTCGCGTACCCCTTAGTGTGGGGTATCATTAAAAAGGTCTTTAAAAAATAATGTGAGTTTCCATTAACAATTTTTTGATAAAAAAATTCGTATGTGAAATATTAAGCTTTAAAGTGCTAAATTTTGCTCGATTCGAGTGTCCCCCCCCTCTACCAGCTAAACGGTTATGTATGGGGGTGTGAAAAAATTCACAATAGTAGTATATATAACGAAGTTTAAAAGAAAATTATCATGACTAAGTAGGCTTTACAACTTTTCGAGTAATAGTCGACCAACTTATAAAATGTACTTGGATAAATATTTTCTTTAACAAAATGTATCGAAGAACATCCTCTTCAACTGCAAATGTAAGTTTGTCATCTTTATTTTTACAGCTTGAATAGGTATGTTTTTTGGGGATAGGTAGGTTTTTATCGTCAACTATTTTTAACTAACTTCAAAAAAAGGAGGAAGTAGAAAAATTTTCCCCGATTTCTCAAAGACTCCTGGACCGATTTTGAAAATTCTTCTTTTTAAAATTAAATTCAGCGAATCAGTTTAGTTAGGTACTTAGTTCGCATAAGTATTTTGATGCTCAACTACGGAACCCTACACTGTGCGTGGCCCGACACGCACTTGGCCGGTTTTTTCTTAAGTGCTTTGACAAAATAGTCCTTTCAAGAAAATAAATAAGTTACTTCTTTATTAGACCCTGTTTCCTTATTCAATTATAAGTTATTAAACTTCGTCTATCATGGTCCCATCTGGATAGAAACCTCGTCTAAGTGCCTCTAGTTCCTTATTAACAAGTTCATACTTACATTAATTTTGTTTATTATTCTCTTGCTTTTTAATTTTAACAATTAAGACGACAGGGATGGCGTCGTGGCTGAGTTGTGACTGCAGCGCAGCGTGATGCGGGTTCGATTCCCGCTCGTAACGAATATTTGTATGATCTGCAAGTAGTTGTTTCGGGTGTTTGTAAACGCACGTTTAAAAAAGTATATGCAATGAACATTATTGGAAACTAATTTGCATCAGCGCTAAACTCATTCTGTTCATAGCCCAATAAAATAAACTAGAGAATTTGTGTTTAAAACATTTCAACCAATTACAACCAGAAGTATGCTTAGTTATTTTGACCTCGATTCCTATAACTTGTGGCGTTCAAATACCCCAAAAATTTCATGAATATTTGAAACGTCCTAAAGCTCTATTACCTCGGTCATATCTATTTATCTAGAAGCTTGAATCACGCACAGGGGCTATTAAATACACGCTACTTTCAGTCCGAGGGTTAGTTAAGATTATTGAGTTAAAAATTTTCTTCGTACACACGGTTACACTTCAAGCTATGTGATTCCAGTGAAAAGATCGAAAAAATCATGAAACGCGAGACCAATATAAAACGCGCCACATACGGCAGATACTATAATAATTATTTAATCTTAAGATACCGTATCGCTCGCCATACAATTCAATAGACCATCACACACGACGAAGATAATAATTATTATAATATTTATATTTCATATTTTCGTATCTTAAGATAGTGAGTGATATGAAAATTTATCGTAAGATAACATCTTAGGATATAAAATAATTATATCTTACCTTAATATCTTAAGATACAAAATGTGTCGTCGTCTGTGGCGTAATAATATGTTGTATAATATAACATCTTGAGATAAAATATTATAGCATCTTAGCCTGATTTTGTATATATTGATGTGTGGCCGTGTGTACCTTTTTCCAACCCTTGGGGAAATTAGCCTTAAATCCATGCAAGTTTGCGTAATGAAGTGTTATGAGGCTCTTATGATAACTTATCTGTATAGTGAAGATATAAAGTAGTAATTAGCTGGTATGGAAAATACTTTATTATGGCGAAGGTAGAAGGTTGTTCTTAGTTATTTTATATAGTTTTCCTGTTAAATTTCATGATGCTCGTTTCAGAAGAAGCCTGAAAAGCATCAAATAAACTAACTTTCACATACCACCTCAACAGTTTTTATTTTAAGAATCATGCCTGCTACTGATGATATAGGAAGACATGAAGTTACGGTATACAAACTTTAACTCTGGACTAATAAGAGTTTCTTGATTGAAAAACACAATAACACTTTGACCAATCTGGGAGCTGAGTCATCCAACAATACTAATTGCACAAGACCACCGAGGCAGTTATCATCATCATCATCAGCTGGAGTACGTCCACTGCTGAACATAGGCCTCCCCCTAAGACCGCCACGCCAAACGACAATTCGCCACTTGCATCCATCGGCTGCCCGCGACCCTCACGATGTTGTCGTCGGTCCACCTAGTGGGAGGCCTGCCTACGCTGCGTTTTCCGGTCCGTGGTCGCCACTCGAGAAATTTTCTTCCCCATAGATTGTACTATTACGTTGTAGTCAGCTAACTGACTACAAAACAAACTGAAATGTAAATCGAATAATCTGTTAGCAATATTCAATCGAATCCCAATCCGAGTTATTCGATTACGCGCCCGCAGAGTAATCTCCGCAACCAATTGTCTTTGTATTACAAATCCTCAAACAAAAAAATACAATCAAGAGTACGTCATTGTTTGTTAAATCAAATGGCTGCGTCGTTGATTTTTATTTCACACTACAGAGGCTACAGATTGGAGTGTTCAGCCTCAGCTTGCAATTTTATTCGACAATTGTAATAGTTATTCGATTGTTGTTGTGGGCTCAATCGATTCTCCAATAAGACGATAAGCAATTGGTTTTTATATGGGATTAACCTTTTGAAAAGTTGTGATGAAAAGACGGATTAATTGTTACTTAAGAAAGTATCAGTAATACCTGAGTTAAAACTTGAAAATGGGAATTAATTTTGTTTTTTTTTTACAGAGATTCAGAAGTTCGCTTCCGTTCAGTATTCTGTCTGTATCGTTTTGACTGGTGCTCTAACTTAGTAACTTTTTCCTTGTATAAAAAAATACCCTAAATAACATCCACTTTTCATTCTTACAAATTCGAAGAACTGAAAGTTCAAAAAGTTTATTTATAAAATCAACCAAATATCCGAACTCGTTAGGGTAAATCTTGAATTAATTAAACGTACCTCAGAATTTCTAAAGTTTTCTTTACTTTTGTTGTATCTTACAACTTTGCTCTAATCTGATTGGTCTCTCAAACAAGCCTTTTATTTTTATTCAAAAATACACCTTAAAGTTCGTAAAACTGGTCTTTGTTTTTCAACTAGTTTTATACAGAAGACATGAATTTTCATAAAGTCTTGTTTACTTTGAAATTATTTTAGATTCAAATGCCTACACAAATCTGCTTAACATGAAAAGTTTGTTGTTACAAATTAAATATTTCTGATGAATTATGCACGCGATTGGTATTTTCAACTAAAAAGTGTATTGACTGGAGATTATCTTTATAAATCTTCGCACTAAGAATAATTATTTATATCATCTACAAGTAGTTGTTCTGGATTTACAAAATATTAGGAATTTTCATAGTAAAGCGGCAAAAAAAAAAATAGTGTTACTCGCTATTATTATTATAATTGTTTGTGTTTCAAATAACAAATTTATTTTTCATTATCATCATCATCAGCCTATAATGTTCCCACTGCTGGGACACAGGCCTCTTCTCTGTGAGAGGGAGTGGGCTATAATCCACCACGCGGGCCCAATGTGGATTGGTGGATGTCACATGTCTTCGAACTTTTGGTTCTAGAACACGCTGGTTTCCTTCACGGTTTTGAGAGCAGTGGTGATGAAATAAATTACACAATGTAATGCTCCTGGCTGGGTTCGAACCCACGACCTACAATTCGTAAGTCGGGACCGATACCACTGGGCCCTTAATCAAATTTATTATTATCAGGCTGTAATCTGCAAACTCTAAAATAATTATGAAAGCTAGGATGTAATTAACCACTAAATCAAAGAACTAGTAATATTGAACGTCCACCTGTAGGCGAACAAACGATCTGACGAAGACCACGGGATCCCGCTAGATGCAAGTCACTTGAAACCAGTCCTATTGGAAATCTATAGGGGAGGCCTATGTTAAGCAGTCATAGTCGTCCTTTTTTTTTAACGTGGTAAATCATCAAATGAGTCCTCCCACCCCGGGCAGGGCAGCAGGGACTGTCAGACTTTTACTGACTCAAATCGACGGTGTCCTTCAGTAGCCCTTTATGTTCCGGGGTCACGGTATGAAAATAATCCCGCGACCCCAGCAGTCTTTGGCCCTCTGAGAGGAGGGCCAGGTCAGTATGCTGACGTTCTTTGAGACACAACGCGCATGGGACACAACGCGCCGTCGACCCGGGGTCATAGTCGTCCGACGGCTGATATGACAATGGTAATGTTGATGGCGATTAGTTACGAGTATATCTGCTGGGAAACTATTGCTGGTTCAGTAAAAATATCTTGAAACACCAGTTTCTTAATTGGCAAAAAAATCAGGTCACGGAATAAACCAAGCAATAATTTTTCACAGGCAGCCCTTCTAGTTTAAAACGGACTCCGTCGAGATCACTTAGGCCTTTAGAGTGACGACTTGTTAAGCAAAAGTTTCTAGTTAAAGTACTGACAAAATGTTGGTCCTTGGAGCGTAATAATCAAGCTGACTTTCACAATTTTCGTCTACTCGCTAAATAGCTAATTAGGTTTTTTCTCTGCTATTTAAATGTAGTTAAAAGTTATGCGAATAAATAATTTACTTCTTTACTAGTTCAGTGATACGCTGCTACGCCGTAGAATGTTGCTACGCAGCTACGCCGTAGCTAGCTGCTACGTCGTAGCAGTTGCATTGCCAATCAAAACAGAAGATTAATTTCAAATTAATCTCTGTAATATCAGATATTGAAATGTTGTTCGTGTATCAATATTAATTTGATGTTCAAAGAATTTCCATGCCGCACTTGAAATATAGTTTATTTTAATGTTTGTAAACTTAACGACAACGGAAATTATTGTTATTAAACTTTTTTTGTTGATTTGATTCTTTAAATAACTCCGGTTTTTCCTCTTCCACAGATGGTAGCAGCAGTTCGGGGAGCGCATCGACTACATTGAAAATTACTCTTCTGTTAACATACCTTCTTCCTAACGTTCTAAGATAATTTGTTGTATTCCAATTAGTTAGCAACAATTTATAATCGCCTATGTTCTAACGAACGTATAGAACCAAAGACACTGACGTTTCTATGACTGATAATATTCTTCTCTATATTTCACTGTTGATACTTTGTAGTTGTGCCAACCCGAATTTATGTATTTCATTAAATGGAATACACAAAAATGATTCTAATTTACTTTATTCCCCCAAGTAATTGGTTCTAATCTTAAATCTGTTTAACAAACTAATCGTGAAGAAAATAATTAAAATTTGTAAAATGCAAAAAAAAATATCTGGTTATTATTTGAAAGTTATTAATAATAATATATGTATTTATCATTAATTTGCGTTATATTAAATAGTAATTTTAAGAAGTTATTGACCTGGCACTAAGGTTCATGTGTATGCCTAGGTATGTATATATGTACATATGTATGTGCTCAAATACTATAAATAAAATAATCATGGCTATTGTGGGCTTTAAATATTTTAATAATTCGTTTTTCAAATCACTTTTCATAGTTATATAACGGTAAGTGTTTCTTATAAGTAAATGATGACTGGTATCTGTGGTACTTGTAATGAAGGACTGCATATGTATGATAGAATCTTGACAAGTAGGTTTTCTTTTAATAACGAAATCGAAAAAAAAATATAAAAGGTAAGTATGGTTAAGTTTAGTTAATGAATGAAGATTATTATTATTAGTAAGTAGTATCTTCAATTCTTCATTCTTATTTCCAATACGAAACAGGGTATCAACTTTCTAAGTCTGTCAACTAAAACACGGGATTGGATACAGATACCTAACTAACGTCAAAATCAAATTGCTGTGGGATAATACTGCCACACTTGAAGTCATTTTGATGCGACGCCAATGTATATTACGTCATTACATCAAATTCCATTAAAATTCTTTATAGCAAATCATGAGTGGTACCGCGGAATCTAAGCGTGTATTCTTACGTACCACAACCACACGACGTCGCAGCGACAAAATGTGGTCAAGCTATGGTTACGTGTGAATAGTGTCGCAGCGACTTTTTGCAGATGCGTTGTGGTACCGATAGAATGTCGATGTGATTGCATTGTCGCTGTCGTTGCGATGTGCTAGTTAGGCGCGTTGTTGTTGTTGATGACATCATGTCGCGGTGATTGGCGTTTCCGTCGCGATGTGGTCGTATTATACAGGTGGTCGTTAATAACGGCAAAATGTGGTACGTGTAAATTGTAATATTCATTTTCAGTACAATAAATAAGCCCGACCACATGGCGAGGTGTGGTTGTGGATGTGGTGTGGTTGTGGTACGTGTGAATTGATCATAAGGAGCTATCTGTGAAATAATAACATCATTCATTTTTAGTTCGAAATTAGACCCGCAGATAATCAGCATTATTTACAAGATACAAGGAAATACCAACACTTCACCCAAACATAAATGTTAATACAGTGGTATCAAACCACTGGCCTGGCCTGTTGGTCTAGTGGTTAGTGACCCTGACTGCTATACCGGAGGTCGTGGGTTCGATTCCCACCCAGGAAAAATGTTTGTGTGATGAGCACGATCATTTTTTCAGTGCCTGGGTGTAATTTATCTATAATTTGTATGTATTTAGAATTATATAAGTATGTTTATCAGTTGTCTAGTACCCATAACACAAGCTCTGCTTAACTTGGGACTAGACGGCGTTGTGTGATAGTTTAGTAACCTAAAGACAAATAAAAATGCATCGACGCAATGACATCGCAAGGAGTAAACACACCGCAACGACTAAAATTATTGAATCAAACTCATCAACTCTAAGCTGTATATACCACATGTATACCTTCAAATACTAGCGATTGGTGAAAATAAGCGGCACGGTGGCGGCACGGTGGCGGCGCTGTGACGTGCGTCATAAGCCCTTATGCTACGTTCACACGCACGCCGTGCAGCCCGGCTGGCTGCCTGGCGGGCTGCACGGCATGCAGCCGCCTCCGAGCGCTCGTGTAAACACTGACCGAGCGCCCGCACATTCATCTTTGAAGTTTGCCAAAAAACCTACACTTGCCCGAATCGCGGCATTCACGTTCACAGGCGCGTTCACGGGCTCGGGCGTACCGTTTACACGCTCGTGAATGTGAATGTGCACGTTGAATGTAGAGTTGAACGCGAGCGTGTGAACGTAGCATTAGAGTTAGACTAAATTATTATTTATTGAAAAGAAAAGAGTACCTATTTACACAGATACTAATAATATAAAAAACATGGTTGAGGATAGCCACAATAACAATTTAGGTACCTGTTTACTTTGGTACAGTATCCGATACGTGTTTTTTCGTTTCTTTACTACAAGATTTCTGAAGCACTAGCACGACTTTTCGTGACTTAAAGTAAACGTCGTGGTATATATTGAAGTATTTGTTGCATCGATTGTATCGAAAATTGTAAAATTGTACGAACGAGGTATCTATTATTTAACTATAGTATAGTAACCAATTAATTATAAAAAAAGTAAGAATTAATCTCAAATGAAGTCAACTCAAGTAATTATGCTAGGTCTACAGGCTGTTCGTAAATACGTAATTTCTGTCCTACGCAAACAGAATCTATCTTTTGAGAACAACTACCATGAAATGGTAAAATAAAAATGCATAAAAAGCCGTCGAACCACTCTATTAAAAAGCCTACGAAAATGCAAAAGCCGGATTCGGTACGAATGGCTAAATGGATATGCGCGGCAACGAAAATTCCGATTCGGATAATTTTGAACTAAAAAGGGATTGTTATGATTTCATAGCTTTCATATTTCATTATTTTAGGCGAAAATTTTCACTTTTCAGTAAGCTGGACTTTATAAATTCCAGGAAAAGGTGAATCCATGCTTGCTCCATGTTTTAAAATAGTCACGAACGTAATTACATTTTATGCCTTTCTGTTTCAAAAATACCTGTTTCATTTGGAAGCTTCGTGAAACCTTTGCAGATTCATAATATTTGCGGGATAGCAGGTGAAAAAGAGCGGCTGAGGATGGATCGAATACTAAATCGTTAGATTAAAGAGCCCCATTATGTCAATGTTGGCGGTATAAAAACAAGGAACATGTGACAATCACTAAGGGCGACTTTTACCAACGGTTAAACATGTTTAAAATTTTATTTAATCACAAAAGTCAATAATTTTGTGCTTAAATAAAATTTTAAACATGTTTAACCGTTGGTAAAAGTTGCCCTAAGTAACTATTTATGGGATTTATTCTTTTACCATTTGTTTTTATGTTAGCATTACTGGCAGAGGATATTAATTGCGACCTGCCCAAGACCAGGATGGTTGACGCTCTTTGGATTTTACGTTCTTTTAGAAGGTTCCGCACCAAAAAGGATAATCAGGACCCTATTTAAAAAATTCCGCTCTCCGTCATCCACCAGCCTGTATCTCAAGAAAGCTACTTAGAGAGTTGGAATTTCGCAAATAAATTATGTATTTCTGACGTTATTGGTGACGATATTATAGAATATACTAAAAACTGAATTAAATAAATATTTCAGGGGTACCTAAAACAAAACAATTTTTTGCCGTTTTATAGGTACAAAACCCTTCAAATCGGAACCCCTCCTGATTTGCATTTGGCGAGTTTTTTTAATAACTTTTTCCTACACTAGGAATTTCTCCTGTATCGTGATTCAATGCGTCTCCGAACATTCGCAAGGCGTCCGACAGCAACTAGAACAGAGTAGCCGGAAATCGATTGAAATGACGTGTGATTGGAGGGACCTACCAGCTGTGGACTGCTACAGGCTGACGGTGGCGATGGTTATTGATCTATCTTAGAAATAAGTTATAGCCTTCATACCTACCTAAGAAGTTTCAATACACTAACATGCTTAAGAAGTGGGTCCTTTAAGTTTCGAAGCGTAACGACGAAAATTGTATAACTTTACCTGTGAACAACTCTTCAAATATTCCATACTGCAGCTCTCGTAACATTGAAGCTTTAAACTTCATCGATATCGTGGCTTACAGTAATGTTCTAAAATTCTTACTTTTATATAGGAGAGCTGTAACTCAACTTAATAAAAAATACCGACTGATTTTATGAACACTAGAGGGGAATTTAGTAAATGACTTAATATTATTTGCAACGGAAGATTTTTCACTCTCGGCTGCGGACCAAGCGTGTTTAAATCCTCTGCTACTGCTATTATTCTACTGTTGATATAAATGGAGTATCAGTTGGAACAACTGGTAAGTGCAAATTGCAGACCATTTAAAAAACCTATTTTAATTCAGTTATAAATAGTAAAATCCTTCAGCAATACAAGCATAACACAAATTGTTTCCCTAAAATATGTGACACGGAACTAAATTTTGCTCATCACTCTAACTCGAATGCAGCTCGTAAAATTTTATGACCGTGCTCACTAAAATCATTCGAATTTATGCTCTTAAACAAACGACCAAGCTTAAACTAGGATGGTCATTTCTGATGTTTATTTACTTACGTAAGTTTTTGTTTTGGAAATACAGTTTTTAATTGAATTTCATATAGCAACGTTGTAATACTAAGACAGAGATCATAGCTAAGCAACAGCCAAGGCAAAGTCAGCGCTTAGCATAAGTGTCCATTTCGTATAAATATACAGTTATTTAGTCTTTACTTTCGGTAAAAGCCAACCTTATACTGAGCCAATCCTTCGCTTAGCCATAGTATCGATTTTCGTAAATTTAGCAAATTCTTCTTCAGACGTGATGGCTTTAAAATACCTAAACACATTAAATAACAGGTCTTCAAAAGTAAATAACAAAAATAAATCATTCTGCGCGGATAATCTCAAGACTAATTTATTTATAAAAGTACCTACTATAAGATAACAACCGTTTCATGATATTTACGTTACGTGCAATAAAATATTAAGTAAATAATAAGATGATACAAAAATACCATTTAATCAAATATTTCCACTGCGCCAGAATAATTATAACTATGCAAAGCTTTTATTTATAAGTCCTCCCTTTATTTATAGGTTCATCCTATCTATCACAGAATCCAACGGTAAATCAAATAAATATGAGTCATTTATAGTAAAAGATTTAGGTTGCTGATAACTTTCAGAAGGGAGGAATCTTAAAAGAAACAGAAAGGGATATGCGCTTCGCTTGGGTCGTCTTGGCGGGGGCACTACCGTGCCCCCAGATATTATAATAGCAAGAAATATCTAAATTGTCCGAAGGCACAAAAGTCTACTCTTAAACAAAAAGGCACATTTGTTGAATAACTCATGTCTAAAAAATATATACAATGGTCGTTTGGCAGTTACATTTTTATTTAGACAAGTTTAGTGTTCAACATATTAAGTTTAACTTTTTGTGGGAAAACGGGTCTGTTTTTCCACAAAAAGTTAAACAGCTAGCAGCATCAGTCTACATCATCCCACTGCTGGGCAAAGGCTCTCCCCATGACTTCCAATTTTCACGATCCAGGGCCAAAGTACTGGTCATCGGTTTTATCAAGCTCGTCCCGCCATCCTCTACGGAGTCTGCCACGGCGCCTTCTGGTTGTGTGCGGGCTCCACAAAGTGGCCCACAGCTCATTGCGCATGCGGCAGACGTGGCCGGCGGCCCAAGCCCATTTCAGTGCAGTGGTAGAATGTCAACGCATAAATCTTTCCATTTTAGGTGGACTGGTAGCGTATTTCCAAAGCCTATACTATTTCAGTCACGAGTCGGACTCTAATCGGTTAGCTTTTGTTTGTGCATATTTCTCACAATAACTAATCTATCTCAGTAAAAAACTTGACTCAAATAGATTAGGTTTTGTTTTGATATTTTCAAAGAAAATGCACGGACAAAATCTATACCATTTTAGTCACGCACGAGCCAAACTCTAAAAAAAAAGACCAGGTTTTGTTTATACATGTCGCAGTGAAATGAGGAAATCAGGGATTTCACGAAATCCAATTATCAAGAAAAGTATCTAGTAATAATTATGACAAAAAATACTAATATATAGTCAGAGATCATGTAATTTCACTAAACTAAGTAAAATGTTAGAAAACGTCAACGGAGCACCGCTTCGCGGTGCTCCTACTTCTGGGTGGTTTAAAAAAAAATAACCACGAAGGGGATGGCGGGGTCTTTCAGACCCGGCCATCCCCTTCGTGGTTATTTTTTATTTTTTCTAACCTAACCTGTCCGAGTCGGGGTGCCCACAGTCGTATTTACGATAATCAAGTAGTACTATAAAATTTAAGAAAAGTTAAATTCCGAGGTAAAACTCATATAGCTAGTGAGCCTCTACTCGACAAGGTTTTGTTCGTACGTAATGTTTTAAAATAACTCGCCAAAAGTCTAGCTATTCGAGTGATATGAATTATATAGAACTAGGTTTTGTCCGTGCATTTTCATTAAAAATATCAATTCCAAAAGCTAATCTATTTGAGTCAAGTTTTTTACTGAGATAGATTAGGTTTTGTTGAGAAATATGCACAAACAAAAGCTAATCGATTACAGTTTGACTCGTGACTGAAATGGTATAGGCTTTGGAAATAGGCGGACTGGTAAGGATGGTCAAACTCATACTGAGTGAAAACCACCCTTTTTATTTTTTTGATGTCATTTTATGTTCTCATGTAAATGGCTTTTTAGTTTTTTAAAGAATGAATTGCATACACCTTAATCTAAAATTTGAAAGAGCTTATTAATTATGCATAAATGGTTTGTTTTTGTTTATGACTATGGCCCGAGTAAAAGCACTCTAGTAAGATCTACACTGGCCTTTATGAAAAGATTCTCTGTGGTTTTTGCTCTCTCCCATGGAAAGCGTGACTTCATGTACTCTTATGTACGTATAACATATATTTTCAAGGAAAAGAAGCAGACTAGTACCCGGCTCCCATCATAGTTTAAAGATGTGGCCCATTTCAACAATTCTTTTCAATATTGTTAAAGTAAGAACAAATTAAAAAAAAAATAACTAAAAAAACAAGACGATTACAACAAAAAAAAGGCCTCCAGAGATTATGATTATAGCTTTAGACAGCTATCGCAATGGCGTTTTACGAGCGTTGCGCAGACGCGACGTTGACGTCGCGTTTGTTTGTCATAAAACGCTATTGGGATAGCGGCCTTGGTGCTTTTTTTTAAGATGGTAACATCATCAAATGAGTCCTCCCGCCCTGGATGGGGCGGAAGGAACTGTCAGACTCTTACTGACTGAAATCCACCCGTGTTCCTTCCTATGCGGTATCCTGGGTTAAAAAAAACCCGCGACCCCAGCAGGCATTTGGCGCGAAACACGACGCGCCACCGACGCGGGCTTGGTCCCTGGTCGGACGGCGAGCTACCCATCACTCACCGTCCGCAAGCCCGCTCCGCCGCTGTGCCGTCTGCTGATCAGAGGGACACGCGTTGGAGCGTCCACACGACAGGCTGTTCGCATACGGGCAAAGAGACCCATTAGGCACACAGTGCCTAAGGCAGAGTTTTTGCCCGCATCCATGGTGCACCGGCCCGAAAAACTGGTCTTATCCCCGGACGTATCTGAGAGGAAACTCCAGTCCACGGGCGCACGTGGAGGTTTCCTGTCTTAGCGGCCTTGGTGCTGGACAATTTTTTTTTACACGGGTTTTCAATTTACGAATGACTAAGAATACTGATTTCAATAAACAATCAATTCAAGTTTATAACCATTCAGCAAAGGTACTCGTAATCCCGCAGTTTTAAAAATGAAATATCAGTTTTTATATGAAAAACCAATTTCGCTTTTAATAAACCTGGGAACAAATTCAGGACAAACCTGAGAACAAATTGTTGATCGAAATAAAGACTTCGCCCAACAATTAGCTGGCCTCGAGAACAAAACACCATTGAGCCAGTTAATAAAAAAATTCTTCAATATTTTCTTTGAAATTGTGGACGCTCTTTGCAGTCTTTTTAAAAACTCGGTATTATTGCGAAAACTGCTGCAGTAAAATGTACAATGTGATGTGTGTGCTCAGATTTTTCTGTATGTACCTCTACCTAGTTAAAAACTCGTGATTATTGTTGTTGTTTTATTCTATTATTCTGAGGAATAAAGGGAAGTTTGAAGGTGGGGTCATTTTTTTTTAAAGTCGTAAAATCGTCAAATGAGTCCTCCCACCCAAGGTAGAGCGGGAGGGACTGTCAGACTCGTACTGACTAAAATCTACGGAATCCTTTAATAGCCCTTTAAGTTCCAGGGTAACGGTAATTCGTTAGTCCCGCAACCCCGGTAGTCTTTGACCGGTACAAAGGGATCTATTGTCGAAAAATTGAAAAGGAATCGGCTGCTTTGGAATGGACACGTGACGAGGAGAGATGATACGATTATGATTATGAGAGTGATGGGTATGTATGATGTGGATGGATGGAGAGGAACAGGAAAATTGAATAAAAGATGGATGGACTGTGTCAATTTGAATAAAAAATGAGCTTTTTTAAACGAAACATTAGTTTTTCCTCCTATTTCGGAGGGCGCTTACAAACATACACAAACGCCCAAACCCAGAACAACTACGAGTACTTGTAGATCATACAAATTTTTGATCTCTGAACCCGCGACACGCAGCGCAGTAGTCCAATCGCCCAGCCACTGCGCTAAACGTGCCATCAAAAATGATGTCGTGGGTGTAAAATCTAAAGGCGGAAACATATTATTAAAACGTGACGAAACCCGATGAAACGCGATGCGTGTTGCGTCGAATCAAAATACATTGTTTTCTATAGACAAGAAATGAGCAGAATCACACTATGAACATCCAACGCGACGCCGCGTGACTGCACATTTGATTCAAGTCAACACTTATCACGTTTCATCGAGTGGCGTGGCGTGTTTCGACCTAAATGATCTTTATGACAGAGTAGAATTGAAGAAAACGTTATAAAAACTGCGCACTAAATAAATAATGTCTATTTTCCACAGAATTAAACATTAACAGTATAAAATATCCGCACTTTGCCGGAAAATAGTCAGTTCGGATGGTAATAATAGTTCGTTTGTTGCAAAATGTGCAGAAGTTGCAGTTGCGCAACATTTTATTGCTAACATTACAATGTGAATAAAACGGTTGTCTATTATGCAACTGGCTGCAACCAACGATTGCTAGCTGCTTCTTTTATTAACCAAATACTTTTAAAGCAACCTCGTTGCAACTTAGGAGCAATAAGTTGTAATATATTATTATAGCAGTTTAACAGTAGGAAATACTTCCGCTCTCTTTCTTTCGAAAAGGTCACATTTTTAGGGTTCCGTACCCAAAGATTCCACCGTCCGTCAGTCTGTCTGTCTGTCTGCCACCAGGCTGTATCTCATGAACCGTGATAGTTAGACATTTTTTATTTCCATAGATGATGCATTTCTGTTGCCGCTATAAAAAAAACTAAAAAATAAAATAAAAATTGATGCACTGCCACAAAACAGACTTTTTTGAAATTTTTAGTCTCACACTTGGCCGGTTTTTCAATGTTTGTTATGATTCCCAATGGAAACAACAAACATTGAAAATCTTCTAAAAAGTTTACTAGTTTAATATAAGTATTTAATTGCATCATAAATTCGATTTCTAAAAAAACTGTATAAAAGATTTTATGTCACAAATTTTATCCAGCGTTCATTGGGCCCATTTGTTAACTGTACCTTCCAATATAACCTGACTCGGCTAAACAGTATTTTACACAGACTAACTCCCCTTTCGACCTTATTACTGGCTAACGAAGCACTAACAGGGTGATTTACGCCAACACGCTCGAACTTTATGAAGCTAGTTTTATTTTGTAATCTGTTCCAAAATTGACCATTTGAGACTATACCACTAGTGTTTAATGATAATGTATGGACAGTAATAGCATAAAGGTTTTATAGTTTTTTTTTTTTTACATAATAATGTAGGTAATTATTCACTTAAAGAGCATGCTTCATTCGAGCATGCTTATGAGTAGTTTACATTTGCTAGCGGTTGCTAGCAATAAGCATGCTCTCTCGTTCTCAGTACAAACAAAGTCATGGACAATCAAACAGCTATCAAAATCGAACGACATTGATTTTTGAGCACGCTCACAATTAGCATGCTCATTATTAGCTAATGGTTTCGATACACATGCTACTAAGCAGCATTTGCTTAAAAGTAGCATGCTCTCGTGCTTTAACATGCTAGTTTAAAGAATGTTTATCAGTACCTACCTTTACTTCAAGCTATGTGTTAGCTAGCTAGTGAAATAAATCATTCATTCATTCGTCTCGATCATATTTGATCAACTTCATGTTCTACTTTCAAATATCAATCATGATTCCCTGTTGGTCTGTGTTCCCTGCAGTCACTCATACATCTCGAGATCGTGATTCCATGCAGATTGAAAATTCTTTCAAATCCATTTTCAAATCCGTTCATCTGCCCAGCTTTTTCCGAACGACTAACCTAAAAAGCAGCTTAATTATTGCTTATGTTATGTTACGTTTTAAATAAAAGATGCTTCTTGATGAACAACGTTTTAATTGTAGGCAGACACAGTTACAGTAGTTCACAGATGACGTTCACACAGTACAGTGCAGTGACGGAATGAACGATCGGATCCATCGAATAGAGATATAATTATACGAGTATCATAGACAATTAATAGTGGTGTGGATGCTTACTATAATACTAATTAGTGGTGTTACAATAGACTGTTGAGTTCTAATTAGACCCCTGATAAACAATTGAAAAGATATACTATGCTATGCAACTATTCTTATGACAACATACTTATTAAACACGTATAGTTACAATTTGGTCTTAATTAATACATAGTGTGAACTTAGTTGAGTGATTATTAAAATGCATTCTGAATTTCTGACAGCCTTAGGATACGTCCATTTAGAAATGGCTCATGATCATTGTGTGACATCTACCAAGATATCGTGAGTGGATTTAGCAAAGTTCATATAAGTTTAACGGCACAAATGGAGGTTACGTGGTTCCGTACTAATGTGGTTTTATTACGTGTCTGCCGGATTTACGACGTGCTGTAGGTATAGTTAATAGATATTCAATACAAGAATAGACTTAAATTAAGACATGACATTAATATTATGATTGTAAATTATTTAAAAAGTATGTCGATAAGTCAGATGTCTGAGTCAGATGTTTCAAACGAACAGTGGTGACTTCGCGCGCACTGCTCAACGTTTATACCAAAGTAGTGAACGAGTAGTACACTGAGTTAAAAACACAATGTGTGGCACTCGGAGACTGCCGCGGTAAAGCTATTGCATAGCATTTATTATAATTTTTGCTATATTTTTTTTTGCTCTTTTAGGCTATGGCCTGCCAAGTCAGTCTAGTGAAACGCCAAGAAAAACAAACACCTTGCTGAAGTTTGCCGAACTGAAACAACGTTAGACGATGCGGGGTGTTAGGTTTATTTTCGTTACGGAATTTATTTATTCGGTCGCCGCGCTCAGAGCCCGCGATGAAAGCTATGCAATAGTTTAATAATTTGGCACAAAACCCACATCAGAACACCTAAGATCCTAGGATAAGGGGGGGAACCAATTGTACCGGGATTGCAGATGGCTCTATCACGATTTTGTGGAACACGGCTTAAAGCAACATTGTTGTGTTACCTGTTGTGAATATGAATTGGCGAAAGGTGCCATGTGCGGGAAGTATATTTCCTCTAGGAACCTAGTTGTAAGAAAATGTATGCAGTTTCAGTTTTGGTGAGCAGATGTGCATCTAGAGATGACTGTATTTATTTTATTTTTAAACTAAAATAATGATATTTATAAGGCAGGAGTACCTACGCTGACGGGGCCCCCTTTAGAAGACCAAAGCCTGCTGGTGTCAAGAGACTCACGAATTACTCTGACCCCGCAACGTAAAGGGCTATTGAAGGACACCGGATTTTATTCAGTACGAGTCTGACAGTCCCTCCCGTTCTGCCCTGGGTGAGGACTTATTTGATGATTTTAACATGCTAAAAACCGTGTACCTACTCGGCAACGCTGAAAGAGAATGTTCACTCAAGAGGAGACATATCTTACTGAAAGATCGTGTTATGTTAAATTATGTAGTGTTTGCAACTGGTTTTCGTGTATGACCGGCGGGTACAAAACAGCAATTTTAAGAACTATTCCCAAATATTGACACAGTGCATTACCAGCAACGTCATTGGCAATTCTTCTGTTATTCAGTAACGAAATGAATCATTAGGAATATTGCTAAGTTACCGTTTAAGAACTGCGGATGATGATTGTAGATAATGGCTAAAGAAATGGATTAGCAGGAGAGTTGCGTATCAATTTCTTTCTAAATACGTCGGTGGGAGTGCGACGGCGCGGTTGTTCCAGTGCAGTAGCAGAGCGCTGAGTGTCGCGGATTCGATTCTCTCACGGAATAAATATTTGTGAAATCTACAAGTCGTTATTTTGGGTCTGAGTGTTTGTGTACGTGAGTATAATAATTTTGCTAACACACTTTCGAAATAGGAGACATTCCTAGACAATCTATGCTTAAAAGAAAATTATAAACAAAAATAATTAATGTAGAACTAACGTAATAGGAACTATTATTTTCCAAGGCTTTTTTCACATGCTCGTAAAGGAGGAGGCAGGCCGCGAGCGAGAGAGGACAGCGTCCTCCCTCCGCCCCAGCCGCAGTGGTAGGCGCCCACGGCGACGGACGTCGCTTGATGATCTCCGGCCGCCGTAGGCGCGGGCATGCGGGCAGCGAGTAAAGGGCAACTCGCTGCCCGACCAAGGACCATGCCCGGGTCGACGGCGCGTTGTGTCCCACGCGCGCCTCAAAGAGCGTCAGCATAATGACGGGGCCCCCCTCTCAGAGGGCCAAAGACTGCCGGGGTCGCGGGATTATTCCCTTACAGTCTGACAGTCCCTCCCGCCCTGCCCGGGGTTGGAGGACTCATTTGATGATTTTACTACGCTAAAAAAAAAAAAAAAAAAAAAAAGGCTTTTTTCACATTTTTAAATACAGATATCACTGTGGCATTATTCACAAATAAAAGTTATCCTAACATTTACATGTTCTTTTTAGAACAAATTAATATTGCACAATAGGTACTCGTAAAATGTCTTTATTGGTGTGTGGGAGTGAGTTCATAAAACTTCACTTCTACTCATTTTAACGATGGCTCTGTGCCCAGACTAGGTAGTTATGACGACGTATTACAGTAGTTTTGATTTGTGAACATGACCTCAGTATGCTGTTAAGTTTTACGAGACTACTTTGTAGCAGTCTGTAAAATATCGGTAGGTAGGTAGTCGACTGCCTACCGATAAATTGTGATATCCGATATTTTACCAATGGTAAAGTTTGTAAGCTTAGACGTAAGAGATAATTTCGGCGTTAACTACTAAGTAATCCCTTAGTAACATTTTTAAACATCAATAATACACACCCGCCCTAAGTGGACCGAAAGGGACTGTGAGACTCTTACTGAATAAAATCCACCGTTGTCTTTCACGTTCTTCCTTTACGTTCTAGACCTCGGAAAACGTTCGGCCCTGTGGAGACATACATACAATTTGCTGATATTTTCAAGAGAAGCGCGTGGACTACTTCGCTTAAGTATATGTGTATATTCATATCTTTCTGTTAAACGATTCATAGCCTTACTACAAAAACTTAAACATCTGTTGAACACTTCTCTAAAAAAGTGCGAATGCAAAACGGGCCTTATTTCAACATCGTAATCTGACATTTTTTAGACTAAGTGTTCAACAGATATTTAAAAGTTTTTGTGGTACGACGGTGTATGTTTAAATAAAGCAAGAGGAAAAGTATCGTATTTTTAAAAAATGAAAACTGTACAAACATACTCGTACCTGCCAGTTCTCAAAAGAGGTCACATTCAGAACGTGCTTGCCGAGGTTGGTCTGTGGATGGGTGACCATCTGTCATAGCGAGTTTCCTCCGTGCCTCGGAAAGCACGTAAAGCCGTTGGTCCCGGCTGTCATTTGTAGATCTTTGACAGTCGTTACTATTAGTCAGAAGCTCTAAAATCTGACAACCAGTCTTACCATGGAGTATCGTATTACCCAGTTACTGGGTTGTGGAGGTCCGATAGGCAGTCGCTTCACGTAAAATACTGATATTCAGCTGCATCTGGTTCGACTGGAAGCTGACCCCAATGTAGTTGGGAAAAGGCTAGGCAGATGATGATTCAGAACGTTTCTATACATAACGCACCTTTAAAGTAAAACCGTTACTAAACGGAACTTTTCAATTTTACAGGAGAGCCAAAATTAGAAAAAAGTCAACATTTTTAGTCAATAAAATCTGAATGCAGGGTTCTTTATGACGTGTAATAAGGTATTATTATAGATCTCTGTTTACTTTATAACACGTGATTTAGAAAAGTTTTTATTTTTATTTACAGTATTATTTATCGTGATTTACATTATTATAGTAACACTTTACCATTAATAATTTTGGTCTTTAACACAGAAAACTGTGTTTAAACAAATTGAAACACTTTACCTATTAAAAAAAAATAACATCTTACCCTTTTTTGTGACATTCAGCGCCGTGTTTATCCAAATAATAACAGTTTTATTTTAAACTTCCGTTTTCAGTTTTCCATGAACACGTTCTTATTGGTATAGACACAATATTGTATTTCGTGAGCCGATCATAATTCGGTTTAGGAACGCTTTGATTTATCGCCAGATGGCGTAAAATACAATATTTTAAAAAAATGACAAGTTTATGTTAAAGTTTACGTATATTTTACATAGATGGCATTGATAACTCAATTTGAGAAAATTTTCGTTTAGTAACGGTTTTACTTTAAAGGTGCGATAAGCCAAACCTAAATATGACTAAAGTTAATGCATTATTGATTGAGAAAAGTCTGCCGCCAGCGATGGTATTTGATCAGAAATGTTCATAAATTGTGGTCGGGACGGCGTCTCGGGTATTGGTGGCATGGCATCCCAGGAATTTTCCGCTTGATATCGGTGTGTGATGTTTTATTAAATGCCTCCGTTACTGTCTTTGTGAGTCGTATCTTGGGGATAAAAACTTTTCAATCTAATGTCTTGGAGTCATATTCTAGGCGAGCTGTCAGAAAATTGACAGTTACTATAGAGCAAAACCTCCTCTCTCGTTTAAGAAGGAACTTTGGCCATGGAACGCAAAAAAATAAAATAAGGCCGCGATGTTTGGTCATTACTTAACTATAAAAAGTGTGGGACTTTAACAGTATTTAGTTCAGTTGTTGACAAAATAATGTCTCTAAAAGTGGAATTTTCCCATCCGTTCCACCCAGGTAAGGAAAAATATTTGATCTGAAGATAATATAATTCACAACTGAAAAAAAAAGGCAGAAGGATGCTGATGAGTTTCAAATAGACCAATAAAAACATTTAATACTACTTAAAAAACGACATTGTAAACAGTTGTTCCCTTTCAGATAATCCGAATCTCGAAAACCAATGCAATCTGAAAAGTACGAATACAAAAATGAGAACGGAAACTGAATTTGCTTGCTGTGGTGACCCACTTCTTTTAGTACCTTATATGACTTTTATAACTATGTCGTTCAGTGACGCAAAGACATTGAAAGAGTCTGTATTCAGAATGTATATGTGGACCTTGTCTTGCAACGATGTAGCTGTGTTATTTGAAAAGAAATAGATTTATTTTCATTTGAGCCCACTTTGGAATTCCACATTTGTTTTTTGTGGTCTTTCAAATTGGTAAATAACTGTGTTTTATGAAATCTTATAAATATCTTTAAACGAGCAATTCTTGGGGATCTCGGAAACGGCTCCAAGGATTCATGAAAGTTACAGATTAGGGGTTTTTCGGCTCAAAGAATCGATTTATCAAGGTCCCAGGTTCGAGAAAAGCTCGGTTCCCAAGATATAGACATTTTCGAGCGAAGCTCGGTCAACCAGATATTACTAGTTTATGCTCGCAGCGTTACCCGACGAAGTTTGGTATGTATACCACAATAAAAGTAATCACCCAGTAGTCGTACGTTAAGGCTGTGGTTCCACTGAGGTGGAGCAGAGCAGAGCGGAGAGCGAGTTACCAATCACATGGCTTGAGTAGAGAAAAAATTTGACTTTCAAGCCATGTGATTGAGAATCTCTCTCCGCTCCGCAATACGCTAAGAATTCGAATAATATTTACCATCAGCTTTCCAACGTTATCAATCTTATAAATGGAAACATCGTTTCATTAAGGCTCGTAAAAAGTAAACACATAAATTTACAATTCCTGCGTAAGCCTTTTGATTATTTCATATATTATGTTCTATAAATAAATTCGACCATACCTTTTATATTACTGTTGCTGTTTTGTAACTTAAAATCAGATTTTAAAAGTTATTTCAATTGTTAAGAGTCTACACAACCTCAGCTCAAATTCTAATTTCACCCCCACTTCACCGCGCCGCCTAACATTCTATCTCGCTCGCACACTGCTGCTCTCAGTCACGCGGGCACGCCGCGACTTCAGCGAGGTCGATGCACTTTTGTTAAGCCGGCCACTCACATTCGCGCGAATACGCGAACCCACATGTGTAGGACGACATTTGCGAATGACTTCGCGAAGTTTTCGTGGCATTCGTGCTTTTCCAAGCTGTGTCGATTTTATGGTCGGCCCTCCACATGCGCGCAAACATTCGTTCAATGTACGAATCTTTGCGCGCATGTGAGTGGCCCCGGTTAGAATAAACTATTTATAATTATGTCGGATAAGTTCTATTGTAATAAAATTATCACTAATAATATTAATTTATCACTATTATAAAAATACAGTTTTTATCACTTTAATTTCAATGTATCTACCTGGCTGACAGTTTTTTTTTCAACTTAAAAGTTTTCAGTATAAACTGACTTCGCATTGTACGGAAAGCCATTACAATGCAAGATCAACTTATACTGGAAAGTTGCTACAAAATAATGGACGAGCCAACAACGTTACTGGGAGGGTTCCGCCCATTGATTTTGTAGTAAGTTTGAGTTTTATAGTTTTCTCCTTGTATGCGTTTGTGATGGACAGTCGTTTTTGTATGTAAAATTGTAGATCTAAATGCAAATAGGTATCTTACAAGAAACTAATCAAGTGCGAGTCACCATTGCATTCAGGGTTCTGTGGATACATTGTGTGCGTCAGAATGGCTGGTTGTCTGTGACATTGGTCTATGAAAGATGATTCGAAAATTGCTTATATTTGCTACATTTAATAAATAATTGCTATATAGGATATAATAATACTTCGTTTTTTTTACCAGCCATCCTGACGTTTGGTTGGTTGGTCACCTCCTAGTTTAAAGTCAAGCGTGCAGAGTTTTCTGAAATGTATTGCGTCAATAATTGCTACATATTTACTTCATTTATCTCGTTTAGTTGTATCTTCAAAAATATGTTAAGTAATGGATGTAGCAGTAATTTAAACTATCCCAAGGAAAAGTGCCTGATAAAATAATAAAGGTAAATAGTTGCAGTGCGTCTTCACTCAACGGTATTGCTACTTTAGGCGGCAGGCGTTCTAAATTGTTAAATGGCATGTTATGTATGAGTAGGCAAGTGGTAAATAAGCATATTAAAAGGATATCGTAGATTAAAAAAAAACTGAACAGTAAAAAGAAACTAATTCCACATTGCATAATATATGCAAAAAAAAATAATATGACAATAAGGTAAATTAATAATAAGGTTATGGGACATCTCGCCCACGCAAAAAATGGCCCACAGGCCAGATGTCCCCTTTTTAAAATGTGCATGGGTAGTGAGATAAATGAAGTAAATATGTAGCAATTATTGACGCAATACATTTCGGGAAACTGCACGCTTGACTTCAAACTAGGAGGTGACCAGCCAACCAAACGTCAGGATGGCTGGTCAAAAATTTTTTTAATTAATTCTAAGTATATATCATCATCATCATCTCAGCCGTAGGACGTTCACTGCTGAACATAGGCCTCCCCTTTCGATCTCCACATATTATACCTGTTGGATGCGACCTGCATCCATCGTCTTCCGGGGACCTTTATAAGGTCGTCTGTCCACCTTGCTGGTGGACGTTCTACGCTGCGCTTGCTAGTCCACTCATCATCGGAGTGTGACGAGGTCGGTGCGTATACCTGAATGACCTTCAGCGAATATCTTTTGGATATTCTGAGTATTAGGTATACCACCCTGCTCGACACACTGTCGATGGTTATTTTGTTGTTTACTATTGACTTATGAACGAGAAACCCGACACCACCTTGGGACTGTTGGTTGCCCTCCCGATAGTAGAGCAAGTTACCAGACTTCAGGGTTACGATATCCTCCCCCTCTCTACGGACTTCGTATAACCACATAATGTCCCAGCGTAACTTGCTCAGCTCCTCTTCCAGCTCGCAGATCTTTTCGTCAGTCCTCAATGTGCGTACGTTGTGTGTTACCAGGGCCAGTCGTCGTGGGGGTGGGTAGCCGGATCTCTTCCGGAGATTCTTAGCACCCCCTGCTCCGCCGTTACCTTGACCGCTACCCGCGCCAGGGATAGCGAAGCTGCTGGGGACTGGGGGCCTGGTTTCTGTGGTTTTCATTGTAGGGGGTTATTTGCCTTAATCGCCACGCTTGGCAGGCGGGTTGGCGATCACAGTGAGGATGTGCAGTACACGGAAAACGCTGCTGCCCGACCTCCGGTTTGTCCCTTAGTCGCCTCTTACGACACCCACGGGATGATTTGGGGGAGCGCAATTCTAGGCAGGCGCCCCACGGCGCAAGTATACACAGTCTGACCATAAGTTTTGTCACATATGGAAAGTTAAATAAATGACACAATAAGTTACGTACTACAACCATTTATATATCAAATGAAAGGGTATAAAATACAGATTTGAACTACATCAAAATTATTCGAAATGTCCTCCTCTTGCTTTTACAACTCTTCAATCTGCAAGGCCAGTCATCAATCGAAACACGCACGACGTTCATGTCAATATCGGCGACTGCTATAATTAGGGATGCTTTAAGTGACTCCAAATTGCGATGGGGTTTAGCGCAAATCTTCTCCTCTGAGTGGTGCCATATTTTATAATCCAAGGGATTCAAGTCTGGGCTGGAGGAAGGCCAATCCTCGTGCCTGATAAAGTCGATTCCACGGGTCGTGAGCCAGTCTTGGGTACTTTTCGCCTTATGAGCCGGCGCAGAATCCTGCTGGAATACCCAGTGCCTGTTTTCGAACATTGTTTGTGAAAGAGGTTCCAGAATGTTTGTTAGGACTGTATTTTGATATACGAGAGCAGCCGTCTTCACTCCTTTTTCACAAAAACACACCTCTGTTGGACCCAAATAGGACACCCCAAGCCAAATCATGAATGCCGAAGGATGATGACCACGCTGAACACGTGGCACACGTCTGCTCGCTTCTTCACTAGAGTGTGCATACACTTTATCATTTTGTTTGTTGAAACTCTCCTCAACATTAAAAAAATTTCATCCGAAGAGAGTATTTCGCGGTATTTTTTTCCCGCGTACCGCTTTAAAAACACTCGGGATCTTTCGAGTCTGATTTTCTTCAGTCGCGCGTGAAGAAGAATTGCTGTATTTTTTCTGTAAGCACGCAGTCCAAGATCTTCATTCAACAGCCTTTTAACAGTAGTTACTGATACCTTTATTTTCAGCTCTGGCACATATGCAGCAGTATTTGTTCTTTACACCGATGAACAAAACCTCACCAAACCTTTTGCCAATTATAGCGGCAGCTCCAGATAGGGCTGAAAAATTTGTGTTGAAAGAACGTTTACTCCAGACACCATCTGCAATCACATCTATGCAAGCAATGCCGTCTTTCACTCGCCCTTCCGCAATAGCCGCATCTCGTTCCCTTGCTGCAGCTGCCTCTATTGTAATTATAGCAGTTTTTCGCCAGTCATCATATATTTCATTTTGAACTTTAGCGTAGTGCTTTTGTGAGAAAGATGGACAATCCATTGATGCACATAATTCGTTAAATTGAGAAAAGCCAATTCCAGAAGATATGATGCCAGATGTTGCAGATTTGTTTAAATCTAAGTCTGATTTCGGCTCAGAATCAAGAAAAAATGTTAAATTGCACATATTACAGGCTAATTTATATTTGGAGAGTAGACCTTTTCTCTTTTCTGATATAATGTGAACGTTGCTCAATGTACATCCGAATGCCTGACTATGGTTGGATATTTCTTGAAGTCTTCTATAAAAGTATTCTACATCAATAATTCTCCGTCCTTCTACACGAAAACAGCTTTTGTCTTCTACATTATTAGAGCTCACTTCGTACCTAAAATGACCAGAATATTTTTTTATGAATTCTTGCTAAACTGATCAACATACGATACACACACACAAACTTCTCATATAAAAAATTTAGTAATTACCAATTAGTATCATTATCACATTCATCATCTGATGTGTCGCAATGCGGAGGATTATGTGAAAATCTGAAAAAAAGAGGTTTTTAGTATAAGAGTCAAGGCAATTAGTTACTACTAAAATCAAGAATGATATAAATGTTAATAAATAAGTTACGGATGCAATATGCTTTCGTCACTATGTGTATTTAGTGCACAGTTTATGTCCTCAGGTCGTAGTTGTGATCTGAAACAAAACGCAACATTTATTATACGGAACCCTAAAAAGTACAGCAAAATAAAAAGCTTTTGAACTCGAAAATTTTGTGATAGTAATCGTTACGCGTTAGTACATACAAAACGGTAATGATAAGTATGATACTTACAATTCAATATTTTGTAATGTATGAACAACATTTGTTTCGTTCGTATTTATTTCTAGATCTATCGGAGGTATTTGGGTCCTGTAACAATCACAAGTGGCTGGTATAATAATACTGACCTATAGAACTTACTTTTTTATCAATTCATATGGGACCCTAAAATTGCACAATAAAAAAAGGAGGAAATCGCCCATAAAATCATACTTGCGAATGTTACAATAAATAATTATGTACCTACCATTATTTACCCACGTTTACTGTAAAAATACAGGTGCGGGTACGCGTGGTATGTGAAGTTATACTTTCCAGTATTAGCTGACCTCTCATTGTGCGGAATACTGTGTGCGTCAGAATGGCTGTGGCGTTGGTCAATGAGAGTTGATTCGAAAATTGCTACATAATTGCTTATATTTGCTACATATAATAAATCATTGCTACATATGATATATACTTAGATATAAAATATTTTTTTTGACCAGCCATCCTGACGTCAGGATGGCTGGTCACCTCCTAGCTTAAAGTCAAGCGTGTAGAGTTTCTCGAAATGTATTGCGTCAATAATTGCTTCATATTTACTTCATTGATCTCATTTATTTGTATCTTTAAAAATATGCTGAATAAAGGATGTAGCAGTAATTTAAATTATCCTAAGGAAAAGTCCCTGATCAAATAATAAAACGGTATTGCTACTATAGGTGGCAGGCGTTCTAAATAAAATTGTTAAATGGCATGTTATGTATGAGTAGGTAATGAACAATAAGCATATTAAAAGGATATCAATAATTGCTTCATATTTACTTCATTCATCTTATTTAGTTGTATCTTCAAAAATATGTTAAATAAAGGATGTGATGATCCGGAGATTACCCCCTACATACAAACTTACAAACAAATTTTACCTCTTTATAATATTAGTATAGATAAAGGATGTGATGATGATGTAGCTTTCGGCCATGCAGTAATTTAAATTATCCCAAGGAAAAGTCCCTGATAAAATAATAAAGGTAAATAGTTGCAGTGCGTCTTCACTCAACGGTATTGATACTTTAGGAGGCAGGCGTTCTAAATTGTTAAATGGCATGTTATGTATGAGTAGGTAAGTGGATAATAAGCACATTAAAAGGATGTCGTAAATAAATAAAAAATACGAAGAGTAAAAAGAAGCTAATTCTATATTGCATAATATATGCGAAAAAAATAATATGACAATAGGGTAAATTAATGCTGAGGTTGTGGGACATCTCGCCCACGATAAAAGGTGGCCCGCAAGCCAGATGTCCCCTTTTTAAAATGTGCAGGGGTAGTTTCGCCCGAACCAATTTTTAGCTTATTTTCATATTCATCATTGTCTCAGCCATAGGACGTCCACTGCTGAACATACGCCTCCCCTTTTGATCTCCACATATACCGGTTGGAAGCGATCTGCATCCAGCGTATTCCAGCGACTTTTTTAAGGTTGAATTGCTACCTTGTTGGTGGACGTCCTACGCTGCGCTTGCTAGTCCGTGGTCTACACTCTAGCACTTTTGGACCGCATCGGCCATCTGCTCTGCGAGCAATATGGCCTGCCCATTGCCACTTCAGCTTGCTAATCCGGTAGACTATATCAGTGACTCGTATGTGATGATCACGTAGACGTAGAGAAACACCGAGCATAGCGCTCTCCATAGCTCGTTGAGCGACTTTGAGCTTGATAGTGAAAGACCACGTTTCGGTGCCGTACGTAACTCATCACTGGTAACACACATTGGTGGAAGACTTTTGTCTTGAGGCACTGGGGTAAGTCGGACGGAAAGACATTGCGTGGTTTCCCGAACGCTGCCCAACCGAGTTGGATTTGGTGGTTGACCTCTTTCTCGAAGTTGGACCTACCTAACTGGACTGCTTGTCCAAAGTAGATATTATATGAGTCAACAACTTAGGTATTTTCATATTATTTTTACGCATATATGTATATGCAATGTGGATTAGCTTCTTTTTACTCGTCGTATTTTTTTTTAATTTACGATATCCTTCTAATATGCTTATTGTTCACTTACGTACTCATACATAACATGCCATTAAACAATTTTATTTAGAACGCCTGCCGCCTAAAGTAGCAATACCGTTGGGTGAAGACGCACTGCAACTATTTGCCTTTATTATTTTATCAGGGATTTTTCCTTGGGATAATTTAAATTACTGCTACATCCTTTATTTAGCATATTTTTAAAGATACAAATAAATGAGACCAATGAAGTAAATATGTAGCAATTATTGACGCAATACATTTCGGGAAATTCTACACGCTTGACTTTAAACTAGGAGGTGACCAGCCATCCTGACGTCAGGATGGCTGGTCAAAAAAAAAATTTTATATCTAAGTATATATCATATGTAGCAATGATTTATTATATGTAGCAAATATAAGCGATTATGTAGCAATTTTCGAATCAACTCTCATTGACCAACGCCACAGGCAACCAGCCATTCTGACGCACACGGAATACCTATACAATGTGAGATCAACTTATATTGAAAAAATATTTCTTTTTTTAAACCTTAGTATATAGCTGTGTTCTAATAACAGATCAGTTCATAAGTAGGTAGTAGATACTCACGAATTTTCTGGAATATTCTCTTTATCAACATCATCTTCAGTATTATTAGTGTGTAATCGACGTCGTCTGGAAAGATCATTATATTTATTATTTAGCTAAACTACTACAGTACGTCCAGTAGGTTCATATTTTTTATGTAAGTATTTCAGGCCTCCGACCTCTGTAGGTGCGGGCATGCGGGCGGCGAGTAATGGGCGACTCGCTATTCTACCATGGACCATGCCCGAGTCGATGGCGCGTTGTGACAGCATAATGACAGGGCCCCCCTCTAGAGGGCCAAAGCCTTCTGGGTTGGCGAGACTTATCTCATTACTGTGACCCTGGAACGTAAAGGGCTATCGAAGGACACCAAGTCGATGACATCCGCAGCGCTCTCAACGATTTTCATGATTTTATAGACAGACTACGGTAAGTACCTGGTCTACCCACACATGCAGAAACTGTTCCAAACGTATATACTAATAAACGAAGATCCACTGGAATCCCAACCCTACGCAGCGTGGTACATCCCTAGAGGAGTGGGCAGAGAGAAGTCAGGAAGACGTCTGTCAACGTGGTGTGATTTGACAATACCGGCAAATTCAAGTTGCAACATGATAATTTATATTTTATTATATAAATTGTATATTCAGTAATGATTCAGTTTTCCATTGAATGATACCTATATGTTTGTAATCACTAATACTGGAAATAGATAAGTCGGTAGATACTTACTTCATTTCGACCATATGTTTGCCCGTTTCTTTACGCCAAGCCTGTCCGCGTCGCTTCTTATTTTTATTTCGGTCATTTCCCATTTCACAAACACTGTAAGTAACTCACGCAATTCAATATTTTTATTTTACGTCGTTCTGCCGCGTAATGTGTACGGAGCGCAAAATGACACAACCCTCCCGTACGAAAGCCGGAGCAGGACTGAGGGCGGGTGGCGCGCGCCGGGGAACACACTTTAATAAGACGAATATTAAAGGTTATTTATTTTACGGTGTAAAATAAGGAAATTCAAAAAAATAAGTAACATTAGACCTGCTTTATAGTTAGTTCAGTTAGTATAAAAAGTTTCATGATCTAATTTTAAGTATTTTATGATTGACAGCGTTTTATTGTTCAGTTTAGAGGTAACTTTGGGATTTTTTTCTATCGAGAAAATTAAATGGAATCGTGTTTTCGCCAAACATTAGACCTAACATGAATCCTCAACTCTACCATATATTTATTTCATAATTAATGCTGCAGTATTTTCTGCGTATCAGAGGATTCTGCTAAGCGATTTGAGGTTATGTGGCCCCTTAACCAATCATTTTATCTAAGGGGGCCAGATTCGGGCACGCCGCAATTGCGGTGGTAAGACCCCTCTTTGAGGAGTGGCTGGAGAGAAGTCATGGCGTCCTGACCTACCGCTTGACGCAGGTCCTCACCGGACACGGAAGTTTCGGGAGGTACCTGTGTCTGATGCGAAAGGAGGAGACGCCTGGGTGTCACCACTGCGAAGATCGCCCGGAGGACAAGGTGGAGCATACGTTGCAAGACTGCCCAGCTTGGGCAGAGCACCCACGTGTCCTCACGGCTGCGATAGGCGGAGACCTCTCGCGCCCAGCATTGGTCGCGGCCATGCTGCGGGGCGAGACGGAGTGGGAAGCGGTCGCCTCCTTCTGCGAAGCAGTAATATGCTCGCGAAGGAGGAGGCGGGCCGCGAGTGAGAGAGTACAGAGTCCTCCCTCCGCCCCACCCGCGGTAGTAGACGCCCACGGCGACGGACGTCGCTTGATGATCTCCGGCCACCGTAGGCGCGGGCATGCGGGCAGCGAGTAAAGGGCAACTCGCTGCCCGACCAAGGACCAAGCCCGGGTCGACGGCACGTTGTGTCCCACGCGTGCCTCAAAGAGCGACAGCATAATGACTTGCTCCCGCTTGATCAGACCCCGGTGTGAGTCAGATGCCATTTTATAACGTTAACTGACTCAGTGTTGGCGCCTCCAGAAAAATTTGCCGAAATAAGCCGAAGTACGTGGCCTAGTAATTGATGATTGAATGAAATGATTTATTGACACGTACAGTGTACACAGGACAGAACAACAGTAATAAGACATAGAAACAATAAAGACGTAGAAAAAAGAAACATTGAAAGATAAAAAAAAAACGCAAAGCATAAACTAAATTAAACACAAAAAATAAACTAAACGAAAAGAAAAACAGAACAAAAATAACATGAAATGTCCTGTGCAAGGCCAAAAGGCTCCTATCTCAGCATGTGCTGCGACATTTATTAAAATGTCACAGCGCTGGTTTTCTGATAGGGCCCAAAGTGATGTCATGATCAGATACGATATGATATAAATTATAAGATAGACTAAATAAATTAATAAGATACATAGAATTAATCGCACCCGTGACAACGATGCTTGTCTATGCCACGAATGTCTGATGGTTGGCAACACTGTCTTGTCAACGACAAGCAGAGACGCGCCGCGGGCGCAGACACAAAATGTCATCCCAAAATACCAAACAATAATAAATATTATAATAATGTTTGTAATTAAAAGTGTGAGGTTAATTGAAATTTTCCACTGCGGACTCAAAATATTAATGACTAGTGTTTACCCGCGGCTTCGCTTGAGTTAATTTATAATTTGAGAAACAATACGGATCGTGTAAGTGGCGCCATCTGGAATAACGTATATTTGTTTTTCTCGGCAACAGCTCTCTTCTATTTTAGGGGATTAAAGGTACCCTATATTCCGTGTCTATACTCCTGACAACGAATATACGCAAAATTTTGGGACGATCGATTCAGTTGGTAGTTTGCGTGAAATGGTATAAAACAAACATAGCATAGTTTGCACAGGAAACGTCCTTGTTTCAGCGACATTAATTTCAAAGATCCGTGTTTATCCTATCATTTTTGGTCGATTTACAGTATCACTGCAATTTGTATTTATTATCGAAACAATAAATTGTGTTTAAAATAATATCCAACTTACCTACCTACAATTTAAATCAGCGCAGATTTATTCTAGAACTACTGAAGAAGAGAACTACTGAAAAATATTAGAAAAAAATCTAATTGCAAGTAATATTGAAATAAACGTATTCATAAAATTATTTTTGATTATTTGAAACTCACAGGATCTGCACAGGATACATAAAATCCACAAAAAGTGAAAAAGAATAATGCAAGATTTGATCCTGAGACCCATTGCACGAAAGTCAAGCATGTCACCACCCAGACTGGCTGGTCCGCTGACTAGTTTTCAAAAAGCGATTGTTATACAAATGTCAAAAATGACTGAAAATCAACATATTATAACATTGCTAATCCCCCAAGGGGAATAGCGTAATCATACATATCCTATTAATTGAAGAGCAGTTTAAGGAATATTTGAGGAAAAAATTAATAAATAATATCCGGTGGTTTAGCTTCCAACTCTCAACAAACATAAAAAAACAACATAATTCAAATTTGCTTATCTCCTAGTGAAAATAGCGTAATAATACACAGCCTATTAACAGAAGCATATTATTAGGAATATTTGAGGAAAATTTGATCGACAACTTAACAGTAGTTTCGGAGATAGATCAAACCAAAAAAACACATAAAAATTTCGAAAAAAAAATAAAAGTTGATCTGGCATCAGAATCGATCCCTTATCTCGAAAAAAATACAAAAAAAAAAAAAAATTCAATGTACAGGAATGACAGGTCTACGATTTTATTATATGTAAAGATAAAGAAGATTAGCAAGCTGGGCGTGTATAGCACGTACCTAAGAGAAGAAGAAAGTACCTACATACAAGTGACAAATGCATCTAGGAGTGAGGACTCAGTAACTGACGCTAACTAAAAAAAAAAATATTTAACGAAAAACAAAAAACCCGACTGCGTTAAAAAAACTAAAAAGAAAGAAACAAGTCCAGTAGTTAAGAATTCACTCATTCACACTCACAGTCGGGGCCCATTCAAATTTTACCAATCAAATCTTCCCAACGGGCCCCGACTGTGAGTGTGAATGAGTGAATTCTTAACTACTGGACTTGTTTCTTTCTTTTTAGTTTTTTTAACGCAGTCGGGTTTTTTGTTTTTCGTTAAATATTTTTTTTTATTTCATACTTTTTAGTTATTATTCAGAGAATTATTGTTTTGCTAAACAACTTTAAATCGTTATAGATCCTAAACTATTATTTAAAATGAAAAATGATAAAGGGAACCTGAATGTGGTGAATTTTGATTACTGTCATGTCTTTAGTGACACTCGCAAGATTAAGACGAATCGATTGACGTAAAAATTATCAAAATCGGCCTACGCATTTGGTCTCTAGAACGCCACATAGAAACAAACATACATACATACATACATACATACATAGACTGATAAACACATTATCCTCCTTTGCGTCGCGCAGTCGGGTAATAATGAACTGACGCTAACTTTATCCACAGCACATCGTATTGCGTATTTATATCGTGCCAGTCGCTCCAATCAACAATCTCGCCATAGCGAGCTGTGTGCGGAATATATGGTGAGTTAAATATCAGTACCATCTGAACGGCGCTGTTGCAATTAAATAGTAGGATTTGAACCTGCTACCTACGGATTTAGTACATCCGACGCTCTTTCCAACCAACCCATCGAGGTTTGTGAATTTCCAAGTCTTAGAACAAACTTTGTTCAGTAACATTGACTGAGTTACCCCACGAGAGGTTTTGCGCATTTTACATTTTTATATGTCGCAGAATCAACACAGAAGCACAATAATTTAGAATAACGCCATCTATTATCATGCTGCGGAATCAAAACGGAAACACAATTTGGAATCTTTATTGATTATTGTTAATCTAGAATAACGCCATCTAATCGTTGGTGTGGAATCAAAACAGAAACAGAATTTAGAATCTCTATTGATTATTGTTAGTTTAGAACAACGCCATCTATCTCTCATTGGAGTAACTATGAAGTTAGAATTGACAGACTACGCTTTGGAACGTCAAATTAGTGGTAATTTGGGGATGGTTAGCGTGAGGAGCAATGGCAAGCCTGTGGGGGTAGGCCACGTGGGTGGTGAGAGTTGAGTGAAGTAAACACTTTGAATTGGTCTGGCAAGCTGGGTAGACGTCTTGGTTGCTCTTCCATGTTAAACTTCTCGCGTTCCTAAGTTTTTAATCGAGCGATATCTCGGACATCCTTGACTATTTTGTATTCAGTGTAAGTTAGCAATTAATTAAAAGCGTAACAAAGATTTTCTGAATGTTATTTCCGATATCCCAACCCCTCTGATAACTCTCCGTTATATGTATATTATATAGTCAATAATACATCAATATATCGTTTTTTTTTAAGAAAAATCCTTTGATTTGACAGTTCTTTTGGGACCATCTTGTCACTTGTCACTTTGGCACTTGCCTTCCCCATTGATTACTCGTATCTCCTACTCGAAACCTACAAGTTTTAGAGCTTACTTTATTTTGTACCCTTTTTTATTTAACAAATATTTCCAGCCATCTTCAAAATTATTGCTGCCAGGAACGTGAACACGAAACATGTTTCGTGGTTTCAGTACGATGAAGGTTTATGAAAACAGAATACGTAATGTACAAAATAAACTTCCTACAAACAAACATACATCAAGTAACTTGGCTCACACAGTGATTAGACTGAACAAATGAAAATATACCATGGTTCCGCACTTTGAAATAAAATATTAGTGCAGGCATATCAATGTGTTCCTCTTGGCAACACGGACAATGATTTTAGCCAAAAACTTTTGGCGTAGCTTTATCCTGCGTGTTGAGCACGCAGGATAAAGCTACGCCAAAAGTTTTTGGTTGATTTGGTTGCGAATAAAATAGTAATGGGCAATATAATATTATGTATTGTGTAGGTAGGTACTAGGACTTTATTAGTTGCAATAAAATCGGCCATTATTTTCCCACAGCTGGGACATCGGCTTCTTCACTTTGAAATATAATTAAATTAATAGCCAATTGAAGTGCAACGCTCGCAAAACGCCAGTGGGATAGTGGCCTTACTATCAGCTCTACCCAGGGCAAGATAAAAATATTTTTTATCCCTGTAAGATGTAACGTTATCATAATTATAGTGCTCTATATCGTTACGACAAAATTCAACAATGGCTTATAAGTAATAAAAGGTTAAACGAAGCCAATAATCTATTTATACATATAAAAGAACAGGGGTTCTTATTTTGACTCGACTACAGCCGAAACCGCTAAACGCAGGAACTTGAAGTTTGGACAGCATATTTTGCAGTCCACCATGTAGGGTGGCAATAAGACGGGATTTTGCGCAAATCCTCCTCTAAGGGGGTGAAAACGTTTGTATGAAAAATCTTATTCCTTGGGTTTATAAACTTGAAACTTACCACGAATAAGAACACCAGTAAATAAATAAGATTAGCACCACTATTTTTAAAAACTACCCTCCATTGGTAATTTAGACGATGTTAAAGTTTGTATGGGAAAATCATAACGCGTGGGCTGATGAATTTGAAACTAAAAATTATTATTTAAAAAAAAAAATATTGTCAAATACATAATTTTCTTACATGTGCACTAAAATTTTGTAATCCGTAGCACCGGTAATAACAACGCCCATGTATGCATGTACACAATGAGCTAAAAATAAAAACTACTGCACCAAACTAAATGAATATTTTATGGGACCAAATGGCAGATATACTGGTTTCGATCAAAAAAAGAATCATCGAAATCGGACCAGAAACCTCGGAGTAATCGATGTAGACAAAGTTGAAAACTTTTCAGGTTTTTGTTGATTTTTCAAAAAGGGCTAGTCCGATTTCGATAATATTTTAATGGTACCATTCCGGAAGTATACTCTATCCAACAAAAAAAATTTTTTTTTTCAAATCGGGTGTTAAACGACGGAGTTATGCCCAAACAAACATAAAACAAAAAACAAAAAAAATACAAACATTCGAATTGAGAACCTCCTTCTTTTGGAACTCGGTTAAAAATTAACGCCAATGTTTTCCAGTTTACGTCTGTTACATTGTTTTTTTGTGTTCCTAGCTCAGGTTGCTATTTCGCGGCTGCGTTTCTAATAAACAAAGTGTCAAGTACCTGCATTCAAGGGTCAACCATTCCTATGTATCGTTGGTTTCATTTCCAAACAATAAATCACTTTTCTAAATTCTTTTAAACCGTTTTACAATATTATTTTGACCAAAACATAGGTTGTTTACTAATGACATGACATTTATTACGTCAGACGTCAATTCTGACAGTTCGAGGCGCCCTCTGGCGCGCTCCGATTTAACAACCGTAAAAATAATCGATATTTTAATCTGATGATCACAAATCTTTAAATAATCTGAATAAACACATTCTGTAATAATTATCAGTTAAAGAAAATAAATAAGTAAAGGAAATTAATAATAAACTAAATATCCATAAACGGAAATGATTTAATTTTTTCTATATGGACTTTATTCGAGAACCTTCGACCGAATCGATACATTTTTTAATCTGTGGACTTTTGCGTGGATTGTCTCTGGGAAATGTCAACTTTAATGTTGTCAGGTGGAGTTCTCCTCTTTCCCCGACAATGTTGTAGGAATGGTTTCCCTGGTGGAAACTGTTTTGGTGATCAATTATTGAGAGAGATGAATAGTGAAGAACGGAATAGTTGGATCTAGTCTCGTGTGATTCATTGCCGACTGTGGCAAGTGTCGTTCCACAGTATTCAAGGTGAATTTCTGGTGTGAGGTGTTTGTGGTCGTTGCCGGGATATTGGTTTCTCCGCCGAATCCGGGAGTTCGACATGGGGTGGGCACCCGACCCTTAACCGACTTCCGGCCGGCGATTTGCGATGACTTTGCTGGGATGACGAGCGTCACTTGCCGCCAGCCTCGCTGAGGAGTTACACATAGTTTTTGGTGCGCAGACGTAAAAGGTAAGTCGTATCCTTAGTGGAGTGAGCGTGGTCTGTGCGTCCACCCGAAGGATGTGTGTGTGAGGGAATAACGTCGTGCTAATCTTAACGATTATTTCAGGATTCTTAACAGCGCCTGTCGTCGCGGTTCTGCCCGGTGGAACGTGCAGCAGCCCGCAGCCCACGCCGCCTTCCCCGGCAATAACCGTGAGTAATAAACCAGCTATTTCCCAATCGTAGGCCGTAGGCAATTTCTCAGGGTTGACCTAGGTGTTAAAGTATTGCCCAGGAAAACGGCATAAGTCCTTGGCGTAGTGGACGGACGCCACGCGTATTTCATTTTGAACAAAGGCCATGAGCCGGCCGAGGTTCTGTCTGATAGGTTACACAGCTCGATCACATCGAGGATAACGAATAAGTTACACTTTTATTATTTGGTCTCCGTTTGTCAATTGCAGTGAGGTGAGGCCCCTCGAGTAATTCGATCCGCCGCCGAGATCTTAGCCCGTCTCATTAGAAGCCGGCTAGAACTGGGACGTGGACCCCGTTCCTCGACATCGCTGGGAGCCTAGCCGAGGCTGCTGTACGGCTGGCAGACACCGCCTAGCGTGAGCGCAGGCGTGACGGTTTTTTTTTCTTTATATTTATTTTTGTTATCACCGCACCTTGGAACACCGGTGTGATTTTGGTACCCGGTGTTGATGTCGGTACTACACCGAACTTTAGGTTGAGAATCTTGAGCTCTTTCTGCATTCCTCCGGAAGTGACAGTAGATTTGAGGATATCTTCAGCTCCAGGATTCGGGACTCTCCAGGTCCCTGGCGCCCATTAATTAAATTATTATAATTGTTTTTAACTGGAAGGTTCCGGTAGTTACCTAGTTCTGCTTTAGTAAATATTCTTATAATTTAACCTTGTTGACGGAACAGTACTCGGTTTATCTCCAACTCCCCACGACCTCAGCTCTTCTATATATCCATAAGTTACAACTGGCTAGCTTTAATTAATTGGAAAGGGTAAAGAATCTCACCACAGTATTTTTATATGAGTTTTATTCCCGGACTATTGTCAAGGTTAAGGATTGTTATTATTCTATTAAGAATGTTAAGGTAATTAATTTACTAAAATTCAATTTAGAGGTAATCAATTAATTAATCAAATAATTCTATTATACGGGAGATTGTTACTCGCAGTAATAAACCGGTTTATGTTATGTTGTGGTTTTATTTTAGTCCGACCCTCAAAGGTTAGGGACAAAATATTTTATGTAACAGTGGCGCCCAACGTGGGGCTTTTTTTTTTTTTTTTTTTTTTTCTTTATATTTATTTTTTGTTGTCACCGCACCTTGGAACACCGGTGTGATTTTGGGTACCCGGTGTTGATGTCGGTACTACACCGAACGTTAGGTTGAGAATCTTGAGCTCTTTCTGCATTCCTCCGGAAGTGACAATAGATTTGAGGATATCTTCAGCTCCAGGATTCGGGACTCTCCAGGTCCCTGGCGCCCATTAATTAAATTATTATAATTGTTTTTAACTGGAAGGTTCCGGTAGTTACCTAGTTCTGCTTTAGTAAATATTCTTATAATTTAACCTTGTTGACGGAACAGTGCACGGTTTATCTCCAACTCCCCACGACCTCAGCTCTTCTATATATCCATAAGTTACAACTGGCTAGCTTTAATTAATTGGAAAGGGTAAAGAATCTCACCACAGTATTTTTATATGAGTTTTATTCCCGGACTATTGTCAAGGTTAAGGATTGTTATTATTCTATTAAGAATGTTAAGGTAATTAATTTACTAAAATTCAATTTAGAGGTAATCAATTAATTAATCAAATAATTCTATTATACGGGAGATTGTTACTCGCAGTAATAAACCGGTTTATGTTATGTTGTGGTTTTATTTTAGTCCGACCCTCAAAAGTTAGGGACAAAATATTTTATGTAACAGTGGCTACCTAGTTAGCCGTAGGTAGGTAGGTACTGGTACTACTAAAATTAAATCATTTCCGTTTATGGATATTTAGTTTATTATTAATTTCCTTTACTTATTTATTTTCTTTAACTGATAATTATTACAGAATGTGTTTATTCAGATTATTTAAAGATTTGTGATCATCAGATTAAAATATCGATTATTTTTACGGTTGTTAAATCGGAGCGCGCCAGAGGGCGCCTCGAACTGTCAGAATTGACGTCTGACGTAATAAATGTCATGTCATTAGTAAACAACCTATGTTTTGGTCAAAGCATAGGTAGTGGTGATGTCTTCGGCAATGATACCGTGGGACAGCTCACTCTAGCTTGCGCCTCTCGCAGCTCATACGGAAACCAGCTGGGAACGTTAGGTGATATCTTCGATGAGGTAAAGGAAGCGCTCATCAAATCACATTCTCGTAGTGCTCGTTATTATAATAGTGGTAGGAGACACGCGGAGTTTGAGGTAGGCGACACTGTGTGGAAGAGAACAAATCCCCAGAGTGACGCCTCCAAATTCTTTATGGCCAAATTAGCACCGAAATACGAAAAATGTATAATTAGGAAAAAACTTTCACCCTTAGTGTATGAGTTAGAAGGCTGTAGTTCCGGCAAAAATCTAGGCACCTGGCATATAAAAGATTTTAAACCTCCAGGTGGCCATGATTAATTTTTTTTTATTTTTTTTTTCAGGTATTACACTGTAAAATAAAATATAATTTCACACCATTCATGGTGATACTTACGAGCGGACGCAACTCGTTAAATAAGCCTTGGCGGGAGCGGATGGTAACTCCTTAAATAAGCCTAACACCAAAACTTAATTTATCTTTTGGTTCAGCTACATTAAAACAGTAGTTGGTCGCAGTGACCATTAAGGGCTGTATATGCCTTGAGGTTGCTGGTTTTTATTTGAGCGTTAGTGGATTTATATTCACGGCGCTAGTTTACAGTTGGTTAAAGGTATTTTCCACTGTTTTTAAGGTTTGTAGTGGTACACAGGTTCCTACTGTGTCCACGTTTGTTGACCATATTTGAAAGTGGTTGTTGCATGTTTAACAACCCAGTTGGGTATCCAAACCTCCGGACTGCTGATAAGGCAGCAAACTGATAGTCCTGAGAAAGAAGGCCGTAATGGCGGGCGTGTAGGCTGCATTGATGGAATACGTTCTTGTTAGTATTTTTTTTTTGCCAGGCCAATGGCCGGTACTTTCCTTTTCAATGAATTATTTGGATTCTAGCTCAGATGATTGTCGGCAGTTAACCAATTTGGGGTGTGAAGGGTGGTGTACGATTGAATAGGGTTGTCTGTCCTACATAAATATAGTGGGTCAGACTGGGACAGTTCGTAGAGACTTACTTACGTAATTTTTTTTTTAAACTCTTTGGAGCTTGTCTTTTACATGTTTGTAAATGGATTAGACTCGCACCAGAAAAAATTTAGTTAATATATTACAACAAATAATAATACTAATCGTACACCAGCATTCATATATTTAATTTTTACTTCTTTCGTTCTCCATTATTCTTTTCAGGCTCGAACGGAGTGGATTTGGAAAGCGAGCTTGGTACTTTGGAGTCTGCTTTAACGCTGGAGGGCCAGCGTCGAGATTTGCCCTAGTGGGTCAAATCTCTGGTGGTTGGGGAGGTACTGTTACATTGTTTTTTTGTGTTCCTAGCTCAGGTTGCTATTTCGCGGCTGCGTTTCTAATAAACAAAGTGTCAAGTACCTGCATTCAAGGGTCAACCATTCCTATGTATCGTTGGTTTCATTTCCAAACAATAAATCACTTTTCTAAATTCTTTTAAACCGTTTTACAATATTATTTTGACCAAAACATAGGTTGTTTACTAATGACATGACATTTATTACGTCAGACGTCAATTCTGACAGTTCGAGGCGCCCTCTGGCGCGCTCCGATTTAACAACCGTAAAAATAATCGATATTTTAATCTGATGATCACAAATCTTTAAATAATCTGAATAAACACATTCTGTAATAATTATCAGTTAAAGAAAATAAATAAGTAAAGGAAATTAATAATAAACTAAATATCCATAAACGGAAATGATTTAATTTTTTCTATATGGACTTTATTCGAGAACCTTCGACCGAATCGATACATTTTTTAATCTGTGGACTTTTGCGTGGATTGTCTCTGGGAAATGTCAACTTTAATGTTGTCAGGTGGAGTTCTCCTCTTTCCCCGACAATGTTGTAGGAATGGTTTCCCTGGTGGAAACTGTTTTGGTGATCAATTATTGAGAGAGATGAATAGTGAAGAACGGAATAGTTGGATCTAGTCTCGTGTGATTCATTGCCGACTGTGGCAAGTGTCGTTCCACAGTATTCAAGGTGAATTTCTGGTGTGAGGTGTTTGTGGTCGTTGCCGGGATATTGGTTTCTCCGCCGAATCCGGGAGTTCGACATGGGGTGGGCACCCGACCCTTAACCGACTTCCGGCCGGCGATTGCGATGACTTTGCTGGGATGACGAGCGTCACTTGCCGCCAGCCTCGCTGAGGAGTTACACATAGTTTTTGGTGCGCAGACGTAAAAGGTAAGTCGGTATCCTTAGTGGAGTGAGCGTGGTCTGTGCGTCCACCCGAAGGATGTGTGTGTGAGGGAATAACGTCGTGCTAATCTTAACGATTATTTCAGGATTCTTAACAGCGCCTGTCGTCGCGGTTCTGCCCGGTGGAACGTGCAGCAGCCCGCAGCCCACGCCGCCTTCCCCGGCAATAACCGTGAGTAATAAACCAGCTATTTCCCAATCGTAGGCCGTAGGCAATTTCTCAGGTTGACCTAGGTGTTAAAGTATTGCCCAGGAAAACGGCATAAGTCCTTGGCGTAGTGGACGGACGCCACGCGTATTTCATTTTGAACAAAGGCCATGAGCCGGCCGAGGTTCTGTCTGATAGGTTACATAGCTCGATCACATCGAGGATAACGAATAAGTTACACTTTTATTATTTGGTCTCCGTTTGTCAATTGCAGTGAGGTGAGGCCCCTCGAGTAATTCGATCCGCCGCCGAGATCTTAGCCCGTCTCATTAGAAGCCGGCTAGAACTGGGACGTGGACCCCGTTCCTCGACATCGCTGGGAGCCTAGCCGAGGCTGCTGTACGGCTGGCAGACACCGCCTAGCGTGAGCGCAGGCGTGACGGTTTTTTTTCTTTATATTTATTTTTGTTATCACCGCACCTTGGAACACCGGTGTGATTTTGGTACCCGGTGTTGATGTCGGTACTACACCGAACTTTAGGTTGAGAATCTTGAGCTCTTTCTGCATTCCTCCGGAAGTGACAGTAGATTTGAGGATATCTTCAGCTCCAGGATTCGGGACTCTCCAGGTCCCTGGCGCCCATTAATTAAATTATTATAATTGTTTTTAACTGGAAGGTTCCGGTAGTTACCTAGTTCTGCTTTAGTAAATATTCTTATAATTTAACCTTGTTGACGGGACAGTACTCGGTTTATCTCCAACTCCCCACGACCTCAGCTCTTCTATATATCCATAAGTTACAACTGGCTAGCTTTAATTAATTGGAAAGGGTAAAGAATCTCACCACAGTATTTTTATATGAGTTTTATTCCCGGACTATTGTCAAGGTTAAGGATTGTTATTATTCTATTAAGAATGTTAAGGTAATTAATTTACTAAAATTCAATTTAGAGGTAATCAATTAATTAATCAAATAATTCTATTATACGGGAGATTGTTACTCGCAGTAATAAACCGGTTTATGTTATGTTGTGGTTTTATTTTAGTCCGACCCTCAAAGGTTAGGGACAAAATATTTTATGTAACACGTCACAGAAACGGGAAAAGTTATAACAGAGTTACAGATGTGTTGTAAGAACTTATAAATTCAAAATTAATAGGGAATATTGTTAATTTAGTTCTACGGGCCCATATCTTCATTGACGGACTAAGTGAGTAGACCCCAAACCAGGTGTGTCCGTCGCCCGAGAAATTCAATTCTAAGTAATTGATACGATGCTCCTGTTTGCAAAGCATCTCATGCTTAAATTGTAATCCTATCTTCAAAGACATTCCTTATAGCTTCGTACGACGATATCCAAAGGATGAAGTATTTTCCAATAAAGCGTGTTGCAACTAATTGCAATGGACAACGTAAGGTATTGCGTCCACCGAAGCTGGAATCCAATGCGATACGTTAGTATGAAATTACAGTTACAGAATAAGTGTTTGAACTTACAATAATTGTGGTTTAACCCAGATACGGCGACAGGGCTTTTAAAAGTCCCAAAAAAATAATTTAATCTACCTTAATTTTTCTTCTTATTAAAAATATTTCACACTCATATTTATGGTGTCACATTATGTGGTACCTATCAACGTTTGATTTGATGCATCTACGTTTATTATTAGATTAATTTATCCCAGTTATTTTAGTGTTTTTGTAGAACTCGAGATTTTTTTTTTACGACGACTTTACAAAAAAAAGTTTTTAAGATATTTATTTGCGGAATTGGAACAAATCGAACGTTGATATTAACTTTTAGATAAATTACCGAAATAAATACCTTATTACCTTGTTTCGAAACAATAACTAAATAACATTTTTTTACGTTCGAAATCGATGGCCTTTTAAAAGCCCCGTCGTATTATGGGGATAGCAAAATATGATTATTTTATTTTAGCTCATGACCACTGAAATCGTTTAATTTCACATAAATTGTTGAAGAGCTAGTGCAATGTAATGAAGGCACTTTATGGCTGTTCTAAATAACCATTTTTCCACTTGTGAATGCCAAGTAGATGTCTCTGATCATCATAAGTCTTAGAGTTAGCCTTAGCTAACTCTCTCCCTTGGTGTTTACAGGCGTGATGTTATGTTATATATAAACTAAGAGGTTCGTACAACATGGTATATTATGCTTACATCCTTACTATCATCTACATAATAATATACTGACTGCTGGTAGCTTGGTCTGCAGGCAAGTGCCTTATCAAAATTTGCTAATGTTCGGATAGCCGCCTTCATGTTACTTGATTCTTGAGGAATTACTCTTGTATAAATCCTTCATGATATTTAAAATAAGGGCTAGATAAAAATTTAAAAGCCCAAAGGTCCCCAATATATACCAAACAGTGTAATGAAAATAAGAAAGGAGCAGATAAGTTGAACTATCAGAAAACAAATATCTATTTACGGCAAGAACTGGTACTGATATTTTCTGTCATCTGCCACTGCCGACTTATAGCCGCACATACTGCCTAGTAGGTATACAAACGAGACGGCGGAATATATGATTGGTTAATCACTTTGCTTTCTATGGGTCACTTAATAGCAAAGAGTATACTCAGAACTTTAAAAGAGAGGCACATGTCCGACACCTAGATCGCATCGATAAACTTTTTGGTGCGATGGAATTCGTCACTTAGAAGATAAACAATGATAAACGTACAAATAATTAAAAAAAAAAAATAAGAATTAACTAAAGTAAAATATTCATTTAATTCCCAAGTACTGTTTTTTCGGTATTTTACCCTCAAAATCAGTAATGTGTATGAACATGTCCGCCTTTCTTTTATTTATAAATTTTAATTTAATTAAAACCTTAGTACTGATATCCTTTGACCACATAAGATGATTAAAAACTGACTCCAAAATACTTTATCTCATTAAGGATTGAACTGCCATACATATCCGTGGACTATCCCCATATTACGACGGGCCTTTTAAAAGGCCACCTTTTCCTCGTTTTTCCGGAAAATCTGGATTTTTTTTACTATTTTTCCTATCAATTTTGAGTAATTTTAATAAACATATCCAAAAATCACGATGATCGGAGATGAAAAAAAGTTTCAGTAACAAGTGGGTTAAGCGTGCATTTCAGTTTTTTTATTCGAAATAATTAACGTTTGCTTTTCCACATAGATTTACATTTTAAGAAAAGTGTGATATAATGGCCTTTTTCAGTGGAGACCAAATTGGAAAAGAAGGAACATCTGGGCCACCACTGAAGGGATCGCCAGGAGGAAATGGTTGAGCATACGGTACAGGTCTACCCCGCTTGGGCAGAGCACCGTCAAGTCCTCACGGAGGCGATAGGCGGTGACCTCTCGCAGCCAGCATCGGTCTGCTGCAGGCATTCGTGGCGATGCTGCAGGGCGAGACGGGATGGGAAGCAGTCATGCTAGTGAAGGAGGAGGTGGGACGCGTGAGGGAGAGAACAGCCCTACCTCACGACCCAGCAGCCGCGGGAGACGCCCACGACATCAAACGTCGCGAAGGGATTTCCACCCACCGTTGGTACGGGCATGCAGACGGCGAGTAATGGGTGACTCGCTGTCCAATCATGGACCATGCCCGGGTCGATAACGCGTCGTGTCCATGTACGCCTCAAAGAGCTGACAGTAATCTGGTGGAGGCCCACCTTAGATGACCAAAGCCTGCCGGGGTTGTGGGACCATCTTATCAGGTAATCGTGCCCCTAGAATGTAAAGGATGATGGACACCATGGATTTTAGTCAGTACAAGTCTGTCGGTGGTATCTTTCACCTTTTCGATTTCCGGTGGACCAAATACCATTATTACAATTTTTTATACATTACTGGCCAAGAAAAAAAGTTCCTGGTGAGCAGTTTTCAACATCTTGCCGCGCTAAAGTAGCTTATATATTGTGTTTATAAAAGAACAGGGGTTTTTATTTTGACTCGACTACAGCCGAAACCGCTAAATGCAGAAACTTGAATTTTAGACAGCATTTGCAGTCTTCCATGTAGGGTGGCAATAAGACGGGATTTTGCGAAAATGCTCCTATATGGGGGTGGAAAGGGGTGAAAACGTTTGTATGAAAAATCTTATTCCTTGGGTTTAAAACTTGAAACTTACCACGAATAAAAACACCAGTAAATAAATAAGATTAGCACCATTATTTTTTAAAAACTACCCTCCATTGGTAATCTAGACGATGTTAAAGTTGGTATTGGAAAATCATAACGCGTGAGCTGATGAATTTGAAAATCAATTTTTATATACTGGATAAGAATAAAACAAACACGTGTTTTTGGATTTTTTGAAATCACCCCCCAAGTTGGTGAAAAGGGGTATTTTTTTAAGGGGAGTATATATTAAATTACGGATATTAAATCACTAAACGTAGAAACCTGAATTTTGGATGGTAGTTATGATGTAACTGAGCATTAAGAAAGGATTTTGCGAAAATCTACCTCTGAGGGGGTGAAAACCTTTGTACGTAAAATCTTCTACAAAGGTTTTCACCGTGAAATTTGGTATGATTACGAATGTAAGTAATTAAAAAAGATGGACATTATTCTTTTTTCAAAACTACCCTCCATTGGTAATCTATATATTATATGATTTTAAATTTTGTATACCCAATCATAACGTGCGAACCGATGAATTCGAAACTCAGTATACACAAATTAGATAAAAATAATCAAACACTTGTTTTTGGGTTATTCGAAAATCAACCCCTAACGGGGTGAACGTGGGAGAATCAGGACTGGACCATTTTTAGATTTTCCAAAAGTATCCTCAAACGAGGGTGACCAGGCATCAAATTCACTGAGTTCGAAGTTAGAAACACGCGCAGACGAAGTCGCGGGCAAAGTGCTAGTTTCTAAATAAACAGGGACAGGAATATTTAGGAAAATTTGTAAAGCTTTAGAAACGTTGTGGCTATTAAAATGTTACATTTTTAAACTTAGTTAATTGTAATAAAAGCTGGTTGCCCGTAATTCGTCTCCCATTCTTCAATGTAGCATATACAACATGTAACGTAATTAACGCACACCCTCAGACACCCCAATTAGAATATTATGTTATAATACTCGTACATAAACATTGAATTATTAATTTTACATGTAAATGCATTGTTATTAACCAAATTAGTTATTTTGCAGTAAGGTTTATTTTTCTTTATTTTGTATTAAATGACGGAATTTGTATTAATACAAATAAAATTGCACTTTTAAGTCTTTAATTTCAATTCAATTAATAATGAGAATTCCTGAATTATTTAAACATTAAAATGTTGAAAATTAATTCTGAATTTTCACAATAACGAATTTTGTTATTGTTTGAACTTTCACAATAAGCTTTTGAACTATTTCAACCGCCACGCTGTCTCTGTCTGTACAGTAGTACAAAGCCGCCCACCAAATAATGTGGTTGCATAATCTAGATTTTAGATAGAGGTATTTCAGATCATCATCTACGGAGCCCTTGACGAGACTAAGAAGGAGTTGAGAACAGCAATAATAAAATGCATCTACGTCAGGATTGAGGAGCCACATCAGAATGTGCATCTATTACTTACCGAGATCACTTTTGCATTAATGTAACTAGTGATGTATTTTGCTGCCAAATCTAGAATTTGTGCTGCAAAGTCAGCTACATTGCTGCTAAATAATGGTGAAATCAGATTTTAAAAATCTGATGTGGCTCCTCAATTCTGACGGCGTTTCTGCCTAGCCAGTCTGATCTCACTTTTTGAAAGTTGTCTCCTATTATAGGTGCAGAAAAATGAGATATCATAATCGAATAGCTACACATGAAGTGACATTGAAAATATTGTTTATTTTTTATTAATCAATAAAATTTTCGTTTCGCACTCTGACAGATATACACAAAAACCATCAAAAGCGACACAAAACAAATCAAAATTAACGTTGGCAACAATCCAATATATTATTGACATAATTCTGAAAAACTACCTCGGATACCACACATGAATTCTATATAAACTCCGCTCTTTATTATTCAACCAAAGGACAGAAGACGCAGAAAAAACACGAAAAACAAGAAAACGTACTTTTTAAGAAAAAGCAGCCGAATAAAAGTAAAAAGAAGTCGTTTAAAAAACAAACGAAAAAAGGGAACTTTATGTTAAAATAAAGGTTGTTAAAGACTTTACAGTTATTAGGTAACTTGTATTTGTAAAGACTGTTAAGCAAAATAACAAAATCAGGTTAAAGGTTTCCAGGAGCGTGCCGGGAATAAGATTTCATCAAGATAATTTGAAAGATGACCCAGGTGGAATAATACTTAGTAGATAGAATTGAGGTAGTCGGCAAAATGTCCCAGCTCTTTGAAGAAATGCATTAAAACCATTTTTAAAGTACTTAGACCATTTTGATTTTCTTTAATGCTCTTAAAGTGAAATTGTATTTCTTTTTTTTCTTAATGAGACTGCTTTTTTGTATCAGATAGGATGCTGAAGGCGATTCAATGGGTCCTTACGAGTTTCAAATGTGGATATAAGATTATACAATTATACCTAAGATTGGCTTTAGGGATATTACTTTCCTACAATCTTTTATACAGTTTTCTGAAACGATTTTATATTTTGCGCCGATTGTTTTCCTTTCTACGTTTTTAAAGAAACGTTTTTCGACCTTATTGTTGCCTAAGATATATCCTAAGGTTTGGTAATCCCTATGGATATCTACTTAATTCCTATACGTAAAATCAATACGCAAGGGTTAACCCAATTATCATAACCCGCCGTTGTCTACTGCCAGTTCTTTCTCAAGCTGCGCAGCTCGACTGGCCTGTTGGTCTAGTGACTAGGGACCCTGACTGCTAAGCCGGAGGTCGTGGGTTTGATTCCCACCCAGGACAAATGTTTATGTGTTGACCACGATAATTCGTTCTGTGTCATCAATATCATCTTCCTGCCCTTATCCCATTTTACTTGGGGTCGGTGCAACTCGTTTTTTTCTTCATATCTGTGTCTGGGTGTAATTTTGGGTTGTTCTGTTGGGAAAGGGCCAGGTAGTTGATGGTGTTGATCGACCTGGAAATATAAACTGCGAAATTTCTATTTCACCTTTGCAGCATTATTAATAACAGGCGATATTTGCGGCAACGACACACCTTTACTAAAATACCTTTCTCGTAATACAAGCGATATGGAACTAACCGTTTGATACACCAGCCGCAAAACCTTGTAAATCGAATATTATTGCCAATTTCCTGTTATAGACGGCATTCTGTGAACTCTAAATAATATTCAGTAAATTCGCATCTTCTTCGAAACGGTATTTGACCCTACCTGGCTTGTTGACTTTTGAAATAATCCTTAAACAATTTAAAATGGAATTTGATGCAGAAATGCATCTGCATCAAAGTTCAGGGTTCCCGTAATTGTCTTATATTCATTCCGGGATCAGATAACCTGAACCTGGGAATTATTCCCGTTGAATCCCACTTTTTGACAACATGAGTACATATCAGAAGAAAACTGTTACCGTTATTTTACTGATGTATTCTGAGTAACTAATTTATGAATTTTACTAAAAAAAAAGTTACACAAGATGAGGCCATCATAGGTTTTCCATAGACCGGTCACCAGTGTGTAGAAAGATGGCAGAGACACATTCTGAAAATTTGTTTCAATCTTTACTTAAAAACTGATAGAATGTCACTAACCAGCAAAAGTACTAGGCTAGTATAAGATCAAGGTATGTTTTGCAGTCTGGTGCCACGTGATACGCAGCGCGGGGGTAAGGCAACTCTAAATGGCCTGCCAAAGTACTAGGCTAGCATAAGCTCAAGGTGGTACGTACATAACGGAATCAGCGAAGTTCATTTGAAAAGCGCTGTGATGCCATGTGACAGCGGGGGGGGGGGGAATCACTCTAAATGCCTGCTGTGCTCTAAGATATGAGCCACTTAAAACGCTCCGTGGTCCGAGTTATTTTCTAGCCGCTTCTGGACGGGTAGTCCGGGACCCGTCCGACCAAGGACAGGCCCGAGTCATGGCGCGTCGTGTTTCACGCTTTCCTCAAGAGAACTGATGGAGACTGGACCATAGGGCCATACGCCTAACACGACGCGGGCGAAACCGCAAGCAGAAGCTAGTTTTATTATAGCACTTTTGTGATTGAAAGTACTCGCATTCAGATTTTTTAAAGCATTTGGGATCCAACGGTAATAGTTTTTGGGATTCAACGGGAATAAAACGTTTTTCTTTTGTTGTGGGATTCAACGGGAACACATTTTAATTTTTTGTGGGATCCAACGGGAAAAATATTCAAGTGGGATTCAAAAGTGGGATCCAACGGGAATAATTCGAACCTGGAACGAATAGAGCTATTGCAGGACGCTTGGGTTTTAGTCAGTTGGTACGAGTCTGACAGTCCCTACCGTCCCGCTCTGAATGGGAGGACTCATTTGATAATTTGACCAAGAAAAGGGGAACACGTAGTAAAAAAATTTGAAAAGTTTTTTTTTGTGTTTAAAGGAACATTTCTAGGAATAAATATTTATGATGATAAAGCTGCGCATTTACACACCCACGCACGCATTCATTGCACACACGTATAGCTCGCATCCACAGCGCGCATCCACCACAGCACATAAAAACATAGTAACATTTTGTAGTTGGTAGTTTAAAGTCATATAAAAATTTGCCTCAATGAACCCGGGTCTTGGATATCAAAAGCATCGCAAAATAGAATTTTTCTGGTGGCAAAGCACCCTTACAGTGCTAAAACATCATTTTGAAACAGAATATTAATTAAAATTACCAAGATTCCCGGTACAATAAAGAAGAAACGGTAAAATACATAACTAGACGTTAAAAATATAATGAAATTCAGGATCTTTGAAAGACAGAAGACGAAAAGTAATTTATTTTTACAAAAAAAGGAGGTCAGGGCATAATATCAGATAAACTGTGTTATGAAAATTGGTAGACTTTGTAATCCATTAAAATATTGGATAGGAACTAGATGCTCTCCGCGTTCACTCTCGATTCTCGGGTGCCATTGGTGTTATCATCATCAGCCTATAAGGTTCCCACTGCTGGGACACAGGCCTCATCTCTGTGAGAAGGAGTGGGCCCATACACCACGCGGGCCCAGTGCGGGTTGGTATATGTCACATGTCTTCGAATTTTTTGGTTCTAGGACATGCCGGTTTCCTCACGATGTTTTCCATCACCGTTTTGAGAGCAGTGGTGATGAAATAATTTACACAAAGTAATGCACCTGGTGGGGTTCGAACCCACGACCTACTACTCTTATGTCAGGATCGATACCACTGAGCCACCACTGCTCATTTTTGCCATTGGTGTTAGCATAGCCTATAGTTCTTCTCAGTAGTTGGAATATCCAACACAAAAACAATTTTATTGTACATTTCGAAACAATAGTTTCAGAGATAAAAGCGTTCAACCAAACAAACTCTTATTATCACAAGCACAAGTTTAGATTGTCAGTTAAAATGGCTGATAGATTTTGGGCTATAAATAATTCTTAATCAAAAATAGTCGAATTTATACCATAAATAAAAATCAGTTAAACTTTTAACTTCCACAAGAAAACCCCTGACTAACCGAGTTCCATATTATAATAATTCTGCCGTACCATGAACTTAAGTATTCCCCTAAAACATACCCCCAACCTCAATGCATGCAGGAGATAAAAATAAACAGAGGCGACCATCATACGAAGAACCATCTTCAGTTCTATATCTTGTGTATTTTAGAAGGGTGACCATAGTTCAGAGTGTTAGTAAAGGTCTTTGTATTCTGGTTAGGGTACGTCGTGGCATTCCTGCATCGGGAAGCAGTCGACTAGACGGCGCCGGTCTGTGACTCATCGTACAATCCAGCTGCTTTATCGCTTTTCCGCTGAATCACCGTAATTCATCATTGATTTAATTTTACGTGAGACGAAGATTATAAGCGTGGATGTTCGCTTCGTTAAGTTGAAGAAGTTAGTCCTAAAAGTCTTTTGTTTGGGTAATAGCCGCTTTTGAATATCCATTTATTTTCTTATTGATTTTGGGAGCTTGGTAATTTGTTTAATAAACGTGATATTTTTGTGGAAAGATGATAATTGTCTATCTAAGGATACTAATAATATTAAATTTCTGATTATTTAAGACACTTTATATCACATTTAGGAGGTAAGCTTAATCCTTAATTGAGTTCTCTTACTGCAAACTAAATTGTAACAGTAAGATTTGCAAAAAAGGTTACCTACTACAAGTGTATACGACGGAAATTCTGGTAAAATCGAGTAGAAAATTGCATAGACGGAAACCTTGACAGTGCTTTAATTATGGGAATTAAACAAAACGACGATTGACGAAACAAAGCTAATGAGATTAATACCTACTTAGGAACTTATCTCTTTTACTCAAGACTATTAAAGATAAGCATGATCAATATAATTGCTGTCTCAAACAGACTTAATGTTGTAGACAGCGATTAAAATACCTTAAGTAATAATTATGAAAGCAAAATAGTAGCATTTTAGATATAATTACAAATATAATATTATAGTTATTTGATAGAAACTTGGCTGTTTAACTGAAGCTACAATTAATTTCAACCAGCATTCATGTAAGACTATATATACAAAAGTGGACGAGGCAAAAGGAGTAAAGATTTTAGCAGGTAAGGAATTGAGAAAAATGCATCAGTTTATGTTTTGAGTAAGAAATATCTCTACAAATACAGCTGGAATGCCTTCTGGACAAAAGATATTTCAACGTTAACAGTACAACGCAGAAAGAAATACCAGCACAGTCATAAAACCCTTGCACTATTAAACGTCCAAAAACTTCAAGCGCTTTAAGCGTGTGCACCCTAAACGGTATTTTGACATCCGACACTATAACATTTTAGTGTAATGTCCTAAGTTTTGTCCCCTAAACATGGCTAGCCCTCGTCGCAATGCGGACCCCATCGAATGTAACACTTATAAATTGCTTTAATTTAATACATCGCGCCTCTGACGGGTGGTTCCGTACTTGGAAACATTTTTCTGGCCAGAATAAGTTTGGCAGACACTCATAAATAAAATTTCTTCGAGATGTTGCGAAATGCGATGTATTTTTAAGTTAAACTGCCAAATGGATTTTTTCTTATTGCAGTTATGTAGAGTTTATTTTTAATCAATCGGCAAAGAAGACTACACTTGTGTACGAGTATTAACGATATAATGATAATCTATTGTTAATGTCCCAATTTTGAGTTCCAGACAAGCAACATTTTATCCCATATATATCAAGATCTGGGATTCTCTCAGCATTATTCGAATCTTTCAATCTAACCGGATGCAACTGAATATCAGCATTTTATATGTAGCGAGAGCGACTGCCTACATGACCCTTAGAGACAGGTTGCGTGCTTGGGTTACTTAAAAGCAGAAACCCTACATTAGCACTCACTTCTTATTTTACGACCAAACATTCCATTTAAGGAGTCAAGTAAATACACTTACTGAATACATTGTCATAATGCTCATCTTCACTAAACATAAAATACTTTGGTCTATAAAACTTCAACTTTCTTCGTAATGTTGACGAACTGCGGTCATAAAATTGATGCTTAACGACATTATAATTTCAGCTCGTGGATTTATAAAATCCTCTTTTAATGATGTTATACAGTAATTAAATTGAGATGGGCTCACATAAAAAATCCTGCAAGGTTGACTGGTAGATTAAAATTAGGAGAGCGGCCGTTTGGGACCATGTGGCATAATTGAACGAAATGTACTCGTAGTAGTGCTTAATAACGTCGATGTTCAAAGCACGCTGTGTGTGTGTTATAATTTCTTTTTTTTTATTACTATCGTGCAGACCAGGATTTATTCCTGTGTCGTAGGCGCATTTACAAACATAGAAATTCACATACACTAACACCCAGACCTCGGTACAACTACTTGGAGATCATACAAAATATATTTGTTTTGTGCGACATGCTGTGCAGCAAACGCGCATATGACGTGAAGTTGCGGATACCAGCCCGTTATATAACACAATACAATACAATGCTGTGCAGCAGTCAATCACTCAGCCACTGCGCCTACCGTGTCATCCGAATAAATATTATGGGTCGTGTCAATAAATATTATGGGTCGTGTCAATCTCGTAGAACCGCCCAGAGTACACCGGATGATGTCAGCCTCGCGTAGAACACCGCTAATTCACACTCACACGTCTCTCTCACTCGATCCCACTCTCTTCGTCGTCACATTACTTCAGCGATCTCTGTGTCCTCGATTCAAGCCATGACATATCTCGAGCACTTTTTCCAACACGATTTGAATAGTTGGTGTCAGCAATAGATTTGTCTCTTTTTAATGCTACCTAGTAGGCGTAAACAACTTTAAACTTCCAATGAGCAAGAAGAAATTAAAAATTACAACGCAACAGAGTTTTGAGTCTCTGATCTCCGTAAACAATCAACACACCTCCACTCGTTCCGACGGTAGTAGCCGAACTCATTTTTTTAGGGTTCCGTAGTCAACAAGGAACCCTTATAGTTTCGCCATGTCCGTCCGTCCGTCCGTCCATCCGTCTCTCCGCAGTTTAGCTCAGAGACGCACAGTACTAGAGAGCTGTAATTTGATGTAAATATACGGATATGTTGTGCCGAAAAAGTGGTAAAATAAAATCTCGTAAAATATTTTTTTTTAGGGTACCTCCAGTACTTACACGTAAAGTGAGGTTTTTTTTTTCTCGCGTACCCCTTGGTGTGGGGTATCATTAAATAGGCCTTTAAAAATAATGATAGTTTCCATTAACAATTTTTTGATAAAAAAATTCGTTTGTGAAATATTAAGCTTTAAAATGCAAAATTTTGCTCGATTCGAGTGTCCCCCCCCTCTACCAGCTAAACGGTTATATTTGGGGGTGTGAAAAAAATCACAATAGTAGTATATATAACGAAGTTTAAAAGAAAATTATCATGACTAAGTAGGCTTTACAACTTTACGAGTAATAGTCGACCAACTTATAAAATGTACTTGGATATCATATTTTCTTAAACAAAATGTATCGGAGACAACTGCAAATGTAAGTTTGTCAACTTTATTTTTACAGCTTTTATATGTATGTTTTTTGGGGATAGGTAGGTTTTTATCGTCAACTATTTTTAACTAAATTCAAAAAAAGGAGGAGGTTCTAAATTCGTCGTAATCTTTTTTCTTATGTATTTTCCCCGATTTCTCAAAGACTCCTGGACCGATTTTGAAAATTCTTCTTTTTAAAATTAAATTCAGCGAATCAGTTTAGTTAGTTCGCGTAAGTATTTTGATGGGCAACTACGGAACTCTACACTGTGCGCCCGACACGCACTTGGCCGGTTTTTTAATTTACAATACTCAAAGTTTAGAGTATAATAACTTTACACCTTCCAATTAATTTTCTTGGTTTATCTGAATAATTGAGAGGTATCGTGGGCGAAAAAAATTAGTTTCTGAAATTTCCATTTCAGTTTCTATCATAAAATAAATTGAGGTGTTAGTATTATATTTTAGGTGTAGGCTCAGCTCGCCCCTTGGATCTTGCCCTTGATTGCGGAAGGGTATCGACTCGTCCCCTTGAACTTTAGATATGCCAAATAGCCCCGTATTGTTAATAAGTTAAAGTCAATTGGTAAGAAAACTTATTAGTGGCATTATAATTTAGGACTTAGTATTTTCAAATTGCGCCGGAAATTATAATTAATGCTCTTTATTTTTAAAACTGCAAACTGGTTCAATAACGCAGATCAAAATAAACAAATCGAGCCGCACGAGTGCGTTATGTAAATGTCAGGAAAATACATTGATTTCATTTTAAACTTGTGTATACAACATGTAACGTAATTAACGCACACCCTCAGACACCCCAATTAGAATATTATGTTTTAATCATAATACATATTTTGAATTTTGAATTTAACATGTTAATGCACTGTTATTAACTAAATTAGTTATTTTGCAGTAAGGTTTATTTTTCTTTATTTTGTATTGAATGACGGAATTTGTATTAAAACAAATAAAATTGCACTTTTATGTCTTGTTGCCTTGATTTACGGTCTATTTATAGTTTGTTTTGACTGTACAGGGGTAATGTGACTATAATTTCCGTAGTTTTAATTATTTTCGATAATAAATTACCTATATTAAAAATGATAGAAATCGATTCAGTAAACGATTCTGAACAAACTAATTTCAGGATGTGCGTTAATTACGTTACATGTTGTATATATTTTTATTACTTTTTTGCAACGTTATCGTAATTAATTTACGCCACTCGCTTTACTAGCGCCTCTTATCTATCCAGTTAAAACATGTCCAAAATAAATATTATGTGTATAATAATATCAGCAACGCATTCACATGTTGTAGTATGTGTTATTCGTATGTTTAGGGCGCTATAAAAACACGCATTTTGGAAAAAAACATTGAGGCAGAATTGCTTTCCATAATAAAACATTAATATAATTCTGGGAAAGCAGGAAACCGTATAATGTTGTATGAAAGCCCAACTACCGGAAATATTATTCTGGATGTATAAAAACCTGAGATTTATAAAGGGATTGGATTTACTCACATAGAATTATGATTAGATTCTAATTTAATAAGGAAAATTTGTAATTGAATTAAGGGTCTATAGTACCTCAGCATAACTTACTCGCTCGCACTTGCACGTACCACGCACTATTGCTTGCTCTTTCTTTTAGCTGTCTACACGCAAATCTATTTATTTTACGGCGAAAAAAAAGGAAATTCAAAAAAGTAAATAACATAAGACCTGCTTTATTATAGTTAGTTCAGTTAGTATAAAAAGTTTCATGATCTAATTTTAAGTATTATCTGATTGCCAGCGTTAATATTGTTCAATTTAGAGGTAACTTTGGGATTTTTTTCTATCGAGAAAATTTTATGGAATCATGTTTTCGCCAAACATAAGACCTAACATTAATCCTCAACTTTACCATATATTTATTTCAAAATTAATGCTGTAGTATTTTCGACGTTGCACAGGTTTCTGCTAAGCCATTTGAGGTAGTATAGGCTCTTAAGGACAACATTCACGTTCCATACATTTTTGGGCCTTTTCTGAAAGAGCCGGCCAACGAAAAAATTTGGTACCTATGGGTAGTACTAGTCATTCGGAGCAATAGTTATTCTGGCACTAAAGTTGTAGGATTACTCTCGGCCAAGTTATACAAGTTTGAAGATTCGTAATTTTCATACATTTTTTAATTTTTGAAACTGCCGACAATCACCAAATAATGATAAGTATTGCTAGAACTAGCGACCTCAAGCAATTTAACATATCGCCTGTAATCCTTGAACTAAAATGAACACTTTCATAAAGCCCCAAAAAAAAATGATGTCCTTTGTAATTATTTCTCTGCTCCCAACAATAATTACAAATCAACCACCGAGGAACTCATTCCTCAATTAGTCTTTCAGCAAGAAAAAAACACAATAAAAAACAGTTGCACGGTTTGCTTCATTACAAAAGTACCTAAACCAGTGATAAATCTTCTTCAGCTAAATTAAAGCAGCTTTAGTTAGTTCTGTGGCTTCCTAATTCCGAATGGTTTTTAATTTTGTCAGTGGAAATAATAAAAAATACAAATAATGGTGGCCAATGAAAGGCTCTTGCTATCTGTATCGCTTCTGATTTCCCAAGAGATCTTAAATCTACCCGAATCCAGGCATCTGGAAGAAATAAACCTGCCAATTGTTGAAGAAACTTTTGGATAGCTTACTACTTCAAGTTTAAAGGAAAAAAAATTAAAAGGAGGTCTTTTGAAAGCAGTACAATATTGTGAAAGTTTTATGATGGCGTAGATATACACGCTGTTTTTTTGCATTTTCGTCAAACTTCAGGTGGTTGTCACAAAAGTCATAAATAATCAATTGAAAGTACAGTACCGGGCAAAACTAATAAGGGCTGCTTTTTTTTTGTTGTTGAAATTTTACAGTATTTCAGAATTAAACCCTTAATTCAATACAAATGAAAGAGAATCACCCGACTACGCAGTCCGCGCGTACGTACACAGCGATGAGCAGCTGGTGTGCGTGAATTGAATCTACTAGTCTTGAAGAAACTAGTTCACACTTACGGATTTCAGAAAAAGGAAAAATAAAATAAAAAAAATACCTACCTATTTTATTGTTGATTTGGGTCGAGAATCATGAGTATAATCACGTCCTTGAATTTGACTAGGTTGCAGATCAACACATTGTATATATTTTAAGGCAAGCTTATTGTGTTTAGTGGGTTTAGAAAGGTAGAAATGTTTCGTATTTCTTCCGTGATTTTTCAAGCAATCAACCTATATTATTGTGTTTATACGAAATTGGTGTAAAAATGTTTTAGTTTAATTTCAACAGAATTGACTTTCGCAAGCTTAAGGCGGTCTGAATGATCGTGATCACTTACTCGTATTAACAAGTATGTTGAGGCAAAGGTACTCATATTTATGCCATTTTTTAAAAACAATTTGTCCAACTGGGTAAAGGCTTCCGTCCATATTACTTCAAACGGTCACGTTTACGTGCTAGTACCTTCCAAAAGGAAAGACATCCAGTTCGTCTCACCATCTATCACATGGTCTGCCGAGGCCGGTCTGACGCTGATTCTGGGAACCAATCCTTAACTTTGCCGGCTCGCAGCTCATTTGAAACACGATAGATTATGTCTATTGTCCTGCCCGATCTTACAAGTTGGGCAGCCGTTTGAACACGCCATGTGCCGCGCCAGCCACGTGAATGATTATTGATTATGACTGGCCTGTTGGTGTAGTGGTTAGTGACCCTGACTGCTATGCCGGAGGTCGTGGGTTCGATTCCCACCCAGGACAAATGTTTGTGTGATGAGCACGATCATTTGTTCTGTGTCTGGGTGTAATTTATCTATAATAATGTATGTATTTACAAATATATAAGTATGTTTATCAGTTGTCTAGTACCCATAACACAAGCTGCTCTGCTTAGCTTGGGACTAGATGGCGCTGTGTGATAGTTGTGGAATATTAAAAAAAAAAAAAACCGGCCTAAACTGATTCGCTGAATTTAATTTTAAAAAGAAGAATTTTCAAAATCGGTCCAGGAGTCTGAGAAAATCGGGGATAATACATAAAAAAAAGATTACGACGAATTTAGAAACTCCTCCTTTTTTTGAAGTTAGTTAAAAATAGTTGACGATTAAAACCTACCTATCCCCAAAAGACATACCTATAAAAGCTGTAAAAATAAAGTTGACAAACTTACCTTTGCAGTTGCCTCCGATACATTTTGTTTAAGAAAATACGAGTATGATATCCAAGTACATTTTATAAGTTAGTCGACTATTACTCGTAAAGTTGTAAAGCCTACTTAGTCATGATAATTTTCTTTTAAATTTCGTTATATACAGGGTGAATTTTTCAAGTGGGCGTGGATGGCTATTTTCGAAACTATGAGGAATATCGAAAAACGTTGAAAGGAGTCTCGAGGCCGATTTTGACGAAAACTAAAACTGCATCATTGGATTTTAGAAAACTCTATCATCCTGGCCAGGAATCAAACCCGCTGATTTTGGAAAAAAAATCACATCCTGTATTATTACACCATTCGATAGTGTTGCTACTAAGGATCAAATTCTGGGAAATAATCATGTACGGAAAAGTTAAGGAAAACGTATAATTACAAAAAAACTGATCAACCATCAAGGCAATATGGGTATTTGAAACATAAATTACCAATAATGATGTTATTTTTAGTTCAACTCCATAATTTCGTATTGCCAAGAACAGGAGGATTGTTGAGACGTCAAATCCAGTGAACAGTGAACATTGAAAAATTTAAATTTTATTAATTTCGAATAAATTATGGCTCAGTAGAAGTAAAGTAACATGGAAAAAAAGCAATTTCATAAAAATCTGCTATTTCCTTAAGTTTTCCGTATATGATTACTTCCCAGAATTTAATCCTTATCAGCAACACTATCAAATGGTGTAATATAACAGGGTGTGCTTTTTTTGCCAAAATCAGCGGGTTCGATTCCTGGCTAGGATGATTGATTTTTCTAAAATCCAATGATGCAGTTTTAGTTTTCGTCAAAATCGGCCTCGAGACTCCTTTCAACGTTTTTCGAAATTCCTCATAGTTTCGAAAATAGCCATCCAAACCCACTTGAAAAATTCACCCTGTATACTATATATTGTGAATTTTTTCACACCCCCAAACATAACCGTTTAGCTGGTAGAGTCGGGGGATACTCGAGTCGAGCAAAATTTAGCACTTTAAAGCTTAATATTTCACAAACGAATTTTTTTATCAAAAAATTGTTAATGGAAACTCACATTATTTTTTAAAGACCTATTTAATGATACCCCACACTAAGGGGTACGCGAGAAAAAAAAAATCGTCACTTTACGTGTAAGTACTGGAGGTACCCTAAAAAAAAATATTTTACGAGATTTTATTTTACCACTTTTTCGGCACAACAAATCCGTATATTTACACCAAATTACAGCTCTCTAGTACTGTGCGTCTCTGAGCTAAACTGCGGACAGACGGACGGACGGACGGACGGACGGACGGACGGACGGACGGACATAGCGAAACTATAAGGGTTCCTTGTTGACTACGGAACCCTAAAAAATTAAAAAAAATAAAATTATAATTAATTTTTGTTGTTGTGGAGTTGTTCTGGAGGGCTTTTATAATAAAAAATAAAAAAATATAACGGGTAACCTTTATACTCAAGTCATTGAGCTTCTTATACAAACGTCCGAATTTTATTGTAAATACTTGAAAGATTTCTTGTTTACTAAACAAAGTTTTCTTTTGAACTCCATTGTACGTAAGGGAAGAGTTTAAAATAAATCACGGCTTACATTTAATTTATACTTGCGGAATTAATCGTGTATTTCATTTACCCGGCCATGTTTATATTCCCCTTATTTACAAAGAGGGAAGGGGGATGTTCCCCTAGTTGATCCTTCTGACTTTTGATTAAGCTTATGGACTAACCAAACTACTTCACCATGAATTACGCTACAAAAACTTTTCAATCGTTACTTTTATATGTAATTATATCGTTTCATTGGTCTAGCGGTTGCAAGCACTACTACTACTACATACAGTTTTAAAGCATAGATTTTGAGCATAACATTTCCTAACGTAAATGTATTATTGATGTTCGTAGAATAATTGAAATTGTTGTTTTCTATCGCTGTTTTGAGAGCATTGGTGATAAAGTAAATTATACAAAGTCTCAAAGGCTGGCTTCGAACTATGAGCCCGCTCCCTACAACTTGTTAGTCGGGGCCACCCCGTTACTACTGGGCCTTTACTGCTCATCTATCAAAAGATATTATGTGAGTTTGCACACAGCAAGTTTTCAATGTTTTTCGAAGATTGTGCCGTAGGCTTATGTGCCTTTACAATTTCCTTCGTGCCTCGGAAAGCACGTTAAGCCGTTGGTCCCCGCTGGTATCTGTAGATCTCTGACAGTTGTTAATCACAGAAGCTCGAAAGTCTAACAACCAGTTTTTCCAAAGCTTATCGTGTGACCGAGCTGGATTTTCGAACTCAGGTTGGCATTTTGAAACTCATGTTCGACTGTGAGCTGACCCCAACATAGTTGGGAAAAGTCTAGGCAGATGTTTTCAATGTGACTCTTACGTTCCAAGCTCTCCAGCTGTATGTAACATAATGCTCTCTAGTATTTATAAAGCATCATACATATAGCATACAGGAAACCGTTTGAAACTAATTGATGGCTTTGTTGACGGTACACCTATATTTTTAAATTAATTATACAAAATATATCAAACGAATTTCCAGTTTTCATGACATTCTACAGCTAGCGATGAATGACAGCGCTCAACTGATGTTTTCAGCAATTCGATGCCGAGAAATGATGATTTTAATTGGTGCGATTCAATTTGGTGCTTCTTTAATTACAGCTATCAATTTGATGGTTGTTGGAACTATTTGCTCGCTGTACAAACATCAATTTTGCTCGTTAAGCTGATTAATTCGGTTCCAGTTACAGATGTGAAATTTCGTGTCAGTTTGCAAACTACTCTTTATAGTGTCTATTAATTGATTATTTACAATTTTTGGAACGAAGTTCCTTATCGCGCGTTGTGAAAGGAGGCTAGACGGAAAAAAAATCTTACGAAAAGTTGTCACGACACTTTTTGGAACGAAGTTCCTTATCGCGCCTTGCGAAAGGGTGCTAGAGCTCAAAAAGTGGAGTGGAGTGGAGTGGAACGGAGTGGAGTGGAGTGGAGCTGAGCGGAGTGGACCAGAGTGGAGTGGAGTGGCGACGATTATTTTTGTTGAGTGTATACAGTAACTTCGTTTCATCCGGGTGTCCCTTTACACCTCTCAACTTTTTTACTCTGTGTCTTACTACCGCGACGATTTTGCACTGCCCCAAACCCATTGATTTTCGAATTCCCTTCGACCAAGTTCAGACAGAAAGCTCTTTGCATTAAAGCGATCTTTAAAACACGTAACTAAGGTTTCAGCAAATTAAACTGAACAGGTATTTCATTGGCATTGGATAAGGGGGAGGCCTATGTTCAGCAGTGAATGTCTTCCGGCTGATGATGATGATGATGATGATTTGTATATTATCTATCCGATAGACGCAGTTTTTTAAAATTGGCGTAACTTCTCTATGAATTGACTGAAATACAAATGGTGAATCTCACCACAGTGCATTAGTGACACTGCACCCAAATGGGCATTACATCATATTCTGTGCAAGCAAACCAATCAAAATCGAAAGGGTAAGTTCAAAAATAGGTACCACATGGCCTTTTAGATGTTCGACGACATCGCGTTCTGGCAGTGAAGAAATGTCAAAATGCATTCTGAGCATTTATCGAACAGTCGCAATGTTAAGAGCCATAAAATACAATGTCGCTTTGTCGACGTGAAATGAAAATCCAAGATGGCAACATGACATACTTCTGAGGTTCCTTTCAGAGATTTGCCTCACTGCTGTAACTTTTTAAGATTGAAATGCAAGGAAGCAATATCGCTGTCACAACGACACAATAAATTGGAAATATTTTCAACTACCATCAAAACTATAGTAATTTTGATTTCATCAAAACTATACCTATAGTTTTGATGAAATCAAATCAGAAAGAGGAAATCAAACAAAACACTTGGAAGTTTATCGAGTGATTATGAATTGTTATTTATAGTATTTCCGGGTTGCGTTTGTATAGTCAACCACACAATTTATTTACAAAGGCACCACTTTATACTAAAAAAAAAAAGGTTGCACTCCAGGAGTGCCGGTAGAAGTGAAAACTTTTTTGTTACTATGTTTTATTTTTAATTTGAATGACGTCTTACTCATTTTCGATCAGGGTCACGTGACCCTGACGCGAGTTTTGGTCACGTGACCCTGACGCGAGTTTTAAATTTTTTACCCATTACAGAAAAAGTGTACAACGCCGCTAAAGAAGTTTTCACTTCAAAAACTATACCTATTTCATATAGGTAGTAAATCAAAATCGGATATGTGACACCTACGTAAATAATGTATCGGTCGAACTTTACTCCTAATGTAGACGCCTAATGACGAGAAACGCCGATAAAAGTACACTAGGACCATGATGGTACTATGTAGTGTACTTTTATCATTGCATGTGCATTCCCCCTTAGAGGGCTAAAGCCTGCCGGGGTCGCAAGGCGAACGGGTAACCGTGGCTCCAGAACGTAAGGCTATTGAAGGATACCTAGTAGTTTTTAGTAGTCAGTACAAGTCTGACAGTCCCTCCTGACCTGATCTGGGTGGGAGGACTAATTCGATGTGTGTGTGTGTGTGATGTGTGTGCATGCACTGCAAAGAGCAGCCGATTTTTTTTGAAGTGAAAACTTCTTTAGCGGCGTTGTACACTTTTTCTGTAATGGGTAAAAAATTTAAAACTCGCGTCAGGGTCACGTGACCAAAACTCGCGTCAGGGTCACGTGACCCTGATCGAAAATGAGTAAGACGTCATTCAAATTAAAAATAAAACATAGTAACAAAAAAGTTTTCACTTCTACCGGCACTCCTGGAGTGCAACCTTTTTTATTACCAGGGGATCTGTGGAGTGTAAGTACCTTATCAAACAAAAGAAGTATTTTCCAAAACGGTTTAGGCGTCGCGCGTCGTCATTGAGAAATCGGAGAACATAGTTAAGAGTGGGTATTATGCCAGGAAAAAATCAGATTTCACCCTCGCGTCTCACATGCCTCTGCTCTAGTACCAATAACAACCACGGGCGCTGTGACGACGCGCTCTGCAAAACATCTTTGAAAAAACAAAACAGCTACAGTGCCACAGTCTAACATTATGACAGTAGGTATGACTCGGCTTCATAGGCGGGGTACACACGGACGCGGTAGGGCTGCCTGCTTACAGTATTTTAATTTAGTGGAAATTATTTCTAGACTTCAAAAAGAAGTAGGTTATCAATTCGACGGTATGTTTTTTTTTTTGTGTGTTTGTTACGCGATTACTCCGCCAATATGGTGGACCGATTTTCAAAATTCTTTTTTTGTTCGAAAGGAGATACTTCTGAAGTGGTCCCATTGTCACCATGTCAGGATATGATGATTGGATACTGGAGAAATCGAGGGCAACCCTCAAATTTTGTAGGCCTACACATCGTTTTCCGCAAATTTTATGAAGTAATTTAGGTATTTGCGTATGGTGATCATCATCTCATGTAGCTGAGCTGATGATGGAAGGTACAACTCCTCTAGTAAGGACTTGGCATCGACTGATTTAGTAAATTATGTTTGTGTTCGCATTATCTCAAACTCAAATTCTTTATTGCATTCATGTGTAGTACATAGGTCTTACAGTAATGTATAAGTATCAACATGAAACCCGGTTAGGGCACGGCAACATAATATAATATCAATTACTTTGACAATGCAAGGAATAATTAACAATTCTCAAGTAGGTAATAATTATACTCGTATTATCACAGGTATTATAGTGTAGGTACTATTACTACTATTTTACTATACCTATTTAGTATGTATTTATTTTACTTATATCACTATGTTTTTCGATAATTTGTTGACGTCTATTTATTATTGTATTTTATTTGTTTGTATTTATTTTAAAGATACCTAGTTATTCTGTTCTAGTTATTCTCTCCGGAACTACAAGTCCGATTTAAGTAATCCTTTTTTAGTTTTACTTGGTATCGTTCAACTTAGGGAATACTCCAAGTTTCAACAAAATCGGTTCAGTAGTTTTCAAGATAGGGAATGAATGAAAGAGATGTTGACGATGTTATTACCGGTGTTACGGATTACAAAATTCTAGTGCACAAAAATGATATACATGTCGGATATTCGGTTGATTTTAAAATTAATAGTTGCTGATTTGTATTGTGACGTTGATTGGTGAAGCACGTGACTAGATCACGTGGACAGAGTCATAGTGGGCTTGACGCTGTGTGGGACGAACAGTCTTAGACGAACTGTCGAAGCGACAGCACCGCTATGAAACTGTCTCTTCACCTACTTTCGTGTTAACGTATTTTGTACAGTGCAATGTTGTGATTAATTATTACGAAATACAATATTGATTTGAGTGCGTGTGGTTTTCTTGCTCGAACACCTACGCGCGCTTCAACATACATATTTTACAAGAATTGTAGTTGAATATTTAAACTAAAAAAATAAAAACTTTTTCAAAAAAAATGTAACCGTCTTCAAAAACAATCACAAAAAAGGGTAAAATATCCTACAAAACTTTTCTTTCGGAAGTCGATGGCAAAAAACTATGAAATTAATAAAAAAAAGTCACCGACTTCCGAAAGAAAAGTTTTGTAGGTTATTTTACCCTTTTTTGTGGTTGTTTTTGTATTGTTTATATGTATTACATTATTTTCAATTTCAAGTTGCGAATGGTGTAGAAGTGTTCAATAAATATGTATAGTAAATATTCCATTCAATGTATCACGTTCATGGAACATTGGGCTTAGATTATTTATGATCGTTTAGAATTACATCAGAAAGACGTATACATAGCTGAACAAAAGCCTCCCCACTATACCGCGACGCTGAAAGACAACCGCCACTTGGATGCATTTGTTGCCCGTGACTCTCACGATGTTGTCGGGCAACATAATGGAAACCCCGCTTTTAGTTGTATCGCTATTTTGAGAGAATTTGCTATTTTGAGAATTAGGCTTATACGAGAATCTACCAACATAAGAACTTGCCACCTTGCCAATATATTTGCGCGGCCTTGTTGCCATTTTATGGGAATTGAGCATTCTGGTCTTTGACTGCTGGCCTTTAAGAGAGAATAAAGCCTGATTTACATTACGAAACTAGTTGCATGAAAGTACTTTCATGACACTACTTTCACCAGTAATTTCACGTGTAAACGTTCAGTTTTACAATGCATGCATTACTTTCGTGACACTGAATTACTTTCGTGCTATGCGCATATTTTTTGTGAAACTAGTTTCATGCAACTACTTTCATCATGTAATTACGACGCGAAAGTAGTGTCGCGACAGCACCTGCGCTGAGAGGACGTGTGGTATTTGAAATTAAAATGATTTTTACCCATACGAAAGTAATTTGCATAGCTTTTAGGATCATCTGCTAATTCAGAGATTAACTGTGTTGCACCTGTGATGCTTTTTTTCAAGTTTTCGCCTCGAGTAATTCCATAATGGGACTAGACAAGGGAACTAAAGACGTTGGTGGATTTATCAACGTCTTTTTTCCGAGACTTTATATTTATTTTATACACACACTACTTTTATAATGTAAATCCGGCTTAAGAGTCACTCAACGAGCAATGGAAAGAGCTTTGCTTGGAGTTTCTTTGCGGAATAAAATCCGAAACATGGATATTCGGCAAAGAACCAGAGTCACCGACGTAGCTCATAAAATTTGCAAATTGAAGTGACAATGGGCAGGCCACATTTCTCGTAGAACTGATGACCGATGGGGAAGAAAAGGTCTCGAGTAGCGACCACGGACCGGAAGACGCAGCGTAGGCAGGCCTCCCACTAGGTGAAACGACGACATCGTGAGGGTCGCGGGCAGCCGATGAATGCAAGTGGCGAATTGTCGTTCGGCGTGGCGGTCTAAGGGGGAGGCCTATGTTCAGCAGTGGACATCTTCCGGCTGATGATAAGCATTCTGCTCCTAAACCATAATAATTTTATAACGTTAAAATATTTGTGTCGTACTAGACTTAGCATGGCGATGTTTGAAATAAATGTGTTTGTATTTATAAGTATGTAACATGAATAAATCTATACAAAAACAAATCATCATTTATTTTAAGCCGACCTCATTATACAGTAATAAAAAATACTCGACCAGCAGAACAATTGACATACTGCTTATTTAGCGCGCATGTGGCAAAAGAAATTTCAAAAAAATGGTCTTCGGCTATTTGAAATTATTTCAGTCTTAAAATATTTTAGCTCTGGTATTTTTGTTGTATTATGTGTTGTTTCTCTGATTATATCAACAAAATATTATTATTTTAATAGCCGCCGGGCGCGGTGCAAACTGTCATAGTCCTCCCGTCTCAATAGAGCGGCGCCAACTGGCAGGTGAAACAAAATGATGCCTGAAGCTAGAACCCGCGCCGCGATAAAAGTCGTTTTGACGCGGCGCTAGTGTCTATGTCATTACATCAAATTGTATTAAAAAAATGTAGTACCACGAATTTTCCGCAGACCTTCACTCGTGACGCAGATTCTAGTGTGCCGCGAAATGGAAAATAGCATTCTACACGGTTTAAAAACGTCGTAAGCGCCGAATGCTAAGAACAATGATAACTATTATTATAAACAATATTTCAAAAAAGTGCCAGACACTGCCCTCGGCTACGTAATTGTGTTCATATTGATCTAATTTATATTTCTGTAGGACGAACCAAAATAGAATGAAATCAAAAAAACGTGAAAATCAGAGGCAACTTTGTGATCATTTTCTATCGAGAAAAAATTGTCTTTTTATGTTTTCTGTTTGACTCTGCCCTCGCAAATATAATGAAGTTTCCCAACATATACTTTTGTTCCGAATTAAACACGATTTAGTACTCTAAAAATCCAATCCAAAATTGAAGATTTCGCTTGTAGCGCAGCCTTAACAAAAATTTCGACGAATTGAGAACGTATTCTTTCTCTCAAATCGGTTAAAAAAATAATGGTAAAGCAATAACGAGGATGACTGTACACCTGAACAAATAGAAGTTTTGGTTCGGCCGGTATTTTACCGGGCTGGTAATGGACGCTAATAGCATTGTCCTTTACACACAATAATAAAGTATCATCAAAATTAAAGACAGGATTGAATACACGTGTACCAATTGTTTTCTTTGTTTACATGTTTCAGCCACTGAGCTTGTGGCTAAATAATAAAATGAGAACCTGAACTTCGAGGTTAAGCAGCACTTGCCTAGGTTGATCTGTAGATCAACATCGGCCTATAATGTTACCACTGCTGGGACACAGGCCTCCTCTTTGTGAGAGGGAGTGGGCCATATATTCCACCACGCGGGCCTAGTGCGGGTTAATGGATGTCATAATTCTTCATATTTCTGGTTTTAGGATATCCCTCACGATGTTTTCCTTCACCGTTTTGACGCCTCTCTGGTTTCGAACCCACAAACTACAATTTGTAAGGCGGGCCTGATTTTACTGGGCCACCACTGGTTTTGTAGAATTCTTGAGAGAAATGAAAAATTTGATAATTATATTAGCGTGGAAAAATTTTAATGTTAGCAAACATGGAAAATTAATAAAACAATCAAAATCAAAACTACAATAAAATGAAATAAAAACGATGAATGAAGCTTAACAATAATTGAAATTAATTTCCTTATGTGAAACATTTTTTATTGTTCTTTATGTTTCATGAAAAAAAAAGAACAATGGTTCCCCAATTCCAATAATTGTTTTGTACAAGCCTTTGAAATTAGTAAAACATTTTTGAATTGATTTTATTGAAGAGTAACAACTCACCCCGCCTTTGTGTGGGTACTAGATTAGGATATTAGGACTACAAGTTTATTTAAAGTGGTCACACCATTTATAGCACCGGCTCCCACGTACCTCGAAAAACGCTGTTAGCATCCGAATATTTAGTGATAATAATATTTTTCTCAAAAGAATTACACAAATACTACTATCATCGTTATGTTTCAGGCTTCGTCCTTTAGAGAACATTTTGGTATTCACTTCTGCAAGTGAATACCAAAAAACGTGTGGCACTCGGGGATTGCATCGGCAAAGCTATTGCATAGCACTTTTATCAACTTATGCAATTTTTTTTGTTTTTTTTTTTAGGTTATGGTCAGCCACGTCAATCAAATAAAACGTCAAGAAAAACAAACACTACGCCGAAGTCACATTAGACGATGCGGAGTGTTAAGTTTAGTTTCGTTACGGAATTTCTTGATTCGGATGCCGCGCACAGAGCTCGCGATAAAAGCTATGCTATAGCTTAAGAGGAAACAGCACGGCCGTTTTTGCATACAAACGTAGTCCCCTGTTTTCTCCCTGGATAATGCAAGTAGAGCAATAATTTTTTTACAAAAAATCTATGACCACTATTGGCATGTCTCTATGTTTTCCTTTTTCCCATAAATTAATTATGAAAAGAGATATGAACATTCAAAATCCTAAAAAAATGGCCAGATTTTCCGCTGTGTTCAAATAATCAGTAAAAAAAATTGACGAGATTATATAAAAAAAGGAAAACATAAGAACTCGGCCAATGCCTTTCTTTATTTTTTAAAGGAAAAAGTAATGAAATCGGTTAAGTTTTGGAGGAGTAATCAGGGGACTACGAATCGTTGATTTTGTGCCATTTTTAAGGTATTTTCGGTCCAAGCTGCAGTTGTCTCCTTCGCGCTCTGTAACTCTGTTGTGGGCACTGTGCGAAAGCAATAGATTTTACAAATACCTATTTTTCAATTCTCCAGCCCTTGCTGTTTCTTCTTAAGGCGACGTTATGCTTAAGGAGACGTTGTTTCATGCGTCGAGAAAGTTGCCACACACCGCCACCAGCAGGCGCCACTATCGCGAAATGATTGCAACCCAAAGTTTTATGTATTTCATTTCTTCAACTTCAACATTTTTTACAGTGTTCCCTTTACGCAAAATACATGTATTACTCTAGTAGAAATATTTTAATATAAGGATGTCGAAACATTTACCAAAACAAAATGGTAGAAATTTTTATTGATGTGGATTAATATTTTGTGAATATTTTTATCATTCACAGTCTAAAATTTATTTTATAACATTTTGATGTCCCGAGATTACGAACAAAACTACTATTTTGGTAGAAAATTAATGATAATTGGCATACCTTACGAAAGTGACAATACCCAATTATCGTAAAGCGTTGTGTTCCACGCGCGCCGGAAAAAGTGACAGCACAATAACGGGGCTCCCCCTTAGAGGGCCTACCTGGGTCGCGGACAAACGAATACAATACCGTGACCCCAGAACGTAAAGGGCTATTGAAATAAATCGTAGATTTTACTAAGTATTCCGAGTCTGACAGTCCCTCCCGGCCTGCTCTGGGTAGGAGGACTCATTCGATTATTTTACCACGCTAAAAAAAGCCCCAAACACACGCTCCTTTTACTATTGTGCGTTCACAAAGCTGGCTGCGTGATATCTTTCTAAGTTCGAGAGTGGAAAGCTAAGGATGCTTGACGCCCTGTCCTCCACCATCTGGTGTTTGTACTAATTTTTGATGCATTTCGATGTAATGACAGACACAAGCGCCGCGTGAAATGGACATTAGTCGAGCAGCGGCGTGGATTTAGTAGTTTTTTACTTATATGAGATACAGGTATAGTAGAACAGTTAAATGTCAGAACCTCTTTATAAATAAATCTTCATTCTATAATATCTTATCCACAGTATTTTTTGGGACAAGGTTTTAATATCACTTTTCTGATAAATGAAACCTTTAGAGATATTATCTACCGACTCCAAAAGCATGAGCCCAGTACTGATCTTTTATACTCCAAAGCAATCAATAGAGCGAGAAGCAACTTGTACCGAACACGCGGTGAGACAGCAATGACCACCAATTTTTCATCATAGTCGCAGCATTATACTATAGGCGATATTTAACAGGGTGGTGGGTGCTATGCCTTATTTGTAGTTGACAAGTAATTTTGAAGTATTCAAAATGACAACAGCAGTTTTCATTTAATTTATTTTATTCCTGTTTCTTCGAAATTGTTAAAATCTGTGACGAAATTAAATAAATAATAATAAAAGTAAAGTGCTTCTTATCCTATATCGCAGTTTGATACGATTAGAAGTTGTTTTCAGTTACATACTATCTCAAATTGTTGACTGCAAATCAGTGCATTTATCATTAGTTCATGTGAAATTGTATTTAGATGCATAAATATTAGATGGGAGGGGGATGGACACAGAGGAACCATCCGACAACAATAGTACGATATCACGATAGCATTGATATAATATCACTGTGAGTAATTTATTATATTGATAGGAACAATTCGTAATGTACAGAATCATACGTATTCTAACATTTCCCTTGTTTGCTCTGTAATGGGTCGATTACACCTAACGAGTACAGCGGCGAGTCAGTGTCCTCGGCCGAGTGCTCGGTTGGTATAAACACTTTAACGAGTGCTCGGCCGAGTACTCGGTCGAGAAGAGAGGCGAGAGGGTCACTAGAATCCCAATTTGTTTACTAGGCCGAGTACCCACCACCCCGCTTCATTCTTCTGCCCCCGCAGCGACTCGCTATCCCGCTCGGTACGTATAAACACGCACTCGCTTGTCACTCGGCCACTCGCCACTCGTTCGTTATTGCCCTTATTTAATAATTAGTTTAATGCAATGCCCTTATTTATTGTAAGGGCATTTCGCATTAAAATCCATTTTCTGGTCCAAATTCGTTGATCTTCCTCTTCTAATAAATCCCACAATTCGTTAATAATATCTGGTAACAGCCGATTTAAAACCCGTTTAAATTCTTTTATTTTTCGATCCATTGCAGACGTCGTGATCAAAACTGAACTGACTCGCCACTGGTGTAAATACGTGTAAACACCCACTTGGTTCGGCAACTCTCTCGACCGAGAGCTTATTTACTGACTCACCACTGTACTCGTTAGGTGTAATCGACCCATAAGGGTCGTCAGGAATTTCCTGCGATGATTTTCAGTAAGTTTGGTTTATTTTATTCCTGATTTATTAATGAAAATAATTTGTTATTGAAAAAAGAAAGTTTACGTGACTTATTTACAGTCATGTCCGTTTACAATCACGTCCCATTGAACACATCGAAACATAGTTTTGAATAATCTATAAGCCTACGTATCATTCGTTTGTATTTTCTCGATCTTTTTATCCATTACCAATTTTATTATTACGAAAATCTGACAGCCGCGATCTGAAAAAAAGTGTCACAGGTCTAGCCTGTAAGAGCCACGCTGGCTGACTGATTCGTCAAGGAACGAAAGTGATGACACTACTTGTAAAAGGCAAAAGATGAGAGGACGATAGTGAATGTGTGCTCAGAATAAAACGGCGTATGTGCCCAAACATATTGACGTCTTTTTATGAATTAAAATTGTTATTAATTGAAAAAATGTCTTTACAGAATTTAGATACTAGTATTTTCTACAATTTAAAACAACATCCTTTCAATAACTCATAGTAGTTATGCCATAAAGTCCAAAAAATAAAAAGCATAGACCGAACTTTGAATTTTTTTTGTATCGAGCCAATTATTCCAATTCGTGTTTCTATCTTTACCATTCACTCGAGGATATGTTCAACTTTAATATTATGATTTTTATTTATTAAAAATATCATTGTTAATGAGACTTTCAGACGTTTGAAAATCTTAAAAATTACTAGAAGCTCGCCTTAATACAATGTTATCTTCACCAATCACTGTCTTATCAGAAACTTAACAATGTCCTGTAAAAATGTTTTAAAATTTTGTTACTGAATATTAGATTTGCGACACCGAATAGTCACATAACCGTTGAACCAAAGTATCGACTGCCGACGAAGGTCACAGGGTTAAATTCAATCCCCATAAGCTTTCGTGGTAATTCCGAACCTTTCTCAAGAATTTACCGCTATTGAAAGGATAATTGATTTAACCGGGCTATTAGTAAAATGTGCTCCTAATCAATGAAATTAATCATGTTCAATTTATGACTCAATTTATGGGTATTCGTCACATTCTCTCAAATAATTAATATTAAAATATTATATTAAAAATAAAGGTATACTTTAATTTGACATTTCTATCTTTCAGGAAAAACAGAAACAAAAAATTTTATTACCACCTTGGAGGTGTTTGATCTGATAATCCAAATAACAGATTTTTAGAACTAAAAGCGCTTTCAAGAAGGTTAACCACATCGTGATGCTGTCTGTACTACGGGACTCTAAAAATCTTTTATAAAATAAAAATGTTTGAATAACTGTGTATTATTTTTTTTTGTTTGGGACATTTTACCCCAACTTTTCAGGTGTTAACTTTGCTGTTAAGATTGTTTACTGATCGTAAACTTTACTAATTTGATTTACTTAACCCAATGTGCCACTGGACTTCCGACTGTGTCTCTTAATGTAATTTTCTAGCTAGTAGGTACGTTGTTGTTGCCGGGGCCCCTCTTATGATAGGGCCCCTCTATAGAGGGCCAAAGGGAACTACCGTAACCTCGGAACGTAAAGGGCTATTGAAGAACACCGTGGATTTTAGTTAGGACAAGTGTGACAGTCCCTCCCGCCCTGCCCTGGGGGCCGAACGCATTAGACGATTTTATCACGCTAATTAAAAAAAAGTTGTTGTTCCACCAACTGCCTTTTCATGACAATACAAAATTATAACCATCTCAATTAAAAGTCTTAGGTTAATCATCTAATACATAAAAATCTCGTTTTTGGACTTTGTAGTTACACTTCTCAGAAACAATCGGTCGAATAATATGTTTTTTTTTTTTTTTGGAATATTTGAGAGGTAGGTATGTTATTAGGTAGGTAGTATTTTTCACATCCCAACTACGGCCTCTTAAAATATGTTCGACACCCAACGAAGTGAGCATGATTCAATACAATAAAAATCGCTTAGTTTCACAAGGATTTTCACAAGTCAGAAAAACTTACAGACTGACATAATATGAAAGCAATAAAGGTCAAACATTCAAGGTTTTCCCAGCGTATTGTACGGTACCTTAAAATGATATACGACCTTATAAGTCGCACAAGTGGCGTAAAACTGACCTTTACCATACGGTAATATATCACTGCATAGCGTAATGTGGCCTATGGGAGTGCTAACCGTTTTCAAATCGGTTCCCTGCCTATATTGTTGACATTAAATAGTTTGCGCATGGAGTACATGTCAAACTGGGTATAAGTATTATTATCTATGGTTCTTTGCCCTTGTTGTATCGTTATTATGGCTACATTCCAGTCGTTTAGATGGTTCGGGGATGTTGAGAGGATGAGTGAAAGGCAACTGACAAGAAGAATTTAGTTGGTAACGCCAATGGGGACGCTTCAGGAGGACCTACACTGACCTTATTGGTGGCAATCGGTGAGCTTGTATGACTAGATTTACGAATGTGGATGAGGCGAAAAGAGTTTGTAAGGGTCGTAGCAAGAGGCAATCTGTAGTTATGAGATGGTCGCCCCAGCTCCGCACGCAATTTATACTACATCGCTAGTTAATTATAATCGTACTAACAATAAAGCGATAAAGCAATAAAGCGACTTTAGTTGGAAAACATAACTACGCTTTATGTGTATGTATTATAAATCATCATCATCATCAGCCTATAATGTTCCCTCTGCTGGGACACAGGCCTCCTCTCTGTGAAAGGGAGTCGGCTATAATCCACTACGCGGGTTGGTAGATGTCACATGTCTTCGAATTTTTTGGTTCTAGGACATACCGGTTTCCTCACGATGTTTTCCTTCACCATTTTGAGAGCAGTGGTGATGAAATAAATTACACAAAGTAATGCGCCTGGCGGAGTTCGTACCCACGACCTACTACTCGTAAGTCGGGACCGATACCACTGGGCCACCACTGCTCTTATAAATAATCAAATAAAACACAATAGACCACAGTACAGTTTTCCGTTTAAGAGTCAATTCGCACCGAGACTCATCGTTGCGTGCACATAATATATCATAGTGACTCAAAACCTAACTTTATTCTTAACCACACGAAACTTTACTTCCAGTAAAGTCGTGTCGCGTCGCGTTACAATGAATTAGCAATAAGCCCGTATCTAATAAAAAATTCTAATATTTTCCATACTTTTACATAGGTATGGTTTAGCTATAATTAAAGAGTAGGGTAAATTACAGTTTATTTATGTTGCGTGCGAATTCTAGGGCACAGCATGACATGACAGGCCGTGATTATTATAATTGTGATTTAATTTTTACAACTATGCTGCATTTTTCCCTTCTAATTTTGTACTATTCATGTAGACTGTTCATCGTTTGAATTTGAACACGTGGTGTTTGGCAGACCAACGCTTATACTTGCCCCTAAGCTATTCAAAAACCGAAGACCGCTACAAAGTTAAAAAACATTATTGTATGGGTAAGTCTCCGGGCACGCTGAAATTGCAGCGGTACGACCGGTTTGAGGAGGCGCCCGGCGGCCTATTTCCAAAGCCTATACTATTTCAGTCACGAGTCAGACTATAATCGATTAGCTTTTGTTTGTGCATATTTCTCAACAAAACCTAATCTATCTCAGTAAAAAACTTGACTCAAATAAATTAGCTTTTTGTTTTGATATTTTCAAAGAAAATGCACGTACAAAACGTAGTTCTATATAATTCATGTCACTCGAATAGCTAGACTTTCGGCGAGTTATTTTTAAACATTACGTACGAACAAAACCCTGTCGAGTAGAGGCTCACTAGCTATATGAGTAAAACCTCGGAATTTAACTTTTCTTAAATTTTGTAGTACTTGAATATCGCAAATACGACTGTGGGCACCCCGACTCGGACAGGTTAGGTTAGAAGGGGATGGCGGGGTCTGAAAGACCCCGCCATCCCCTTCGTGGTTATTTTTTTTTAAATCTCCCGGAATCGTCGACGTGACGGAAATGTCGAAATCGTCGACGGAGCACCGCTTCGCGGTGCACCGTCGACGATTTCAACATTTTACTTAGTTTAGTGAAATGACATGATCTCTGACTTTATATTAGTATTTTTGTCATAATTATCACTAGATACTTTTCTTGATAATTGGATTTCGTGAAATCCCTGATTTCCTCATTTCACTGCGACATGCATAAACAAAACATTGTCTTTTTTTAGAGTTTGACTCGTGCGTGACTAAAATGGTACCTACTAGATTTTGTCCGTGCATTTTCTTTGAAAATATCAAAACCAAAAGCTAATCTTCAAGTTTTTTACTGAGATAGATTAGGTTTTGTTGAGAAATATGCACAAACAAAAGCTAATCGAGTAGAGTCCGACTCGTGACTGAAATAGTATAGGTTTTGGAAATACGCCGCCCGGCGTCCTCATCTTCCACTTGGCGCAGGTCCTCACCGGATATGGAAGTTTTGGGAGATTCCTGGGTCTGATAGGGAAGGAAGAATCGCCTGGGTGTCACCACTGCGAGGATCGCTCCGAGGATACCGTTGAGCATACAATGCAGGTTTGCTCCGCTTGGGCAGAGCACCACCGTGTCTTCACGGAGGCGATAGCAGCATGGCATGCTGCGGGGTGAGACGGAATAGAAAGCGGGCGCCTCCCTCTGTAATGAAGTCGTGCTAGCGAAGGAAGAGGTGGAGGTGCGACGACGGCGATTTTAGTCAGACTAGTCTGACAGTTCTCCTGAGTGGGCGGTCTCATTGATGTACTCGTATATTATGATGAAAAAAAAAACAGGTTTTTTGACATTATTTTTTAATATGACATAGTATTTGTCATCTCAGAGGCAAAGACGTTGAAAATTCAAAAAAAGGATGACTTTTCGTTTTAACGTAGTAATTATAACGTAGTAGTTTCGCCTATTAAGAGATTTCAGTTACTACACATAGACTTAGGCCGTACCTCTAAACTTTAGAGTAAACGGACCGCAACGTGTTGATATACAGTTAGTTCTACATTTAGACTTACGTCTAAGTTTAGCCTGTACTTAAGCCAGAACTTTAGTTTCTTTACGATCTACAGAATTTCAGTTGTATTTGATTGTAACTACCACCAGATATACTGATGTTTCAGCCAATTCTACGATTTATGGTGGCTGCTCATAAATGGGCTTGTTTGAGAGAAATTTATTGCCCTGTGACAATCGCCGAACACTGCGGAGCAATTAAGTGAACTATCTGGAGCAATATTGCTCCATAGTATTCTGGGTTTTACTAGAGCATTGACTAGTTTACTTAAAAGCTGTAACTGCAGTTGCTAGGTCCCGGTAGATCTAATGTCAGAATCTAACATAAAATTAATAACCTGTCAGGTGTAAGTCGGACTAGAACACAAAGGGTTTTTTTTTTTTATGTGTGATGGGTTTGCTCTTGACCTTAGTCTAGGTCAGGAAAGACTAAGACAAGGTCGACGGTGGAGCGAGCTTACCCAGAAGAAGCCTGTTCACTCTAACTTTGAAGAGATTTGGGTTGTATGCGTTCGGAAACACAGACGCAGGCAGAGAGTTCCACTCCTTCGCTGTCCGCATTATAAAAGACGTCTGGAAACGCTTAGTGCGAATATTGGCGGTATAGCAATAATTTGCCATTTGTAATTTGCCGTGCGTCTAGATGTTCGATGATAGAAAGGGGCTGGTGGGATGAGATCGTGGAGTTCTTGGGCACACTCTCCGAAGTACAATCTGTACAAAACCGACAGGCAGGCAACTTTGCGGCGATGAGTCAAGCTATGGAGCTTGGCACTCACCAATTTTATGTCGCCAACGAGCCTCTTAGCTCTGTGTTCCACTGAGTCAAGAGCGGCAAGTTGATATTTAGCTGAGCCATCCCAAAGGTGGCTACAGTACTCCATGCAGGATCGGACTTGTGCTTTGTAAAGAGTTAATAGCTGTCCAGGCGTGAAGTACCGCTTCACTCTATTTAGGATGCCCAGCTTTTTGGCCGCAAGTTGGGCTTTGAACTCAATGGTGGCGCCAAAATTGAGACAAGAGGTCAACTCCATGCCCAGGAACTCGAGTCGGTCATTCACAGGTACAGATGCACCCCGGAAAGTAGGAGTTAGGTCCAAATGACTCTTTTTAGCGGTAAAAAGACAAGCCTGTGTTTTGGTGGCGTTAAAAGAGATCAAATTATCGTCACCCCACTGGGCAACAAGGTTTAAGGCGTAATTTGTCCGCTCAACCATGGCCTCTCTCAAGGTACAAACTTCATCCCTGGTGGTTTTTGCGCTGGACAAGTATCTCTCTGAAACTGTACTGTCATCTGCGTACCCAACAATACCAGATTGAAGTAGTTTGAGTTGCAGAGAGAACGGACCCCTGAGGGACACCGGCATCAATAGCCATGAGGTCAGAGGAGCAGCCATCGACGACAACTCGGATCGACCGCCCACTAAGGAAGTCCGATATCCAGCTACAAAAATCACCTGGGATGCCATAAGCAGGAAGCTTGCTAAGTAGACCAGCGTGCCAGACCCTATCAAATGCCTTCGAGATATCAAGCGAAACCGCAAGTGCCTCACCGTGTTTCTCGATCGCTTCGCCCCAGCAGTGCGTGACATACACAAGAAGATCACCAGTTGACCGTCTCCGACGAAAGCCATATTGACGGTCACTCAGGAGATCATTGTCTTCAAGGTAGGTCAGCAGCTTATTGTTCAGTACCCTTTCCATAACCTTACAGAGAATGGAGGTAATGGCGATCGGTCGGTAATTAGCAGGGTCAGCACGGTCGCCCTTTTTCGGCACAGGTTGTACATTCGCAAGCTTCCAGGATTTTGGCACTATTTTCTTCTCAAGAGAGAGGCGGTACAAGCGTGTTAACAAAGGAGACAGTTCAGGCGCACACTGCCTCAACACTCTTGCTGATATGCAGTCCGGCCCGCTGGCCTTGTTCACGTCTAGATTGCGCAACACTCTTCGTACCTCTTTAATATGAACTGTGACCTCCGGCATCGAAGAGTCACAACGAGGTATAGTCGGTGGTTGCTTGGACCCAGTTTCTAGACGTGAGTTGCCTGCAAAGAGAGATGCAAATAAATTTGCTTTCTCATATGCAGAATGAGCCAGCGACCCTAGCCTTTTAGCATTGGAGGCAATGTGGGGCGACAGAAATTCGTTTCGACCGCTTTCGACAGGGACCAAAACTGTTTGCTACCTGGGGGGTGCGATACTAGTTTTGCCCCAATACGCCCGACATGGTCGAAACGAGCCCTACGCAGAACCCTCTTGCAGAACTTGGCGGCAGAATTAAAGGCTCTCTTCCTCGCGCGAACCCTACGTGCCTTAGCTTTCCGGTCGCGAAGTTTGACCCAAGCTTGGTAGGCAGACTCTTTGAGGGCTTCAGCGAGCGCGCATTCTGCATTGTACCATGGCTGGGATTTGTGACCGACCTGGATGTCCGAGAATGGAATAAAATACTCCATCCCCTGCCGAATCACGTCCGCAACCACGTCAGCACAGCACGAGGGATCACCCGAGGAGAAGCACACTTGCCGCCAAGGATAAGACGCAAAAAAGTGCCGCATCTCATCCCACTCTGCTGACACGTATCGCCATACTCGTCTCTTACCTCTAGGGCTTTCATCTGGAGGAGAGCAGGTCGATACGGACTTCACCAGACAGTGGTCAGTGGTGGTTTCTTACCATTGTCTATAAAAACGGGTCAGTTTTTTTGTATTTGTTGTTATACGAGTAGTTATAGCGGTAACAGAAATACATCATCTTATATTTATCATAACTGGCCCGTTGGTCTAGTGGTTAGTGACCCTGACTGCTATGCCGGGCGTCGTGGGTTCGATTCCCACCCAGGACAAATGTTTGTATGATGAGCACGATCATTTGTTCTGTGTCTGGGTGTAATTTATTTATAATATGTATGTATTTAGAAATATACAAGTACGAGTATAAGTATGTTAATCAGTAGTCTAGTACCCATAACACAAGCTCTGCTTAGCTTGCGACTAGATGGCGTTCGCTCAAGCTCAAAATGTCCACTTCCCAAAATGTCCACCGGTTGCAAAACGTCCATTTCCCAAAATGTCCACTTCCCATAATGTCCACTTCCCAGAATGTCCACTTCCCAAAATGTCCATTTCCCAAAATGTCCACTTCCCGAAACGTCCATTTCCCAAAATGTCCACTTCCCTACGACAGCGCCTAATTGCTACTACTTAAAAATGGGAATATGAGTTCAGTTTTTTTTTTTAACTTTACAAATCTTTTTTGAAATGCGTTTTTTTTTTTTGGATTTCAAATTCAAATATGTATATTATTATTTATTAATATTAAATTTGAATAGATATTAAATAACAACTTAACTTTATTACACATTTTTTCAATGTTTTTTTTTTTTGGATTTGAAATTCAAATATTATGTTATTATTTATCACTACATAGTATAAAACAAAGTCGCTTTCTCTGTCCCTATGTCCCTATGTCCCTTTGTACGCTTAAATCTTTGAAACTACGCAACGGATTTTGATGCGGTTTTTTTTAATAGATAGAGTGATTCAAGAGGAAGGTTTATATGTATAATAACATCCATTAAATAGTGGAGAAGTACTGTTATTTTTGAGGTTTCTAATGTGATGTCGTAAATAATTACATTTTTTCCGCTTACATTGCAAACGCAGGCTGAACCCTACGAGTTTTATCAAAGTAATGTACTAAGTATTGTACACATTAAAAAGGTCTACAGAAAAGTTCGCGATGGTATATGTCTATCCCATAAGGATAACCCACAATAACTTTTTTTGTCATTTACTTTTTACGACTAATAATGGCTAATTTTCGAAGCGATTTCAACCAATATAGCATTAATCCTTAACCAATTAAATACCTTGAATACATTGTTCATTTAATAAAGATCTATATGGCCCTTTACACCGTATGATTTAAGTGAATATTTTCGAAGATATTACAGATTTAAAAATTGCGGGACGTAGCGTTTGCGGCGGTACCGGCCGGCCGCCCGGTGCGGCAAGAGCGACTTTGTTTTATACTAATATGTAGTGATTCTGTAATATGTTGTAAAATAAAATAAATAGTTAAAAATGTAAAAAGTAAGTAAAAATGTAGTGTATGAATTTAGATATTCCAAAGATAGCAGGAAATCTTCATGGTATAGGGAAAGGGGGATTGTTTCACTCCAAATTTAACGCGTGCGGGCCACGGGCATTAATGAATAAATCAAAACTACTGGATCGATTTTAATCACATAGGCTATATAATTTATACCCGTGCGAAGCCGGAGCGGGCCGCTATGTTTTTATAAACAACGTTCACAGTTTTTCTGTAGTGTATTTAATATCAGCATTGCACCCGTGCGAAGCCGGAGCGAGTCGCTAGTTAATATTAAATTTGAATAGATATTAAGGTGATCGTCGATGTTGCCCGCGAAATTCAAATTTTCTTACGATTTTGCAATTTGCAGGCCAGTGACGTGTTGTAACTTAATCGAAATATGAATTGCGGTAATAATAAGTATATCTTTTTATATAAAAATTATCAAAACATTCGCTCCATCAGCTCTCACATAGAAAAGCTGCATCTAAGTTAGATTTCGGTTATTTTAACATGATGCAGCTTTTCTATGTGAGAGCTGGTGGAGCGAATGTTTTGATAATTTTTATATTCAAAATTATACTTGATAATACCGCAATTCATATTTTGCTAAAGTTACAACATGTCACTGGCCTGCAAATTGCAAAAAACGTAAGAAAATTAGAATTTTGCGGGCTGGTTGGAGCATTCCCCTTAAATAACAACTTAACTTTACTAGACATTTTTTCAAGGTTTTTTTTTTTGATTTCAAATAGTTAATTATTTAATAATATTGAATTCGAATAGATATTAATAACAACTTAACTTAACTAAACATTTTTTCAATGATTGGTCAAAAGCAAAACATTTTTTCATACAAATTATATTTTATGATATTTTCATTATTCAATTGTATGTTATTTAATATCTATTCAAATTTAATATTATTAAAAAAAAACAATCTATTTGAATTTGAAAAAAAACAGTGAAATGTCTAGTTAAGTTGTTATTAATATCTATTCGAATTTAATGTTAATAAATAATAATCTATTTGAATTTGAAATCCAAAAAATAAGGCATTGCAAAAATGTTTTGTAAAGTAAAAAAAAAATAAAAAATTAGTACTCATATTCCCACTTTTAAGTAGTAGCAGTTAGGCGCTGTCGTAGGGAAGTAGACGTTTTGAGAAATAGACGTTTCGGGAAGTGGACATTTTGGGAAATGGACATTTTGGGAAGTGGACATTTTGAGCCTGAGCGATGGCGTTGTGTGATAGTTGTGGAATATTATTATTATTATTATCTGTTTAACTATCACAGTTCTTGAGCCCGGTGATAAACGGATAGGCAGACAGCGGTCCAGTTTTACGCTTTCGGTTGGTACGGGACCCTAAAAGTGTGAAAATTTAGATGTCTGGATGGAAGGATAAACCTAGGTACGTTACTTAATCATGTTATGATTGCTGAACGCATATGTACAACGTTTGGAATAGTGATGGGTATAGACTAGAAAGGTAGACTAGAATAACTCACAGGTTACTTTATATCCGCATTTTACGTTTAACTGCGATATTGTTCGAGTATATGCGTTCGAAACCGCTGGAAACATCTGGTAAGTCATTATCGTGGGTGCGTTAACAAACATTTCAGACTGTACCGAAACATCTAGGTATGTCTTGTAGATCATACAAATGTTAATTGTAACTTTCGGGAATCGACCCTTTGACACGAAACGCTTAATCTCTTCCAACACACAGTTCGAAACCCATAAAAACATCTAGCGTTACCTCGTCTAATTTTCCTAACAGCCACGTACACACACCTAGTATGGAAATGATCAGAATTTGTTCGCGAACATGGCTGCAATGTAACACACTTTATATGAGTTATTACACCCTTTTCCGCAAACGACTGTAACACGTTGCATTAGCCTGTGAACAGGACTGCGAATTTTTGTCCTCTTTGCAGCGGTCTGTCAGTGCATTCTAAGCTTTATGGAAACAATAGAACGCGGGTTGAAAAAATACCACGGTTTTAAAGCTTGGCATTTCAGTGGTGGCTTTTCACTTTGTGTTTGTAGGAATCTAGTTTGATGTTCGACATTGAATGGTAGGTAGGTGATGGATGCATAATCTATTAGTGAGATTGAATGGGAATCCCAACTGAAAGGAAATTTGAATCTAGCTATATCCTATTCTAAAACTTCTTTAGCCTAATTTTCCCTGAAATTAATAGTATAATGTATCCAATATGAACCTATGGTGCTTCACCGTCGACCATACGTCTTCCCTTAGAATCAGGCATTCGGGTGAGATAAAAGAAATGCGTGATCCTACCTAAAAAAAATGTCTTCTTTTTCTGTTTTTGACTCAAAATTTTACATTAATATATATACCTATATACATATATAAACATAACACAAAGAGTAAATAAATACAATTAAAAACTACTGAAACATAAAAATTCCAGAGGTATTCGAGATTCATTGTCATTTTAAAAATGTTTTGGTTTGAAATAAAATTATGAAATGTTGTGTGACAATGTTTTACTTCGACAAAAACGATTCGAGTGGTTTGAAATACGGCAGGGTTGATTGGTGGCGACCACAATACAAAAACATTTACCGCAATTTTGCATACCACATTGCATTGTATTTTATGCTTCGTTTGTCTACTAGTATCAACTGTCATAGAAAAATAACAAAAGAAGCGCCACTTGATTTATTATTACGAAAAAAGCATGAAGTGCAATTTTTATAAAATCCTCTTTTAAGTTGAGGCACTAGCATGAATGAGACGTATTTGTCAGTACAGCGTACGCACCTAGCGAAGTAACCTCATCACGAGTTAAAACTATTTTACTTTACAGCGTCATCCCAGTGTTTACAGCGTTCCTTGTATGGAAAAATGGAAAAGCGCCTCTGATATGCGTAAAAGAAACTAATTTTTTCCTTGTTTGTCAATTTGAAAATGTCAAAGTTTCAGATTACTTTACGTCAGAATAGCTGAAAATTCATGTTATGGCTGTTGATGTAAATTGTATGTAAAATAACGTTAATGTCCCCGTTTTCTTTAACTCATATACCTAATCGTGATAAGTCGTGATAAGACCTGGTCATACAAACAAGTTGGTTGCGAGTACCACGCACCTGACTTATAAAGTATTGTATTTTATTCATTCAAATATTTAATTGAGTAAAACAATGGACAGAGAAAAAATCCATCAACGAATTAATGAAGTTTTCATGTAAACCTTAAATACCTATCGTCTCACTACAAAAAATTAAACATCTTTTGAACACTTATTTTGTCTAAAAAAAGCGTAACCACAAATTGACCCAAATTATCAAAGTCACATGCAGTTTCGCAGTTAACAGTTTTTTTAGGCGTAACAAGACAAGACAAGTGTTCATTGTTTAACCGATGTTAATTTTTTTGTTAGAATAGGATAATTTTTAATGTTTACAATCCTGTTATGTGCAATGAAACACCCGAGTGCGAGACGACAACTGAACTTTATTTATGTACCCACGATATACAATTATGATAAGTGCGATACCCACAACATCTCCCTCACAAAAGTTTTAACACATAATCTAATTTCACAGTTAATAGCAGACACCTTAAAATCATGATCTTAACTTATATAATAACACCGAGGAGATGAGATATGATGAGAGTGCAGAATATGATTATAATTTTTTTTAATTTTAATTTTTTATTGCGTACGTAAAACAAACTATTATCGATTTTATAATCTGCAATGTTATCATGATACCCCTTCTTCCCCTTTTTTTTTTATTAACACACGAAAAATATTATAAAAGTACCTATAGTTACTCATTTCTCAGTTTTATGAGCAATTCTTTGTTCAGCAATTATTTTTGCTTTTCGAATAAGTAGTGGGGGAGTCACATTGCTACAACTTGGTACAATATTTTGTTTTGTGTCGACATTCTCATGAGCATCACTAAATTCCTCATCTTCGTCGTGAAGACCATTGCCAGAAGGTTTGTTATCATGGTCAGGTTCACACTTAATTAGATGACGACGATTGCGTCGGTACTTACCACCTGTCCTGGTCTGCACGACGTACGATCTGGGAGTGTTAGCTTTGCTGATAACCTTCCCCCTACTTCTAAGTGTACCATCAATACAAACAACTGAATCTCCATCTCTTAATGTTGGTAAATTTTTACAGTGCTGGTCATAATATAGTTTTACATTTCTTTGTTTTTCAATCATTTTTTGATATTCTGATGGATCGACTACATGTGGTTTTAATATATCAGAATGTACTGGCAATTGACAGCGCAACCTGCGACCCATCAAAAGCTGTGCCGGGGAACTCAATCCATCCCTTGGAGTGTTCCTGTAGTTAAGGAGTGCTAAATTAAAATCACCATTGCTATGCAAGCATTTTTTTAGCATATTTTTTATGGTTTGCACCGCGCGCTCGCTTTTTCCATTGGACTGCGCATAATTCGGAGAGGAAGTAATATGATCCAACCCCCATGTTTTTGCAAATTGCTTAAACTCTCTACTAGAATATTGCGTTCCATTATCGCTTATTAGTACACTAGGAATGCCATAACGTGAGAACACTTCCTTCATATTTTGTATAATAGCGTTAGAAGTTAACCCTTTCAGTTTACAAACTTCAATAAAGTTCGAATAATAATCTATTAATATAAGATAAAAGTCCTTTCTGTATTCAAATATGTCTGATCCTATTTTATACCAGGGTAAGTCTGGGATTTCAATTGGCATCATAGGTTCTTTTGTAGGCGCGTATGACATCGTTTTATATACAACTCTATGTCACGTGACATATTAGGCCAAAATATAACCTGTCTTGCACGCCGCTTACACCGATCAATACCTAAGTGGCCCTCATGAACGATTTGTAGTTCTGTGTCGCGTTTGGTTTCCTTTTTTATTAAACTGAGTTTATCGTTAGATATTGGTATGTTACCTACAACCATCTGTATCTGGTACACGACATTTTTATGAACCTCCTCACTGTATAGATCGGGAAGCGCCGCGCGAGACAACATATCCGCAATATACATGAATTTACCCGGCACGTATGTTACATTCAAATCGTATCCCTGTATTCTTAATAACATGCGTTGTAATCGTGCTGGAACAGACATCAAGGGTTTTTTAAATATGCTCTCTAACGGCTTGTGGTCCGATTCCACCACTACACCTTTTTGTCCATACACGTACTGGTGGAATCGCTCGCACGCAAACACAATAGCTAACATTTCTTTTTCCACCTGCGCGTACCTAGTCTGAGCATCAGTCATCGTGCGCGAAGCGTACTCAACAGGCCGGCCGCCCTGTAGCAGCACCGCTCCCAGCGCGCTCCGCGACGCGTCCACCGACATGACCACGGGGCGCGTCGGGTCGTACAGCGCCAGCACGCCTGCACCCGTTACCGCTTCTTTCAACCTGTCGAATGCCGCGCGCTCACTTGCCTCCCATTGCCATTCACTATCTTTCCGTAACAAACTTGTCAACGGAATAGCTATTTCCGAATAGTGAGGAATAAACTTAGATAAATAATTAACTGCACCTAAAAATCGTTGTAATTCTTTCCTGTCTTTCGGTGCCTGTAATTCAGTTATTGCTTTAATTTTATTGTAATCTGGTCTCATCCCATGTGCATTAAAAATGTGCCCTAAATACGTAACTTCCTGAACACCAATCTTACATTTTTCTTTATTAAATTTCAGATTTATTTGCCGCGCTCTTTCTAACAATGCTTTTAATCGGTTGTCGTGACTTTGCCTATTTTCTCCCCAGACTATGACGTCATCAATATAATTGTCTACTCCTTCTAAACCTTCCAATAGCTGACGTAATTTCCCATGAAATACTTCAGAAGCACAATTTATCCCAAAAGGAAGACGCAAAAATTGGTATCTCCCGAAAGGAGTACTGAATGTACAGAGATCAGCACTCTCATCATCTAAAGCGACAGTCCAAAATCCAGCATTTGCATCCAGAACGGAAAAGAATCGCGCCCCATGTAATCGTGAAGCCAACTCAGACAATGTGGGAAGTTGGAAGTGCGCGCGCTGTACCGCTCGGTTTAGTTCACGAGGATCTAAGCACACGCGTATCCCATTATTCTTTTTGGCAACTAATACTAACGGATGAAGCCACTGTGTAGGGTGAGTAACTTTCCTAATTACACCTATCTGTTCCATTTTGACTAACTCCTCCCCTAAGCGATCTCGTAACCCGTGTGGTATTTTTCGTGACGCGCAAATGACTGGTGGAACGGTACGATCAATAACTATATGATATTTCCCTGGTAAACAACCTAATCCTTTAAATAAGTCCTCGTAGTTCTTCAATTCAATGGATCTGATACGCTGCACTAGCCCCATTTCTTCACATGATTTCTGCCCCAGCACACTATTACACTGCATGTCCGCAATAGCAAATTTTAATCTATATGTAAAATTTTTGTAAACAAAAGGTATCGTACAAATTCCTTTTATAGGAATGATATCATGTGTATATGACATTAACGGCAATTTCTTTTTAACAATGAGGGCATCATCAAAACCAAGTTCGCAAAATCTACGATAAGACATTATATTATAATCGGCTCCAGTGTCCAGTTTGAATTTTTCAGAACCATGTCCGCACGACAATTCTTGAAACCAGTCCTCCGATGAACCTTTCCTGTCCACGGTATTGACGGTCGCAATATGAAACACACCATCTTCCGAATCACTATCACTATTGCCGTGCTTACGGCCTATTTCGTACACACGATCAACTTTATTGCGCTTATTATTAGTAAACTGATTTAACTTACACATGCGCGCGAAATGACCTTGATTACCGCACGTAAAACAGCTGATTTGCCTCGCCATGCAGTCGTTTCCGCCAGCACATTTTGCATAGCCACAGCATGCGCACGGCACAGGCGGCGCACGCTCCCCGGGAGCGCGGCTCGCCCCGCCCGCGCCACCGCTGCGCCCGCGGCCCGCGCCCGCAACGCGCGTGGCGGCGCTGGAGCCCGCGCCAGCGCTTGCGCCCGGCGCCACGTGCTCTGCCTCTGCGATGTCCTCTCACACCGACACTATCTATATGCGCGGCTCCCTCGGCGATGCTCGTGCCACTCATCTGACGCTCACTCTCTTGCGAGACCTCCACCGCTTGACAAATATTCATAGCCTTGTCAAGATTCAGCTCCTCACATCGTAATAGACGGTCCCTGACCGTTGTGTCCCGGACACCACATACAATGCGATCTTTTATCAAATCTTCCTCCAATGTTAGAAATTCACACTTTTTACTCAAAAGACGTAACGCCGTGACATACTGTTGAATAGATTCGCCGTCCTCTTGGTTGCGAGTAAAAAACTTATATCTCATAAGTGTTATATTGGACTTTGTACCAAAGTAACTATCAAACTTTTTCAACAACACCTCCACATCATCACGTTCATCTTCTTTTTCAAAAGTAAAAGTTTGATAAATATCAAATCCCTCCGAGCCAAATAAGGTTTATTAATAAACTCGCTCGTACACTCGACGGCTCCTTGTGTACGCCTGCAGCCTTTATAAACAAGCAAAACTGTTGTCGCCATTTTTTCCAAGCCTCGGCACGGCCCACAGGCCCACCAACGCCATCCATATTTTATTCTGAAGGTGGTCGTGCGTGTTCCATTGTTCCAAATCCTATTTATAATTGTCACTTTTCACAACTAACTGTTTTTATGCAACTTTAAATGCACTGGTTTAACTTTATACCAATAAAAGTTAATTTAAACCGCTGTCACCATGTTATGTGCAATGAAACACCCGAGTGCGAGACGACAACTGAACTTTATTTATGTACCCACGATATACAATTATGATAAGTGCGATACCCACAACAAATCCCATTTTATTAATGGTCTGATTTTATTCAAATTTGATCTCCCGAAAAGGTTTGTTTTGAAATAGTTCCTTATTTAGTAATACTTTTCAAAACTCACTTCCTTTATATTTCTTTACTTACTTTTTCCTTTGATTTCACCAACTTCATACTACTTTTTACTCTATCAAAGTGCATATCACAGTCATGACCTGTTTGCACACCATTTGCTTCAAACGAAACTCAAATATACAGAAAATTAAATTTCCATTACCTATATCTTTTTAGTTTCAGTAATCCTGATGTTACTAAGATATGATTGATTGCAAACATAACCGTCTTATTCCAAAACGCCGACTAAATATAGTACTGGGATTAGTTCTAGGTTTAAACCATGGACTAAGAAAAACCTTATTATAAAATGAAGTTTATCACTAATCCTTGTACTATCTATGGTACTAAAGATAAACCCGCGAGACCCCTAGTTTATCCAAGGTCTAACTTTGGTACTATTGTCAAATGTCAATTTCTACAAAAAAGTTGAGGGTAAAAAGTCGTGGCTTTAAATTTCTGTGTTTATTGTTTTTATATCATTAAAACCGGCCAAGTGCGTGTCGGGCCACGCACTGTGTAGGGTTCCGTAGTTGCCCATCAAAATACTTATGCGAACTAACTAAACTGATTCGCTGAATTTAATTTTAAAAAGAAGAATTTTCAAAATCGGTCCAGGAGTCTTTGAGAAATCGGGGAAAATACATAAGAAAAAAGATTAAAAGGAATTTAGAACCTCCTCCTTTTTGTGAATTTAGTTAAAAATAGTTGACGATAAAAACATACCTGTAAAAGCTGTAAAAATAAAGTTGACAAACTTATATTTGCAGTTGTCTCCGATACATTTTGTTTAAGAAAATATGATATCAAGTACATTTTATAAGTTGGTCGACTATTACTCGTAAAGTTGTAAAGCCTACTTAGTCATGATAATTTTCTTTTAAACTTCGTTATATGTGCTACTATTGTGAATTTTTTCACACCCCCAAACATAACCGTTTAGCTGGTAGAGGGGGGGGACACTCGAATCGAGCAAAATTTAGCACTTTAAAGCTTAATATTTCACAAACGATTTTTTTTATCAAAAAACTGTGAATGGAAACTATCATTATTTTTTAAAGGCCTATTTAATGATACCCCACACTAAGGGGTACGCGAGGAAAAAAAAAATCATGACTTTACGTGTAAGTACTGGAGGTAGGTACCCTAAAAAAAAATATTTTACGAGATTTTATTTTACCACTTTTTCGGCACAACGAATTCGTATATTTACACCAAATTACAGCTCTCTAGTACTGTGCGTCTCTGAGCTAAACTGCGGACGGACGGACGGACGGACATGGCGAAACTATAAGGGTTCCTTGTTGACTACGGAACCCTAAAAAATGGATATTAATATGATTGACTTGGTTGTTAAATACAATAGAAATACATGAAGAAAAAATATAGTTTTATTTTAAGCCACAAACTTCAAAGTTATAAACAAGAGTGTTGCGTAGCAACATAGGAAGTCCATAGAGTTTTTACTATGTACCTACTGTATTGAAGGTGTGTATACTTCAAATTGATGGACTTAGAAGATAATTGGAGATGCTCGAGACTTCTCGTCGATCTGTGATACGTCGTCATCGTGGAAACCCATTTGAATTGAGTGATGAAGATTTTAAATTTTCAATTTGACCACACAAAACTTCTCGCACAAAACCACAACAGCAATACAGTATAATATGCACAATATTAGGAATAATGAATAAAGAACTGTTTATTACAGGATGCAATGCAATAACATATTTAAATATTTGGTTGGACCATTGGACCGTCACATTCGCATTTTGAATTATGCGCCGCGAAGCTGTATTGTCCGTTTCACGTTCTTTGATCAAAATATAACTTTTTTTTTTTTTTTTTTAGCGTGGTGAAATCATCAAATGAGTCCTCCAACCCCGGGCAGGGCGGGAGGGACTGTCAGACTTCTACTGACTAAAATCCACGGTGTCCTTCAATAGCCCTTTCTGTTCCGGGGTCACGGTAAGGAAATAATTTCAAATACCCATATTATTACCTTGATGGTTGATTAGTTTTTTTGTAATTATACGTTTTCCTTAAGTTTACCGTACATGATTACTTCCCAGAATTTAATCCTTATTATCAACTCTGTCGAATGGTGTAATAATACAGGTGTGATGTGTGTGTCAGATGTGAATGTGATTTTTTTTCAAATGGCTTTTTTTTTTTTTTAGCGTGGTAAAATCATCAAATGAGTCCTCCAACCCCGAGCAGGGCGGGAGGGACTGTCAGACTTCTACTGACTAAAATCCACGGTGTCCTTCATAGCCTGTTAAGTTCCGGGGTTACGGTAAGGGAATAATCCCGCGACCCCGGCAGGCGTTGGCCCTCTGAGAGGGGGGCCCCGTCATTATGCTGACGCTCTTTGAGGCGCGCGTGGGACACAACGCGCCGTCGACCCGGGCATGGTCCTTGGTCGGGCAGCGAGTTGCCCTTTACTCGCTGCCCGCATGCCCGCGCCTACGGTGGCCGGAGATCATCGAGCGACGTCCGTCGCCGTGGGCGCCTACCACTGCGGCTGGGGCGGAGGGAGGACGCTGTCCTCTCTCGCTCGCGGCCTGCCTCCTCCTTTACGAGCATTACTGCCTCGCAGAAGGAGCTGACCGCTTCCCACTCCGTCTCGCCCCGCAGCATGGCCGCAACCAATGCCGGGCGCAAGAGGTCTCCGCCTATCGCAGCCGTGAGGACACGTCGGTGCTCCGCCCAAGCTGGGCATTCTTGCACCGTATGCTCCACCGTGTCCTCCGGGCGATCTTCGCAGTGGTGACACCCAGGCGTCTCGTCCTTTCGCATCAGACACAGGTACCTCCCGAAACTTCCGTGTCCGGTGAGGACCTGCGTCAAGCGGTAGGTCAGGACGCCATGACTTCTTTCCAGCCACTCCTCAAAGAGGGGTCTTACCGCCGCAATTGCGGCGTGCCCGGCCTTCGGTCGCGACAGTCGTTCCTTCCATACTGCCCTGAGATCGCGCCGGAGCTCTTCCCACCGCGCCTCGACTTCTCGAGGCAGCGGGGTCTCGCCCCGGCGCTGCGCCTCCACGCGCCACTCATAGACGCGCTGGAGGGCAGTCGCCTCCAGATCCCAAGGCAGTAATCCGGCTAGGAGGTTGGCCGATTCGCCGGCAATCGTGCGGTATCCCCGGATCATTCGGATAGCCATGACCCTCTGGCATGCGACCAGCTTCTGTGGTCGCGTCCGGATGCTCAGGGCCCACACAGGGGCCCCGTAGAGGGCCATGGACCGTACGACACCAGCGTACAGCCTACGGCAGGAATCAAAATATAACTTGATAAAAACGCGATATGTGTGTTCGTTGCGCTCCTTCAACAGGATGGAACTTGGACAAAGAAATTAAATGATTTGTTTGTTAGGATTAAAGAGTTATTATGCATTTAAAGTATTTAATATTAATATCAACATTAGCAAAAACGGAATGTCATATTGAATGAAGCCAGTGTAAAAGAATGAATGATTGTCCTTTTTTCATTTTTTATCTGTGTATAATATTTCAACCATGGATGATCTTTGGACTAACTGATCTTCAGTTGGTCTTAGATTTGTAATATGAACACATTTTAAGCCTGGTACTAACTTTAATACCGTAACAATCCTAGACTATTTAGTCCAGGTTTAAACCAGTACTAACTCTAACTTTTGTAATAAGACGGTTAAAGTCTGACAACCAGTCTTACCATGGAGTATCGTATTACCCAGTTACTGAGTTGTGGAGGTCCGATAGGCAGTCGCTCCATGTAAAATACTGATATTCAGCTGCATCTGGTTCGACTGGAAGCCGACCCCAATATACATAGTTGGGAAAAGGCAGGCAGATGAACTGGGAGGTTAGAATTTTTATTAGAAATATTTGCGTAGGTTCACGGCTCAAGCAGAAAGGCGTACAACATAAGCTGCTACCATTCACCGCAGCCGAGTGGCAAAAACTAATGTAAATAATTATTATGTTCGCTCAGAAAAAGCTTGGTTTAAATATTATCGAGCCGATGCCGACCGTTGCTTTTTGTCGGCACGAGCTCGCTTTGAGAGGTTTCATTAATGTTGTTGGTGACTTTGTTGTTTAACATAAAACCTTTTTAAAAAAAAATCAAACCGACGAAACATCGAACTGAAAAGCAAAAAATAAATTTTGAGGCGGCGCCAAACAAACAAACATATAAATTAACTATTTGAAAAGCAGAATAACTCGTTGTATAGCTTGTCGTAGACGTCGTGGTTGAATAGCTCGTCGTTGATTGTTTCTTTGGCGCCGCCTCAAAATTTATTTTTTGCTTTTCAGTTCGATGTTTTGTCGGTTTGATTTTTTTTAAAAAGGTTTTATTTTTTACTTTTGAGTTTCCTATCTCGTGTCAATTTCTGTAACTAAAAAAAATATAGGTATTTTTAATATATATAGGTATATTTTTGTTAACTATTGACGACCCCCTGCACCTGCTTTCTGTCTTCATTCTCAAACTCTCAACGACTGTCATACCCCAGCTACGTCTAAAGTGCTCATCAAGATGAGTGAAATGAGCCCAAATACGATATAGTTGCTGTTAACTGTTATGGATCTCTTGCTACTGCCCTCTGTCACCATCCGCAGACCCTCGATGACAATTATACCCCAGCTAGGTATAAAGTTTTCATCAAGACTAGTGAAATGAGCCCAAACACTATAAAGGTGCTGTTAACTGATGAGGACCTCTTGCCCCTGCTATCTGTCACCATCCTCAGACCCTCGATGGCAATGATACCTCAGCTAGGTCTAAAGTTCTCATCAAGCTGAGTGAAATGAGCCCAAACACGATATAGCATTGGGACTGACTTCACAAAATAACAGGGATCTGGAGTTGATCTGATGATGGTGACGCCATCATGTTATGTTCTCCACATCTCTACTGTATAATAATGTCCTCAGAACTACAATTGTTAACTTTATTTCAACAGACTCGGTCCATAATTGAAAATTATGTAGGAATTTTGACATTTAATTCCTTTTTTTCTACCCTTAGCGGCCGATTTTAGTTTTGAAATTTAAATGGGACCAACTTTGAGATAAACTCTTTCCAACACAAAAAGAATTTTTGAAATCGGACCACGTTAGGAAAAGTTATGCGTGGTCATACATAAAAAAAAAAAAACAAATATACATGTCGAATTGAGAACCTCCTCCTTTTTTTTTTCGTCGGTTAAAAAGTATTGTCGAAGTTGACTTAAATAAATTCCTTACCTTTCTTTTACTGTATATATTTAACAAACATAGATACCTATTATTACATTGGGAGAGCACACAATTACCTGAGCTCAAAGTATGTTTAGCCGACCCGAACATAACCGATGTTGATGTGTTTACCAACAATAGGTAAAGATAAGCCAAAGGAAATCAGGGGTACTGCTATTTAAGCACGAAACCCGTAGCTTCGGCCGACTCGGGCGTTTTTATTCTTAAATCTCACGGACATAAGATTAGTTACTGATATAAACTAAAAATTAGTTACAAAATCATTGGACAGTTGCCTCGACTCCCGATGTGTCAGAACTTTTGAATTGTAAACTAATAGGGAATACGGTTTGCTCAAAAGTTTCTAGGTACTATTATTTCTAACGCTGGTTTCACATTTTGGCGACAGTCGCGCGACAGAAGCGCGGCAGAAGCACATTCCTTTACATTTTATATGAACAGCCGCGTATAAGCAGCGTCTGTCGCGCGACTGTCGCCCAAATGTGAAAGCAGCGTAAGAGCCCGTATTTTCGTTAAAGTGAGTTGATCCCCTGAAACAATAAAATTGTTTACAGTCGGCATTGTTGTTCATTGGGCAGGATCTGCTCGTATTATTTTGCCTTTTAATTATTAGTGAGTAACAATTAATTATTTATCTCAGATTTCCAAGAAGAAAATGATAAATAATGGAAAGTTTTGTAGTAGTTTTTGTCAATAAATTATCTCTTGTCTCTTTTAATTATTAGTGAGTAATAATTAATTATTTATGTGGGATTGGTGCAAGACACATTACGAGTGTGGAATGGAACGCAGACGAATGAGTGAAACGGAAGAATGAAAGGAATGAAGAAAAGAACGAAAAGGATGGACGGGGAGTGTTCTTGGAGAGAGCGAACGGTGTGGACGAAAAAAGACGATTTTAAAGTAGATTTCCTGCCATCGTAGTTACGAATTTAAATAAAAAAACAATTTATAAAGTCAAAGGAGTTTATTTGAAGACAAGAACCCACCGCCCACATTATCCCGATTCTACATTGATCTCAGATTTCCAAGAAGAAAATGATAAATAAGGGAAAGTTTTGTACTTTTTGGACACCAAATAACACACAACAGACAGATCTAGGATCGTAAACAATCTTTTGAGGAATGTTTCCACTGTTTGAAATATCAAACCTTGACGTAATTTGCAAAATATACTAATGTAGTTGTTTTCAGTCTTATTATTACGAATTAACTATTCATGTAAAAGAAAAAATGAGTTCGTGGACAAAGTGGACCTGCAGCTGACTTTCTAAACATGTCGACCACGAAGCCAAGCACACGCAACGTAGTCAGGCGTCCCACTAGATGGACGTACGACATCGTAAATCGCTGGCTACCGATGCCTGGATGCAAGTGGCGGATTGTCGGTTGGCCTAGCGGTCTATGAAAGAGGCTTTTGTTCAAAAAGTGGTTTTTTAGTTAGGCCTTTGGTCATAGACTTACTTCTAGCATAAGTCTTGTATGAAGTTTCACTTATTATAGATTTAACTCATTTTGTTCTTTTAAACAAAGATTCTTGAATTGCTATAATCTAGATAGTCAGGCTAGATATAACCGAGCAAATGTTCCATTATTTTACATTGCCTTTCCTCAGTTTGAGCATTATTTTAATTGATGTTAATAAAGGGAACGTAACAGCATGATCCGCAGTTTAGGTAATTACATAGTGACCCTACGTAACTGAAAGCCTAATGTAACTAAGTTTCGAGCTTAGAAAAGGCGAGGAGAACAGTAAGGGCTCATGTACACGACGCCGCTGCCGCGCCGCCGCCGCTCCGCCACCGCGCCTCTAGGCTGTGTACACAGTCGCTACCGCGCCGCCTCCGCGCCGCCGCCGCTCCGCCGCCGCGCCGCCGCCGCTCCGCCGCCGCGCCGCCGCCGCTCCGCCTCCGCGCCGCCGCCGCGCTGGCACCACGAATCCAATTCGCTAGTGTTTTATTTATCTGAAAAAGGAGGTTTCTCATTTCGGCCATAATGTTTTTTTTAATGTTTATTCGCGGATAACTTCTTTGTTCATGAACCGGTTTTGATGATTCTTTTTTTGTTGGAAAGAAGATATTTCTTACTATTTAGCTCCACTCGATTTCTCTGGTCTTCCAGCATCAAACCCTAATCTCCATATCATGGGACCGACTTTAAAATACCTCCGTTCCAACAAAAAAAATCATCAAAACCGATTCATAAACGAAGAAGTTATCCTTGAATTATCAAAAAAAAAAACATTATATGGCCGCAATGAGACATCTCCTTTGTTAGATAAATAAAACACTAGCGAATGGCATCGCGGTGGCGGCGCGGAGGCGGCGCGGCGGCGGAGCGGCGGCGGAGCGGCGGCGGAGCGGCAGCGGAGCGGCGGCGGAGCGGCAGCGGAGCGGCGGCGGCGCGGTAGCGACCGTATACACAGCCTAGAGGCGCGGTAGCGGCGCGGCGGCGGCGCGGCGGCGGCGTCGTGTACATGAGTGCTAAAGACTCAGAGCGTATTGAGGATAAAATATAAATGTCGAGCTGTTTAGAAAAAAAAATGAATTCATCGATCCAGAGACGCGCGGAGGGGATTTAAACTTTACCAAGTTATATAAACGAGTTGGTCGATCCTCTGCTAAACCACCACCCACAAAAAAATAAATAAAAGGAACCCTAAAAAAAACGAACCAAACGAAAACAAAGCAGTGTTGCCCCATCGGCTGCCATGCTCGAAATCAGTGTGGCAAGCTGCACTGTTGCGCAACTAACACCGTAATGACAGCAATGCTGCGGCAGCACTGCTCGTGCACTCCCCAACCCATGCAAGAGCCACCCCGCGATATAGTTTTAAAGTAGCCCCTAGATAAGGATAGACCTAGCCTGTCCCTTGCTGTCCTCCCTCAGTGACGCCCTAAGCCGAGGTACGTACCTCACAGGGGCTGCCCTTAGCGTGTGGTCACTTAATTTGTAGTATTTTCGTTTTTTTTCAACCCCTTGCTTTAGAATAATTTAAGGCATCCACAGAAAAGTCCGGTTAAGCAGCTCACAACCTCCTCTAGATTGACCTGCGAGATATTATTAAACCTTACCGATGCCTTGTTTCAAAACTATGTAATGTAGAACTGATGAATGGGCGTATCAACAAAACCATTTTACAAAGTATTTTTAAGTGGTAAACTCAACAATTGTACAAAGTATGAAATACTTTGTTAATAATATGTACAAATATTTACAAAACATGCAGTTGCCTGTTTGAATTACGATATTAAATTCAATGGTTTGTTTGCTTAGGGTTGTTACATTGAATAAAATACCAAAGTAAGTTGTGATGTCAAAGGAAAAAAATAATAACATCTAGTCGTCCCCATAATGTTTCTGTTTGTTCCATTTCTAAATTTTACATTAGTTAAGGTTTTTTTTTTTGTATCTGTACTTTCTATTGCGACAAAACCGAACTCCACGCGGACAAAGTCGTGAAGAAAAGCAAGTCATAAAATAAACTCTGTAAGTGAATGACCGACTCATAAACAAAAGTGCTTTCAAATGTTAACTGAATCAAAACAAATGTTTAGAGTGTGAGTGAAGGTGTACACAACACTCGAGACTGTAACAATACGTATATTTCAGGCTTGACTTACGGCTACAAATTACACGTCACCCCAAAATAACAACAAGACTGTGCTTATCCAAGCACGTATGACATTCAAAATAGGAAGTCATTATATGTATATTATTTCTATAAACGTAAACACTTCCCCGCTGCCTCGCTTAACTCGTGACCCTGTGGCCTCGGCTAAGCCACCATTTAATATAATACATAAAGTGGCCTTTGTTCTACAAAACAAAACCCTCCAACAATAAAGGTTTTCATAATATGTTTATTGTTATTTCTACGCAACAATTCGTACCGTACACACACACATGTTAGGATTCTTTGGCCTTTGCATACATTTTGTATGAGTTTTGGACTGGAATTCAACCGCGTTGTGCAAGGAATAGGGGTTAAGCTCCGTTCACGACTTCGGGTGATACAACTTCACGCGACATGTACACATTGGGACAAGGCATGTTTTAGTACAACTTAGGTGGATTTCATTTGCTTTACCGGCCTACTGTGGATGCCTTAAGCATTATGCCTCATAGGCAATGGGACTAGGGGAAGGGTAGACGCTTTGGGAGAATGTCTTGAGTAAAATGACTTTCAAAAAGTGCAGATTTTATCCAGCCTATTCAAAATAAATGACTTATATTTTCTTTTTTGGAATCAAGGTTACTCGAAATGATGTGCTACATTCAACTTCTTTCATTTTGTTTTTGGTACAAGACGCTTGAATCTGTAACTCGTGGTCGGGGCAGATGAGGACTCGCGATTTAATATAATGCTGTGGTACTTAAAATTATTACCTATGGTGATGTTATAATTAGCGAAATAATTTTAAACCATTTAAGTTTAAGTTGTGTGTTTTATGCCGATTATTTTCTGTTTGAAGGAATGCTCACTGTTAAGCCTTATCTATCTTTTACTCTAAAGTTTAAATTGCTAAAGTAGAATAAAATGACTAAAATATTATATAAAAGTGATCATTTTAGTACTTACACATTTTCCTATGGACTTATGGACCATTATTATTGTGTTTTTCAAAATGTTTTTCCTCAACCATTTTATCCGTTGCTTCTAAAATAAATGTAAATATCAAGCAAAATTATGCAAATAACACGTTTTACACAAAACATGATCAATTACGGCTGTGTTTATTATTCTGGCAGCCATTCCGCGAAATGACTACTCTAGTATTCAACGCTGTGTACGCAATTTGTTTGGGACGAGTGTTGCGGTCGAGTGGTCTCGCCAATCTTCGGAAATGATCGGAAATCACGGAAAGTGCGGTGACATTTTTATTTATTTTTGTACTAAATAAATATACTGTGGGAGGAAAAGTGAAAGTAGTAGTATGTGTACATATTATACTACTACTTTGCAGTTTTAGTAGTTATAGTTGTAGTTTTCGAACACGACTTTTCACGTTTTTGTAACGTAAACGAGAACTTTGACTTTAAGTTAGTTCCTCGTTTGTGCTTGAGAGGCGCTTTTTTAAATTTTCCAAACAATAAACGTCGTAAATACTTCAAGTACGCTTTATGTAAAAACCCGAAATCTTGTGATAAGGCTTCAGAAAAATGTTGCGAAAAGGTATAGGTACAGTATCTAGAATTTTCTTTCATCATCATCATCATCAGCCGAAGGACGTCCACTGCTGAACATAAGCCCCCTTAGACCGCCACGCCGAACGACAAAATTCGCCACTTGCATCCATCGGCTGCCCGCGACCCTCACGATGTCGTCGGTCCACCTAGTGAGAGGCCTGCCTACGCTGCGTTTTCCGGTCCGTGGTCGCCACTCGAGAACTTTTCTTCCCCATCGGTTGTCAGTTCTACGAGCGATGTAGCCTGCCTATTGCCACTTCAACTTGCAAATCACTCAATTATGCACTCAATTTATGAGCTATGTCGGTGACTCTGGTTCTTCGCCGAATATCCATGTTCCGGATTTTATCCCGCAAAAAAACTCCGAGCATAGCTCTTTCCATTGCTCGTTGAGTGACTCTTAGTCTCTCTAAGAGGCCAGCAGTCAAGGACCACGTTTCGGAGCCATATATCATCACTGGCAACACACACTGGTCAAACACCCTTGTCTTGAGACACTGTGGGATTCTCGATGAGAAGATATTATCACGTAGCTTCCCAAACGCTGCCTGCCAATCCGAGTTGGATTCTTCGGGCGACCTCTTTCTCGAAGTTGGACCTACCTAACTGAACAATCTGTCCAAGGTAGTAATTTTCTTTATTGAGGTAAAAAATATAATTTTGAATCAAGCACCATGATTGTGGGTTGACTAGTTAAGTAAATTAAACCGTGAAACCATAAAACAGTCTTTAATTTATCTGTTTTCATAACAATCTGATAGATTGCAATTAACCTGAATTAATCTAATGAAAAGTCCATCGCGTCGGTTAGATTATTTTAAAATATCTGATACATTTGATTCTTCCAAGGAGACGCGTACGGTCAGCCAAGAAAGTGGTGTACCAGTTTTGATTTAGTTTCCCGGTCATCGAAAATTACAACAAGGTTCGTTATAAAAAGATATTACTGAAAGAGACAACATTATCATGACGTAAACCTATGTATTTAGTATTCATACGTCATATGTCACATATAAGTACATGACATTTTAACCTTTAGTATAAATGAAAAGGACATTAGTTTCTACAAAGCAATTGAAATGTTTCCAAACAAAAGTAATAAAAACTATTTAAATAGACAACCGAATTCCATTTGAAAAAGAAAACTGACAATTGACATTTTGTCAAATATATGCAAAAAATCGATATATTTTCCGTGTTATTTTTCAATCAACTGCATATAAAATCATCTCAATGCCTGCCAACTTGACCATTGCCGAAAGAGCACAAATAATTGCCCAATTTAATGAGGGTAGCAGTATCAGTGCGATATCCCGGAATTTGAATATATCGAGGCGTTCTGTCCGCTTTTGGATTCGTCAATGGTTTTAAGCCCACAAAACATTTTGCGGAGATGTTCGATGTGAGTGCCCAAACAATAAGGAATCACCACATGCACCACAGGCATTACGCCAAGAAAATATATTTGACGGATGCTCACAGACTTGCTCGTCTGAACTTCGCCAGAGAGCACTTAGAGTTTGATTGGTTTAATACAGTGTTTTGTGATGAAAAAACGTTTAAATCCAGTCAGCACGGACGTCTTCACCTTTGGCGATATAATTCAACACGGTATAAAGATGATCATGTAATTCCAAATAGAGAATCAGGTCGAATTTCCGTAAATATTTGGGGCTGGATGAGTGCGGATGGTGTAGGAGAATTGTGTTCTCTACCTCCTCGAGCGACGGCTGTAAATTATATCGACGTGCTTCAGAATGCAATGCTACCGACAGTCCGTAATGTTTACCCGGAGAACGAAGTGCCACAATTTGATTTTGTTCAAGATAATTGTTCAATTCATAATGCGAGGATCGTAAGAGCCTGGTTTCGTTCACACACTGACGTAAGGGTAATTCAGTGGCCCTCAAGATCGCCGGACCTCAACCCGATAGAAAATCTTTGAGGCCTTATGGTCCAACGATGGTCGCATCAAAATGAAAGAACCAAACAAGCTCTTATTAGTCACTGTAATTATATTTGGGAGGAAATGCGGGGAACCGATATTTGCTCACGGCTTGTTGGTTCAATGAGGTCTCGTCTTTTAGAGGTTATAGAGGCCAACGGCGGTTACACCCGTTTCTAATTTTTAAAAATTTTCAATATCTTCTAAATATTACTATATATGCTATGTTTTTGTTTGTTATAAGTATTTTAAAATTGATTGTAGAAATTTAATAAAAGGATAAATCTATTTTTAGCTTGTTTTTTATTGATATTGTAATTACAAGTTTACAGAAATTGTAGGTTTGTGGATTCGCCTTGTGCCTTTACAATTTTATGTAACTTGTTGATTACAATTCTGAATTTGTAGATACAATTTTGTCATCAAAATCTACAGCCCCCCGCCGTTGATTTTACGACGTCATTGGTTCCATCAAGTTCAAACTAAGAACAGCTGTCACGTTACAAACAGTAATAGTCGTTATCAATAATCAGATAAAGACAGCAATAGAAGTTGTCAGATCGATCTGCAAGCGAAACTAATCTTTATCACCTATGAATCTGCAAGCGATATTCAACCTTAGGGTGGTACACCACTTTCTTGGCCGACTGTACCAAGGAGCCCGTGCGTTCTCCTTCCTTGGAAAGAGGACGCTGATACATATTTTTTATACATATTTTATTTTTCTTCTTACGTAAGCCAAAATTGGCGATGATAATATAATGACACTTTTAAAATTGCCAATACATCACAAGCAAGTGCAGTTTTCACTAGCTTTTGAAGTCACGCTTGAATTTTGATACGTTATTATCTTTGTAATAATAATAATATGCATTAATCCAACGAAAGAAAAAAACATGTATCCATTATTTTTCAAAACTCTTTCTGGCGGACTAATTTTTGCAATTTATTGATTCTATCATCATGCCTTTTATTTATTTTTTTGTCTTATTCAGCGGTATTAGGACATTACTAGCCACATGTCAACGATACGCAACTGAACATGGCTTAAGGCGAGCTTCTAGTAGTTTTTAAGATTTTCAAACGTCTGAAAGTCTCATTAACAATGATATTTTTAATAAATAAAAATCATAATATTAAAGTTGAACATATCCTCGAGTGAATGGTAAAGATAGAAACACGAATTGGAATAATTGGCTCGATACAAAAAAAATTCAAAGTTCGGTCTATGCTTTTTATTTTTTGGACTTTATGGCATAACTACTATGAGTTATTGAAAGGATGTTGTTTTAAATTGTAGAAAATACTAGTATCTAAATTCTGTAAAGACAGTTTTTCAATTAATAACAATTTTAATTCATAAAAAGACGTCAATATGTTTGGGCACATACGCCGTTTTATTCTGACCTCACATTCACTATCGTCCTCTCATCTTTTGCCTTTTACAAGTAGTGTCATCACTTTCGTTCCTTGACGAATCAGTCAGCCAGCGTGGCTCTTACAGGCTAGACCTGTGACACTTTTTTTCAGATCGCGGCTGTCAGATTTTCGTAATAATAAAATTGGTAATGGATAAAAAGATCGAGAAAATACAAACGAATGATACGTAGGCTTATAGATTATTCAAAACTATGTTTCGATGTGTTCAATGGGACGTGATTGTAAACGGACATGACTGTAAATAAGTCACGTAAACTTTCTTTTTTCAATAACAAATTATTTTTATTAATAAATCAAGAATAAAATAAACCAAAATTACTGAAAATCATCGCAGGAAATTCCTGACGACCCTTACAGAACAAACAAGGGAAATGTTAGAATACGTATGATTCTATACATTACGTTCCTATCAATATAATAAATTACTCACAGAGATATTATATCAATGCTTTCGTGATATCGTACTATTGTTGTCGGAAGGTTCCTCTGTGTCCATCCCCCTCCCATCTAATATTTATGCATCTAAATACAATTTCACATGAACTAATGATAAATGCACTGATTTGCAGTCAACAATTTGAGATAGTATGTAACTGAAAACGACTTCTAATCGTATCAAACTGCGATATAGGATAAGAAGCACTTCACTTTTATTATTATTTATTTAGTTTCGTCACAGATTTTAACAATTTCGAAGAAACAGGAATAAAATAAATTAAATGAAAACTGCTGTTGTCATTTTTAATACTTCAAAATTACTTGTCAACTACAAATAAGGCATAGCACCCACCACCCTGTTAAATATCGCCTATAGTATAATGCTGCGACTATGATGAAAAATTGGTGGTCATTGCTGTCTCACCGCGTGTTCGGTACAAGTTGCTTCTCGCTCTATTGATAGCTTTGGAGTATAAAAGATCAGTACTGGGCTCATGCTTTTGGAGTCGATAGATAATATCTCTAAAGGTTTCATTTATCAGAAAAGTGATATTAAAACCTTGTCCCAAAAAAATACTGTGGATAAGATATTATAGAATGAAGATTTATTTATAAAGAGGTTCTGACATTAAACTGTATACTATACCTGTACCTCATATGAGTAAAAAACTACTAAATCCACGCCGCTGCTCGACTAATATCCATTTTACGCGGCGCTTGTGTCTGTCATTACATCGAAATGCATCAAAAATTAGTACAAACACCAGATGGTGGAGGACAGGGCGTCAAGCATCCTTAGCTTTCCACTCTCGAACATATAAAGATATCACGCAACCAGCTTTGTGAACGCACGATAGTAAAAGGAGCGTGTGTTTGGGGCTTTTTTTAGCGTGGTAAAATAATCGAATGAGTCCTCCTACCCAGAGCAGGCCGGGAGGGACTGTCAGACTCGGAATACTTAGTAAAATCTACGATTTATTTCAATAGCCCTTTACGTTCTGGGGTCACGGTATTGTATTCGTTTGTCCGCGACCCAGGTAGGCCCTCTAAGGGGGAGCCCCGTTATTGTGCTGTCACTTTTTCCGGCGCGCGTGGAACACAACGCACACGCCCATGCCCATGCGCGCGTGTGTTTGGGGCTTAACGATAATTGGGTATTGTCACTTTCGTAAGGTATGCCAATTATCATTAATTTTCTACCAAAATAGTAGTTTTGTTCGTAATCTCGGGACATCAAAATGTTATAAAATAAATTTAAGACTGTGAATGATAAAAATATTCACAAAATATTAATCCACATCAATAAAGATTTCTATCATTTTGTTTTGGTAAATGTTTCGACATCCTTATATTAAAATATTTCTACTAGAGTAATACATGTATTTTGCGTAAAGGGAACACTGTAAAAAATGTTGAAGTTGAAGAAATGAAATACATAAAACTTTGGGTTGCAATCATTTGGCGATAGTGGCGCCTGCTGGTGGCGGTGTGTGGCAACTTTCTCCAAGCATGAAACAACGTCTCCTTAAGCATAACGTCGCCTTAATGTTTAATGTTGAAAAAAGTAGGTACATTGTGTTTGAGGCGGGGACTAGGTACCACCATGATGTTCCACCCATGCTGCTAAATGGAGTTCCACTTAAGCGAGTGGAACAATTTAAATACCTCGGTCACCTGGTATCCGCTGAGCTCAAGGATAACGCTAATATTGAAAGGGAGCGGAGGGCTCTGTCCGTGCGTGCGAATATGGTAGCCCGTAGGTTCGCACGCTGTACTGCAGACGTGAAGGTTATGCTGTTTAGAGCATTCTGCACAACCTTTTATACGTGCAGCCAATGGGAGAAATATTCGCAGGCGTCGTATGGAGCCCTCCGTGTCCAATACAATAACGCCTTCAGAAAACTGATGGGGTTACCATGGCGTTGTAGTGCATCAGGGATGTTTGCAGCGGCTGGGGTAGACTGTTTTTACACCATAATGCGGAAACGCGCAGCATCTTTGGTCGCTCGGGTCATGGCTAGCCCTAACAAGGTTCTGAGGATGATTGCTGGCAGAGTGGATTGTCCATATATAACCCATTGCTGTCAGTTACATGTTTCTTCGTATCGTGTTGTTTACTAACACTAATTTTAAGAACAATGTTACTAACCCCCTAATATGAGTTTATAGCTCGAAATAAAGAATTTGAATTTGAATTATTCAAATAAATCACACTCGGTGTTTTCATTTTTTTTAATCCAGTTCTCTGTGAAACATTCTGAATTTAGATAACTTTTTAACATGCTATTTATTGGATAGCAACAATACGAAATATTTTTTCAACAACTATCCCAGCAAATAAATCATTGCTCTCAAACACGATGGTTTAAAAATTGACATTCAAAAAGTGCTTTGGGCAAAAATGTAACTGACATTTTCAACTAACGTTTTTTTCGTTTGTTTTAAAATGATATTTAAATTGAATTTACATCAATCTATCGATGTCGAGTGTAGAACGTAAAACAGAAATACATTTGTGCTATTCTACTACAGGTAGAAATTACAGTTAATAGAAATCTCTAGTTCTAGACAGCACGTTTTGCTGAAAACTTTATTGTAAGACATTGTTGGTAGACATCTCGGTCCGTGTTGACAGATTTCCGTTCATAGATAGCACATATTGCAGTAAACTTCTTTCATAGAAACCACTGTCTTTTGCCAGGGTATCTTGGTTGTGAACTAAGATACCTGGAAAAAGAAAGTATCTTTAAGTCTTCACGACTGAAAATGATGTCAAGGACAATTATTTTGTTCAAAGTTAAAAATGCCGTCACAAGCATTAAACTCTGCTGTAATAAAGAAAAATAATTATAATGAAGATATATATAATGAAGATTTTGTAAAATAGCTTTGATTGCAATATTTTGTTAAAATGTGAACACCATGTACCTTTTTGATTTTTGTAATTCTTATTATTTAATTATTTTCTTTTATAATTTATTTAGTCTATATTTTCAAGCTACATTGCTTCCACATTATATATTATTTCAAATGATGTTATAAAAATATTGTAACAGATGTTTAAAAAGAGTAAGTATGGAGTTTCTTGCCCATTCTTCTCCATACAACCTACCTTAGCGAATGGGTGTAGAATCAATCCCATCCCATCCCTTTCCTTAATTTTAATATTCGACGTTTAAAAGTGCCTCACCGATGGCCTATTTAAAATAAATGATTTGACTTTGACTTTGATATAAGTGGGTCTTTTTAACCGACTTTAAAAAAGGAAGAGGTTCTCAATTCGGTCGGTATGTTTTTTTTTATGTATGTACATCTTTTACTCCGAGGTTTCTAGTCCGATTAGTGTCATTTTAATTCCCATAAAAATTAAAATGACAATTTCATCCAATTTGGTTCAGCACTTTTTATTTTGTGAGCATTTTTATTGATTTCGGCTACTTGGATGACATTACTTTTTGCGTGTTTGTTACGCGATTACTCCGCCAATTGTGGACCGATTTTCAAAATTCTTTTTTTGTTGTACTAGGGATCGTTCACCTTAGGGAATACTACAAGTTTCATCGAAATCTGTTCAGCAATTTTTGAGATAGGGAATTTTATTAGCATGTGTACATGAGCGATGTTAATACCAGTGCCACGGATTACAAATTCTAGTGCACTTGTAAGGAAATGATGTATTTGACAAGAATTTGGGTTGATTATTTAAACTAAAAATAGTAAAATAAAAAACCTATAAAAAAAATTAACCGACCTCAAAACAACCACAAAAAAACCGGCCAAGTGCGTGTCGGGCCACGCACAGTGTAGGGTTCCGTAGTTGCCCATCAAAATACTTATGCGAACTAACTAAACTGATTCGCTGAATTTAATTTTAAAAAGAAGAATTTTCAAAATCGGTCCAGGAGTCTTTGAGAAATCGGGGAAAATACATAAGAAAAAAGATTACAACGAATTTAGAACCTCCTCCTTTTTTTGAATTTAGTTAAAAATAGTTGACGATAAAAACCTACCTATCCCCAAAAAGCATACATAAAAAAGCTGTAAAAATAAAGTTGACAAACTTACATTTGCAGTTGTCTCCGATACATTTTGTTTAAGAAAATATGATATCCAAGTACATTTTATAAGTTGGTCGACTATTACTCGTAAAGTTGTAAAGCCTACTTAGTCATGATAATTTTCTTTTAAATTTCGTTATATATACTACTACTATTGTGAATTTTTTCACACCCCCAAACATAACAGTTTAGCTGGTAGAGGGGGGGGGCACTCGAATCGAGCAAAATTTAGCACTTTAAAGGCTTAATATTTCACAAACGAATTTTTTTATCAAAAAATTGTTAATGGAAACTATCATTATTTTTTAATGGCCTATTTAATGATACCCCACACTAAGGGGTACGCGAGAAAAAAAAAATCCTCACTTTACGTGTAAGTACTGGAGGTACCCTAAAAAAAAAAATTTAAGAGATTTTATTTTACCACTTTTTCGGCACAACAAATCCGTATATTTACACCAAATTACAGCTCTCTAGTACTGTGCGTCTCTGAGCTAAACTGCGGACAGACGGACGGACGGACGGACATGGCGAAACTATAAGGGTTCCTTGTTGACTACGGAACCCTAAAAATGGTAAAATAACCTACAAAATAACTTTTCTTTCGGAAGGCGGTGGCAAAAAGAGAACGAAATAAAAAATAAAGCCACCGATTTTGTAGGTTATTTTACCCTTTTTTGTGGTTGTTTTTGAAGTCGGTTATTTTTTTTTTTAAGTTTTTTTTATATACAGGATTCCAAGGTCTCACTTCCAAACTGGGTAAAATTTTCAACAGGTTCTGGGCCCAGCACGCTGCCACTGCGCCACTCTGCTTTGTTGTAGGAGAATTTTTAAATAGGTTTCATTGTGAAAACCTTCTTTTGTAGCTGGCCGTTTCGAATTAGTAAATTGTCTTTTTGACAGATGTTTTTATGACTACCGAAGTCTCCTGAACTGAAACGACGTTACACTATAGGTTATTTTCGTAAGGTTTTTTCGTGAGGTGAGGTGAGGTGAGGTGATCTTGAACCCCGATGAAACTATGCGATACCCTAAATATTACTACAAATTGACAAGCTGAACAATGAACATGTTCTCATTCAAAATTTGATGTTGATAGCGCAATTACCTTGGCATGTCAATGACCGCAGAGCGATGCAATTCCCTCCAATTTATTTCGTATGATAGGTGTCAATTTGCACCACGGCTAGATAGTTGACAATTCTCCCGCTTCTACCCCGTTCTTATACAAATTTTCAAAAGAAGCATTTACCTATCGTAAGCATAACAAAGACAGGGCTTACCATTACTAGTATTATTTTATTTAAAGAAATTGGAGGTGTCATTGATAATTTAATTTATAAAATTTGATATTTTTTATACATGTAAATGATCCGTGTCGGTGACCATTTCCACGTTTTTAACATTCTTCAAAAAAATTAGGTTTTCAGAGTCATCATCCATCATCATCAACCGGAAGATGTCCACTGCGGAACATAGGCCTCCCCCTTAGACCGCCTCGCCGAACGACAATTTTCCACTTGCATCCATCGGTTGCCCGCGACCCTCACGATGTCATAGATCCACCGGTCAGGGTAATTCGGCCCATAAATGTTCGTGTGTATATCAAACCCTTTGGGGAATACAGGCCTGATGTTATGTATGTTCACTTGTTGACTTTTTAATTTTTTTTAGTTACCCTAACAGAAGACTACTTTAAAACAGATATTATTTGAAGAATATTATTTCAACATTTATCTGAAAATTTTGCAGAGGCAAAACAAAACAGTTTTATATGCTTTCGTAATATTACGTTACAAAGTCATTAAATAATTTACTAATCAGCGTTCCTACTCTTAGAGGGAAATTTAAGCCTTTGGGGCATAAACTAGGAGCTTAACATACGCAACCGGGGAAACTAACTAACATTAATTATATTTGATACAGCTTGAAACTAATAATAATTAAATGAGGCAAATCTTGCACGTACCTGGATGTTGCTTGATTATATGGGGTATTAAAGCCTTTAATTAAAACATTATTATCTTGGGGGATCGGTTGATGGGTCACGGGACTGTCTTGTCAAGTAACCGTGACCCTGGAACGTAAAGGGCTATTGAAGGTCCGTGGATTTAAGTCATTCATGTCTGACAGTAGTGACAGTCCTTCCCGCTCCACTCTGGGTGGGAATAATTGATTTGATGATTTTACTACGATAAAAAAGGGATCGGTATATAATATTAGGCGCGGGCCACACAGAATAGACGTAAGACGATGACGCGTCGCGAACATGCGAAAATGTATGAGAGTCGCGCCCGCGCCCCGTCTCTTCTATACATTTTGTATGAAAGAGACATTGAAGAGACATAGTCTCCACCCCGTCTGCGTCTTACGTCTTTTCTATGTAGCCCGCGCCTTAGGTACAAGCTTTAATTTAGTTTCACCTGTCCCGTTGCCTGTAATCAAATTTAACTTAAAGATCCACTTCCCGGTTTACCATTGTGCAAAAATTTTTTCACGTCTAAGTATATTGCTTGACAACATAAAATTATGATGACGTGGAGCAGTGATCTGATGAGAGCTGCCCCTGCAGTCTCGACATTAGACAGCGATATGACTTAGCGACAAAAATCGGTCGCTAAGTCATATCGTTGTCAAATTCCTTTCATCATCTGCCTAGCCTTTTCCCAACTATATTGGGGTCGGCTTCCAGTCGAACCAGATTCAGCTGGATATCAGTATTTTACATGGAGCGACTGCCTGTCGGACCTCCACAACCCAGTAACTGGGTAATACGATACCCCATGGTAAGACTGGTTGTCAGACTTTAGAGCTTCTGACTAACAGTAACGACTGTCAGAGATCTACAAATGACAGCCGGGACCAACGGCTTTACGTGCTTTCCGAGGCACGGAGGAAACTCGCTATGACAGATGGTCACCCATCCACAGACCAACCTCGGCAAGCGCGGCTTAACCCGGAAGATCGGCCTGTGCGGCTGTGATTATTTAGCCACGAGCTCCTCAAGTTGTCAAATTCCTTTAATAGACTTTAAACTTTATTTCCAAAACATAAGGTTGAAAATCTATTAAAGAAATTAGACATCGATTAGACTTAACGAGCAATTTTCGTCGTTACATTTGTCGAGACTGCAGGGCCTGGAAGGTGGCCATAGGAACTTTGTAATGAAACGCAGCAAACCTATCGAGTTAACACTCGTTTGATTCGTCTTGAATCCATTTTGAGAGCATTAGTAATGAAATAAATTCATATAAATAATTGAGATAAGTAAGATAAGTTAGTGGAACGACACAGAAAGTTAATATAACTATAATAGAAATAGTACCTACATTAGAGCTAGTGTATAGCTAAATTTAAAAAAAAAAAAATATTTACATAGGTAGGCATTTAAATGATATGCAGCGTGTATGCAATGAATTTCATAAGTTATTCGTATTAATACTTTATTGTGTGAAGCACGCAATAAAGTTGATAACAACGATAAAATTCTTCAACCTCAAATGCAAGTGCTTATTGTTCAAGTTTTCAGCCAAATGCTCTTACAAAATTTTACGTAATTTTTATCCCCACATATGTTTGTCTTGTCCTCACAATAGTTTTCAAGGAGCAATTAACCTTAGGAGACGCACTTTGTTTACTTAAGTGCTTCTAAAAATACTAGTTAGGTCAAATAAGCACTGCATAAATAAAATAAACGATATTAAGCGAAACCTGAGTCTTCGATTTATTTAAAACACTAATTGACTCTTCCCTTCGTATTTATTTAGATGGTGTAGACTTAAGGTCTAACTGACCCCATGTTTGCTAACCCGTATTTAAGTTGGTTTTTGCAGGAAGGTAGGCTGGTAACCCAATGTTTTTGTTAATTTAAAAGTCTTTTAACGTTTGAGGGTTGGTAAAAAGTAATTTCCGGCAATGATAATTTTAATTAACTTGTTTTTAGGGGTTCCGTACCAAAAGAGTAAAAAGGGGACCCTATTACTAAGACTTCGCTGTCTGTCTGTCCGTCTGTCCGTCTGTCACCAGGCTGTTTCTCAAGAACCGTGATAATTAGATACTTGAAATTTGATAAGACTACAGATGATGGATTTCTATTGCCGCGCTAACAACAAATACTTGATAATTTTTTTTAGATGATGATGCTTACAACCCTTCGTGGGCGAATCCGACTCGCACTTGGCTGTTTTTTTACCTCGTTGGTTTATTATTGGCAACCGCAACTGCGGATGACGTGAGTCCTAGGTTCGATTTAGAAATTCAATGTGTTAATATTTTTTCTATCAAACCCTCGATGGCAATGATACCTCAGCTAGGTCTAAAGTTCTCATCAAGCTGAGTGAAATGAGTCCAAACACGATATAGCGCTGTATCGTGTTTGGGCTGTCCCAAGAGTTCCATAACAATTAACAACAGCGCTGTTGTGATGAGAACTTTAGACATAGCTGGGGCATGACAGTCGTTGAGAGTTTGAGGATGAAGACAGAAAGCAGGTGTAGGAGGTGGTCAAAGTTAACAGAAAAAAAAAAATCAAACCGACGAAACATTGAACTGAAAAGCAAAAAATAAATTTTGAGGCGTGATCGATCAACGCGACTGATCTGATGATGGTGACGCCATCATGTTATGTTCTCCACATCTCTGCGATATAATAATGTCCTCAGAACTAAAATTTATTTAACTTTATTTCAACAGAATCGGTTCATAATTGAAAATTCTGTAGGAAGATTTACAATTAGTTCCTTTTTTTCTACCCTTAGAGGCGGATTTTAGTTTTAAAATTTAAATGGGACCAACTTTGAGATATACTCTTTCCAACAAAAAAAGAATTTTTGAAATCGGACCACGTCGGGAAAAAAATATGCGTGGTCATACACTAAAAAATATATATATATATACATGTCGAATTGAGAACCTCCTCCTTTTTTTTTCATCGGTTAAAAAGGTAAGTAATAGAAAACAAACATACGCGTACTTTCAAACAAAACACTACCAATATTATTTTAAAACCTTAACATTCTGACAGAATTATATTTGTGGGCTAAATAGGTCCCATAAAAAGCAAATGTTACATGCGCGACATGAAATACTGATTTGAATGTCTACGTGGAATATTAGATAAACAAAAGAATCTAATTAAAATTGCTAGGTCACCTATTCTACCTTTTACCCCTCATTTGTGCAGCTTTTCATGCTTTTAGGCACACTATTGACACTACTAACACTTTATTGACACTAGGAACTATCGCTATACTCATTTTGTTGGTTTATGAAACCGACAACGAACAACCGAAAACGACTTTGTTAGGTGTGTAGGTACACACCTAACAAAGTCGTTTACTCTTCCCGCAGTTCTCAGGTTTCCTTACCTACTTACCGGGAGCCATTCTTCATAAACACGTACAAGCCCTTCCCGTTCCTCTGTCCGCTGCAGTAGCACCCTGTGTAATAGTCTCCATTGAGAAGGACTGCCCATCCCTCCCCGTGCCTGTCGCCTTCAGGATTCCTCTGGCCAACGTAGATCTCAGAAACCGCTTGTTAGAAATATCTAAATGTGTATTCAAATATAACTGTGTGTTAGTGTAAACGTAGGTAAGTGATAGATATAACAGACACATTTATAGTATAACAGATAATGGACAATCTTATATTGTATAAATAAATTGATAGTGGAAGTATACTTATTACCATTGTTGGAGCTGCTGAAGATTGTACAACTGTATTTGCATTGTATAGATTCAATCTTCCTTGTATTATATATTTTCATAGCCGACATTCTGTGAGTACTATGTACTTCAGAGCTGTCATTCACTGAGAATCTACGTCTCTTGTTGACTTGAATGACCCTGGCGGCTGAGAGTGTGTCGTGCTCACTCAAATGTCTCGCTGATGGTGGCGCGTGGGTCGCATCATTTAGCTCCGTTCAAAATGGTTGAGCTGAATGGTGCTGATGCATGTGTCATGTTCGTGAACGGGCGCTGTCAGTTGAGTCTGGTCATCTCTTAGCTGCCATGGTTTATTAGGGTTCCGTAGTCAACAAGGAACCCTTATAGTTTCGCCATGTCCGTCCGTCCGTCCGTCCGTCCGTCCGTCCGTCCGTCCGTCCGTCCGTCCGTCTGTCCGCAGTTTAGCTCAGAGACGCACAGTACTAGAGAGCTGTAATTTGGTGTAAATATACGGATTTGTTGTGCCGAAAAAGTGGTAAAATAAAATCTCGTACAATATTTTTTTTTAGGGTACCTCCAGTACTTACACGTAAAGTGAAGATTTTTTTTTTCTCGCGTACCCCTTAGTGTGGGGTATCATTAAATAGGCCTTTAAAAAAGAATGATAGTTTCCATTAACAATTTTTTGATAAAAAAATTCGTTTGTGAAATATTAAGCTTTAAAGTGCTAAATTTTGTTCGATTCGAGTGTCCCCCCCCTCTACCAGCTAAACGGTTATGTTTGGGGGTGTGAAAAAATTCACAATAGTAATATATATAACGAAGTTTAAAAGAAAATTATCATGACTAAGAAGGCTTTACAACTTTACGAGTAATAGTCGACCAACTTATAAAATGTACTTGGATTCATATTTTCTTAAAAAATGTATCGGAGAGAACTGCAAATGTAAGTTTGTCAACTTTATTTTACAGCTTTTATAGGTATGTTTTTTGGGGATATGTAGATTTTTATCGTCAAATATTTTTAACTAAATTCAAAAAAGGAGGAGGTTCTAAATTCGTCGTAATCTTTTTTCTTATGCATTTTCCCCGATTTCTCAAAGACTCCTGGACCGATTTTGAAAATTCTTCTTTTTAAAATTAAATTCAGCGAATCAGTTTAGTTAGTTCGCATAAGTATTTTGATGGGCAACTACGGAACCCTACACTGTGCGTGGCCCGACACGCACTTGGCCGGTTTTTTTTTAATAATTATTGATAATTTTGTTTTTGAATTGTCTTTGTTTTAATTGTTACTCTGGACACTTTTAATCAAAAACTTGCTACATCGTTCTCACATAATGTACCACCTCAAATGAATGATGTAACAAAGATTCTGTAATAATTCTGGCGATCTAAAAAGAGTGTCCATGGAGTTTCTTGCACGTTCTTCTCCATAGAGATCTACTTCTTGGAACGGGCATCTACGGTACTTTCACAGTTTTTATGTCTTGTGACTGGGACTGTAGCACCATAACTTTTGTAGTGTTTAACCCTTAACTACCTAGCACACATTTTTGTCACACAATCACCTAACATACGTCTGTGGGACCCCTGAGTTAATTAATTCACTATTGTGAAAAATATTAAGGAAGGGTATTGTTTTTAGTAAAAAATCTGTTTTGAACATTATTAAATTCTGATATTAGAAAGAAAAGGCACATGAAAATCTAATACTTTATTGTTAACTCCCAATTATTGGTGCAATCTCTTATTTATGCTTGCTTTTCTAATACGTTTGGAAATTGAGATCTCCAAAAAATATTTTGAGCTACAGAAAAATCTTCTTATATTTTTTGTATTATTAAATAATCAAGAAACATGGAAAAAAGTAAAAATTCTAGTTTAAAAAATAAATTAAACAAAATTGCAGACTCTAAACTTATGCATTTTCACGACATCGAAAACACATTTTATTTGAGCATTAAAAAAAAAATAGAGCTTTTCTTTCGAAACACATGTACTATGTTTTGTGTTTCTTAGTACACTGGCAAGTAGTACAGTTTTTACGAATTATCAATTGCTCTTCAGCACTGCTGCTGCATGGGACAGCTGCTGGAGGAGTCGTGTTGTTCTGGAGGATACGTTATATACCAACACGTATATCTCGGTGCAATTTAACATTACTTTCATGACGTGCCATATGTATTCAGCTCATTCCGGTATACTGTATTTATACCTACTCTTTCTCTGCTATATTATGTTATAAAACTTGTGATAGCGAAGAGGTTGAGGCGGATGACCAACGAAAGTGATTATAAATATTTTTTATTCTTTTCGGCTTAACCACCGCCAACGGCACATCATCCTCAGTTAAAAACACTTGATCACCACTATCTGAAGGAATATCACTGTGTGAAAGAGTGTTTAGTTGAACTGTATCTAGCCATTCGTATTCGGAATCAGGCGCGCAACTTTCTTCCAGAATATGATTTGTAGCAACATTCTACGCATCCCTGTTGGTCGTTTGGTATATTATCGTCGTCTGATAATTCTTTTTCCAATCAGCTATTAATAACGGACTATCTATGTGCTATTATAACTTAAACAATAAAGAAATACACATTTTAAAATAATCACGTAACCACCTAACATACGTCTCACAGACCCCAGCTTGTATTCATTCACTCACCTGAGCCAAACGCGCATCCCTACAACCCCGACTAGCCGTTGCACGGTACTGAGGGTCACGGGGAAAAGGTATAGAAAGGAACAAGTTGATACGACACTCCTGAACAAAAATATTCACGATTTTAAACTTAATAGGGTCTGTGAGACGTATGTTAGGTGGTTAAGGGTTAATAATGTTCCTTTGATTGTCTATGATAATTCGAAAGTGCATGTAACTGGCCTACTTGAAACAAATGCTTTGATTTTGACTTACTACAATAAAATTAAACATCTGTTGATCTCTTGTCTTAAAAAACTGACAAGGTCAAAACGGCATTTGACTTTGATCGAAGATGGGTCGTTTTACATTTATACTGTTTTTAGACAAGTGTTCAACAGACTTTTAACTATTTGTGGTAAGGCGGAAACACTCTAACCACTTATATTGTAACATCTCTCACACCGCGTAACTACCTATGTTTACAAATAAACTTTTTTAAAAAAAGTACCGACTTCAAATACAAAAAAGTTTAAAATAACCTTTCTTTCGGAAGTCGGTGGCTTTGATTTTTTTATTATTTCATTGACTATTGCCACCGACTTCCGAAAGAAAGGTTATTTTAAACTTTTTTGTATTTGAAGTCGGTACTTTTTTTAAAAAGTTTTTATTTTACCCTTTTTAGTTTATTTATTAAATATTCAACCCAAATTCTTGTAAAATACAAAGTTTTCTTACATGATGTGCACTAATCTTCTCACTAATCCGTCACAACGAAAAAATCCATATCTCTAAAACTACTGAACCGATTTTGATAAAACTTGCAGTGTACCCTAAGTTGAACAATACCCAGTACAAGAAAAAAAGAATTACTTAAATCGGACTTGTAGTTCCGGAGAAATGCGTGCACAAACATAAAAACATACATACATACATACACTTATGAAATTTGGTACATTTGTTCAGACGCTGATATAGACTAACATATACGAAAACTGGACAGTTCTGATAATATTACATACATACGGGTCGAATTGATAACCTCCTTTTTTTTGAAGTCGGTAATAAAAGATTCTTATTCTTATTTTATATTTTTAAATACTAAGTTCCTGGAATAAGATTAAGACTGATCTGGTACTAGCACAGGCTTTTAAAATTGGGTTATAATCTCTAAGCCTAAAACGGACTAAAAGGGTGTCAAGAATTCGTTCTAAGACTTTGGGTTTAAGTCTTACTACTATATTAATATAAAAGCTTATGATGTTGGTCGGATGGATGTTCGTTACTTTTTGACGCAAAAACGGCAGAACGGATTTGTATAAAATTTGCCAGCCAGGTACTATGGGGTGCTATGACAGGAAACCTCCACGTGCTTCCGTGGACTGGAGTTCCCTCTCGGATACGTCCGGGGGGAAGACCAGTTTTTCGGGCCGGTACACCCTGGGATACGGGCAAAAACTCTTCCTTAGGCACTGTGTGCCTAAGTGGTCTCTTTGCCCGTATGCGAATAGCCTAGCCTGTCGTGTGGACGCTCCAACGCGTGTCCCTCTGATTAGCAGAGGGCACTGCGGCGGAGCGGGCTTGCGGACGGTGAATGATGGGTAGCTCGCCGTCCGACCAAGGACCAAGCCCGGGTCAGTGGCGCGTCGTGTTTCGCGCCAAATGCCTGCTGGGGTCGCGGGTTTTCTTAACCCAGGATACCGTGGCCCCGGAACGTAAAGGGTATAGGAAGGAACACGGGTGGATTTTAGTCAGTAAGAATCTGACAGTCCCTTCCGCCTCACCCAGGGCGGGAGGACTCATTTGATGATTTTACCACCTAAAAAAAAAGGCAGGTACTATGACGAAAATTAGCACATAGAAATATCTTTGATCCCGAAATTAGGTATGCTGTATCGGGGTCGAAGATATCGTATTGGTTATATTCGTCGGGCGAACCTGGTGCGTCGGCAACGGTTAGTAATTTATAACATAATATTATAACAAGTCGCTTCTTCTTGTATGTCAGTTTGAGCAGATTTTTCTTCTAAATTCCTGAACACAATATTTTATGTAGTCTGCAAAATCGTTCTTATCAAAACTTGAACTCTATTTTTAAACGACGTAGGTCATTATTCCGCCCTAGTTTATATTTTTCTAAGATATTAATTTACTTGTTTTTTAATCCTTATTTTAATTTTTTAATTTCAATTTTTTTTATACAAAAAAGTAGTGTTTTTTTTATATGTATACTATAAGTACATTAAGATGACAAATAATAAATTAAAAAATTAAATTAAGAAATCTGTGAACTAATAAAACTGAGCGAAACAGGGGCGCGTCGCTTCGCTATCAAATAACACGTGACCGTAGAAAATCATAGAAGGTAAGGGCGAACATTTCTTAGTAACTTCAGATTATGAAGGTTTTCCTTGTTAAATCGCTTGGAAATTATTTAATACCAAACGGTATATTCCAAATGGAGTTAACGTTAATACCGCTTAGAAAATCTTTTTTGACAACCTTTGAAATCCCGTAATTACACATTTCTGTTCAAAAGCCAAATCATTTGACGAATTTGAAAGAAAATTAAACTTAAGGTGATGGGTCAATAAAAATACGCTTTTTATTTTTTACTTTTCTTCGTACGTATATGGACTACAGATCTTAAAACTTGGAATATAGTAATTGACTATATGATATAAATTCTCACAAAGTTGAAAACACGATTCATTGAAATTTTCTCGATACAAAAAAAATGCAAAGTTAGGTCTATATTTTTTCTTTTTTGGACTTTATGGCATAACTACTATGAGTTATGGAAAAGATGTAACTTTAAATTGTAGAGAATACCACTATCTAAATTCTGTAAAGACAGTTTTTCAATTAATAACAATTTTAATTCATAAAAAGACGTCAATATGTTTGGGCACATACGCCGTTTTATTCTGAGCACACATTCACTATCGTCCTCTCATCTTTTGCCTTTTACAAGTAGTGTCATCACTTTCGTTCCTTGACGAATCAGTCAGCCAGCGTGGCTCTTACAGGCTAGACCTGTGACACTTTTTTTCAGATCGTGGCTGTCAGATTTTCGTAATAATAAAATTGGTAATGGATAAAAAGATCGAGAAAATACAAACGAATGATACGTAGGCTTATAGATTATTCAAAACTATGTTTCGATGTGTTCAATGGGACGTGATTGTAAACGGACATGACTGTAAATAAGTCACGTAAACTTTCTTTTTTCAATAACAAATTATTTTCATTAATAAATCAAGAATAAAATAAACCAAACTTACTGAAAATCATCGCAGGAAATTCCTGACGACCCTTACAGAGCAAACAAGGGAAATGTTAGAATACGTATGATTCTATACATTACGAATTGTTCCTATCAATATAATAAAATACTCACAGTGATATTATATCAATGCTATCGTGATATCGTACTATTGTTGTCGGATGGTTCCTCTGTGTCCATCCCCCTCCCATCTAATATTTATGCATCTAAATACAATTTCACATGAACTAATGATAAATGCACTGATTTTTGCAGTCAACAATTTGAGATAGTATGTAACTGAAAACAACTTCTAATCGTATCAAACTGCGATATAGGATAAGAAGCACTTCACTTTTATTATTATTTAATTAGTTTCGTCACAGATTTTAACAATTTCGAAAAAACAGGAATAAAATAAATTAAATGAAAACTGCTGTTGTCATTTTGAATACTTCAAAATTACTTGTCAACTACAAATAAGGCATAGCACCCACCACCCTGGAGGCGCAATGTTGAACCGACCATTTGGGCGTTTAAAACCGGTTTTTTGAACCAATTCCAAATGGTCCACATTGCATGATTTTAAATCGCCTATAGTATAATGCTGCGACTATGATGAAAAATCGGTGGTCATTGCTGTCTCACCGCGTGTTCGGTACAAGTTGCTTCTCGCTCTATTGATTGCTTTGGAGTATAAAAGATCAGTACTGGGCTCATGCTTTTGGAGTCGATAGATAATATCTCTAAAGGTTTCATTTATCAGAAAAGTGATATTAAAACCTTGTCCCAAAAAAATACTGTGGATAAGATATTATAGAATGAAGATTTATTATAGAGGTTCTGACATTAAACTGTTCTACTATACCTGTACCTCATATGAGTAAAAAACTACTAAATCCACGCCGCTGCTCGACTAATGTCCATTTTACGCGGCGCTTGTGTCTGTCATTACATCGAAATGCATCAAAAATTAATACAAACACCAGATGGTGGAGGACAGGGCGTCAAGCATCCTTAGCTTTCCACTCTCGAACATATAAAGATATCACGCAACCAGCTTTGTGAACGCACGATAGTAAAAGGAGCGTGTGTTTGGGGCTTTATTTAGCGTGTTAAAATAATCGAATGAGTCCTCCTACCCAGAGCAGGGCGGGAGGGACTGTCAGACTCGGAATACTTACTAAAATCTACGATTTATTTCAATAGCCTTTTACGTTCTGGGGTCACGGTATTGTATTCGTTTGTCCGCGACCCAGGTAGACCCTCTAAGGGGGAGCCCCGTTATTGTGCTGTCACATTTTCCGGCGCGCGTGGAACACAACGCACACGCCCATACCCGTGCGCGCGTGTGTTTGGGGCTTAACGATAATTGATTATTGTCACTTTCGTAAGGTATGCCAATTATCATTAATTTTCTACCAAAATAGTAGTTTTGTTCGTAATCTCGGGATATCAAAATGTTATAAAATAAATTTAAGACTGTGAATGATAAAAATATTCACAAAATATTAATCCACATCAATAAAGATTTCTATCATTTTGTTTTGGTAAATGTTTCGACATCCTTATATTAAAATATTTCTACTAGAGTAATACATGTATTTTGCGTAAAGGGAACACTTTATGAAATGTCGAAGTTGACGAAATGAAATACATAAAACTTTGGATTGCGTTAATTTTGCGATGCCTGCGCCTGCTGGTGGCGGTGCGTGGCAACTTTTCCGACTCATCAAACGATGCTTTCGCTTTGCCGTACGCCCTTAATGCCTGGTTTTAACGTAAAACAAATAGGTATTATAAACCATATGAAAGCGCAGTCGATTGATAACGTATTACAATTAGGAATAAATGTTGTTTTTGTTTACTATAAATTCATATGTTTTGCCAGTAAATTTTGCTTTTGGTTTTGAATTTTTCTTTTTACAAAAATCTTTACATCGTTATTGCGTATAAAATAATGATTACAAAACTTTAACCCGCGAGCACTCACGCTATGAGCATTTTCCTCACGGTAACTTTAAAAAGCGTGTTACTTTGTCAAAAATGTGCTTAGGTACCTCATTCACGCTATAGCTGACTTTTAGTCCTCTCTCGTCCCCTATATACCGGTTTCATGTGCTTAGTGCTCCTCTTTTAGCAGAGGGAGAGGATTTGATCGGCAGGGTCCCGTCCCGCGGCGTTTTGCTCATCGCGCGAGTATAAGTGTACCTACTCTTGTATTTTTTTGTTGAGTTTTTACTTAGAATAAATATTTACATAATCATTTATTGCTACTTTGATATTATTTAATAGTCAGATAAGATTACCTAATAATTAAAAAATATAATAAATAATATGTCGGAGAATGAACACAGAAGCACAATATTTTAGAATAACGCCATCTATTATCATGCTGCGGTATCAAAACAAACACAATTTTGGGATCTTTATTCATTATTGTTAATTTAGAATAACGCCATCTATTATCGTTGACCTGGAATCAAAACATAAACGCGATTTAGAATCTCTATTGATTATTGTGAATTTAGAATAACGCCATCTATCTCTCATTGGAGTAACTATTAAGTTAGAATTGACAGATTGTTTAGGAACGTCAAATTAGTCGTAATTTGGAGATGGTTAGCATGGGGAGCAACGGAAACACCGAACGAATAGTCGAGTCAAATGTCGGTGCGGAAGTTAAATCAGCTATTCGACGTTGACAGGTAGTGACGTTGACAGATGTTGGCTAACCTGTGTGGGGTAGGCCACATGGGCGGACAGTTTAGTGAAGTGAACACTTTGAATCGGTCCGGCAAGCTGGGTAGACATCTTGGTTGCTCCGCCATGTTAAACTTCTCACGTTCCTAAGTTTTTAATCGAGTGATATCTCGGACATCCTTGACTATTTTGTATTCAGTGTGTGTTAGCAAGTAATTAAAAGTGTTAACGAAGATTTTCTGAATGTTATTTCCAATATCCCAACCCCTCTGATAACGAATTCCCCGTTATCAGAAGTGGGATGGACCACGACGACCCACGTGTTGGAAATAAAAACGCTAACGACGAAAAATGGATGCGTTTGTTGCAACAATGGAATCGCAATTTTCTGATACTGATTCAAGCCGTGAAAATACCTACCACGTTGTCACATGGCCTTCGTTTACCGGATTTCAATCCTGAGAAACAAAATGTGGATGCACGTGGTTGGGTGACGACTACAGTGATGTGCTTTCGGACGAAGATCAACATGACGGGTGCCCCGCTTATGGTCGCTGTAAGCCGCGCCTTGAAGGGAGGAGATTCTACCTGGCTGCCTACCGTGTCGTTTCCTGGGATAAAGTGGACTGATTTAAGCGACTTTTTATTGCAAGACACGTGGCTAGCTACAACAAGAGCTGCACCGAAGCGAAGCGAAGCGAATAGTGTTGTGAAGCCTCTGAAGTGTTTTGCCTGCCGCAATGCCGGGTCATAAATCCGTGCACTACTACCGCAATGATGTGAAACAGGATACTTCGAAGCACCACAACCACAGCAATGGCAACAACTGCGAGGTTTCCTGCATCCGGGGTCGCCTGCTTCCACTGCCACGGCGCGGAGAGAAGAGCGGCGCTGACTCCGGGGCGTCGAAGCCTGTTAATGAGGAGAGGGTTGACCTGTGCCTCCTGAGCGCGTCGACTGGGAACCTATCCGGTGAGCAATTTTCATTTTGTTTACGACTCTGGTGCCTTGTGTTCTTTATTAAAGTTTGTACCCCTAGTTTAAACCTAGTATTGAGATTTGTTTCCTGATTGTAGCGGGCACTTGATCAATTGCAGAGAATGCCTGAGGGTTAAGTACCATTTTGAGCTTGATGATAAGTGTGGAATCTTATTTCGGCTGGTCAGACCGTACCAGTAGCTGTTTCGTAGCCGTAGTCCTTATCTGATTGACATCCCGGTGGTGTCCATGGATGCGCGGTGTGCGGGTGGCACTGGCGGAGGTCGTGTATTGTGCGTTCATGATGAACGGTGTGAAACAAACAGAAGTTTGTTGGTGGGGCTAGTGTTAGCCATAGGCCACGAATTTGATTCCTGCTTTTTGATGATTAGTTTCTTGCATTGTAATGGTACAACTGCAAAGGTACTTGGCTGCTCTAGGATTTTCGATGGATAGTGTTTGAACTTAAACTTTACTTTGGCTTTCGCTGGTTAAGCGTTAGCTGTTGAATCGCTGGTTAAGCGAGTTGAGTTGACTATCGCTGATTAAGCGTTAGTGGTGTAATCGCTGGTTAAGCGGATTACGTGGGCTTTCGCTGGTTAAGCGTTAGCTGTTGAATCGCTGGTTAAGCGAGTTGTGTTGACTATCGCTGGTTAAGCGTTAGTGGTGTAATCGCTGGTTAAGCGGATTACGTTGGCTTGCGCTGGTTAAGCGTTAGCTGTTGAATCGCTGGTTAAGCGAGTTGTGTTGACTATCGCTGGTTAAGCGTTAGTGGTGTAATCGCTGGTTAAACGGATTACGTTGGCTTGCGCTGGTTAAGCGTTAGCTGTTGAATCGCTGGTTAAGCGAGTTGTGTTGACTATCGCTGGTTAAGCGTTAGTAGTGTAATCGCTGGTTAAGCGGATTACGTGGGCTTTCGCTGGTTAAGCGTTAGCTGTTGAATCGCTGGTTAAGCGAGTTGTGTTGACTATGGCTGGTTAAGCGTTAGTAGTGTAATCGCTGGTTAAGCGGATTACGTGGGCTTTTGCTGGTTAAGCGTTAGCTGTTAAATCGCTGGTTAAGGGTGTTATGTGTGCTTTCGCTGTTTAAGAGTTAGCTGTTAAATCGCTGGGTAAGCGTTGTTATTATCACTGGTTAAGTGATAGGATTTGTAACGGCGGTTAAGCACTACAATGTTAAGTACTGGTCAAGTACTTCAGTGACTGGGTAAGTAGTGATGCATGGTGCTGGTTAAGTGCTGTGGATATGTTTGGTAGAGTCATAATGCTTTCTTAATTTTGTGCCAATTTCTATTATGTGCCTTATTCTTTCATTTTAGTTTGTTTTGTGTTGGTTTGGCAATAGTCAACTTAAAATTTAAATGATCTAGCATAGTAAGAGTTTTCTTATAATCTGTAACGTTATAGGAAAAATAAGGTAGCATGTTGAACAAACCTTTTTGAAATTATTTTGATAAAGGCTCGAAATGATTTGAAGACCAGATGGAGGTCGATTGATTTCATGCTTATGACCGATGGAGGTTATAATGTGTGATGGTGGAGGTCAGAGTATGAGCGCTGCAAAATATTTTAATGAGTTTCCTATTATTTGAATGAGTATGGGTGTTGTTCGACATGTCAGCTTTTAGAGAAATAGTTTGTTTTGATTTTTATTAGACCCTGTAATTATTTGATGAGAATACCTTTTCCATTTGGGTCAGGAATGGCCGAACGGTTAGAATGATTACTGTTCGAGATTTTTTTCTCATTCCAGATTTCTCACACGAGGATGTGATGTGTCACACGAGGACGAGTGTCTCACACGAGGACGTGTGATTGTCAGAATGGCCGTGTCGGAGAATGAACACAGAAGCACAATATTTTAGAATAACGCCATCTATTATCATGCTGCGGTATCAAAACAAACACAATTTTGGGATCTTTATTCATTATTGTTAACCCTCTGCCACTGTCGTTACGTCTGTCAGACACTGCAATATCTATGCGACGTTGCCACGTTGTCATTTCGCGGCACATTGTTCTGTGTTCCTCTGTAGCTTCCTGCGTGAGCACGCGCCTCCAGCCAATGTAGCGGCGGTAGCTGCGGCATGTGTACGTGTGGAGTTAGAGCTGTTTGGTGTCCACAAGACGTAATGTCAGTAATAAGTGATGGATCTGGTAGACGTAACGTCATTAAAATAATTATAATGCCATACTGTCTTACAAACGTCACGTCAGTAAAATGAATAAACTGTACAGCAGTTTATAGGTACAACTCATAATTGCATTATTTTTTTAGATTGTGAGCGAAATGGATCTGGTAGACGTATAGTCATTAGAATAATTACAATATCATATTGTTTTACAGACGCCAAGCAAATTAATTTTAGTCATAGTGTCTGTCAGACGTCATCTCAGTAAAATAGAACTGCGGGTGACTATACGTCGTGATTTACCAGCTGCTCCTTCCACCCCAAATGAGCCTGAAACATCAGCCGGAAGAAAATGATGTCGCATCTGTCCAAGCAAGCCGAAAAAGCAAACAAAAACCGATTGCGGGCAGTGTGCAGCGCAAATTTGTGTTCATTGTAAAGAGGATTTATAAGGCTAGATTTTTGAAAAACTACTCTAAGGATATTTTTTTTCTTTTTTTTTCCTAATAAGTTTAACCTAGGAGAAGGCATTATTAAGTTATTTTTGTTGCTTTCATGATTCTTAATTTTTCTTTAAATTTTTAATGCTAGCTGTGTCTACAGTTCCTAGATTTTGTCATAAATAAATAAGACTGAGTATTTTCATTAATTATGAGTCTCATTCCATATTTAATTACCCTGACACATTGTGTGATGTCATAATTAAACAGTTATATTGGATTTTCCATAAAAAAATGAATAATTTATTTTATAATGCCACCCAAAATATACGTCTGACAGACTACTCCTCAGTAGAATAGATACAAAAAAGGCACCTCAGTGGCAGAGGGTTTTTAGAATAACGCCATCTATTATCGTTGACCTGGAATCAAAACATAAACGCGATTTAGAATCTCTATTGATTATTGTGAATTTAGAATAACGCCATCTATCTCTCATTGGAGTAACTATTAAGTTAGAATTGACAGATTGTTTAGGAACGTCAAATTAGTCGTAATTTGGAGATGGTTAGCATGGGGAGCAACGGAAACACCGAACGAATAGTCGAGTCAAATGTCGGTGCGGAAGTTAAATCAGCTATTCGACGTTGACAGGTAGTGACGTTGACAGATGTTGGCTAACCTGTGTGGGGTAGGCCACATGGGCGGACAGTTTAGTGAAGTGAACACTTTGAATCGGTCCGGCAAGCTGGGTAGACATCTTGGTTGCTCCGCCATGTTAAACTTCTCACGTTCCTAAGTTTTTAATCGAGTGATATCTCGGACATCCTTGACTATTTTGTATTCAGTGTGTGTTAGCAAGTAATTAAAAGTGTTAACGAAGATTTTCTGAATGTTATTTCCGATATCCCAACCCCTCTGATAACGAACTCTCCGTTAAATATATTTTCATATGGTTAGTCAACAGCAACACGTTCTGGTGACAAAATTAGCACCCTGAGACAATATTTGAAATAATTAGTTCTAAATTTAACACAACCCCAAATACAACGATGATCTACCATGCACAACCTGTCATATATCCTTCATCAAATTTTCCTTTGAACTTGGCGTTTCTAGGACTGAGAAAACCAATCTAATCTCTAATCTGCGCGACTTGTTGTGAAATCGCAAACCAAAAAGACTGCCGAGCTTGGGCGGAGCACCGACGTGTCCTCACGGCCGCGATAGGCGGAGACCTCTCGCGCCCAGCATTGGTCGCGGCCATGCTGCGGGGCGAGACGGAGTGGGCAGCGGTCTGCTCCTTCTGCGAGGCAGTAATGCTCGTGAAGGAGGAGGCGGGCCGCGAGCGAGAGAGGACAGCGTCCTCCCTCCGCCCCACCCGCAGTGGTAGACGCCCACGGCGACGGACGTCGCTTGATGATCTCCGGCCACCGTAGGCGCGGACATGCGGGCAGCGAGTAAAAGGCAACTCGCTGCCCGACCAAGGACCATGCCCGGGTCGACGGCGCGTTGTGTCCCACGCGCGCCTCAAAGAGCGTCAGCATAATGACGGGGCCCCCCTCTCAGAGGGCCAAAGCCTGCCGGGGTCGCGGGATTATTCCCTTATCGTGACCACGGAACATAACAGGCTATGAAGGACACCGTGGATTTTACTCAGTAGAAGTCTGACAGTCCCTCCCGCCCTGCCCGGGGTTGGAGGACTCATTTGATGATTTTACCACGCTAAAAAAAAAAAAGTGTACATACTTTTAAAATTGCCAATACATCACAAGCAACTTTACTTGCTTCTGAAGCCACGAGCCCCCTCATCCATCCAAGCCATAATCTCACGGCTGATGCCACTCTCCAGGACTTAAAGCTTTTCAATCCTAAGATCGTTCGATCCCATCTGACAAAAGGAAAACAAAGTATGTAATTAAGTTTCCCTGTTCATATCTGGGATTGGATCCCATGGACATCGGTGTAGAAGGCTGACGCTACTGACGCTGACGATTGCGGCAAAATTATAAAAAATGGGTGTGACACTCGGTAAAGCGATTGCATAGAATAAAAAAAAAAAACGCCTACCATGAATATTTAAGAGCCCTTACTACCTCAAATGGCTTAGCAGAATCCTGTGATACGCCGAAAATACTGCAGCATTAATTTTGAAATAAATATATGGTAAAGTTGAGGATTAATGTTAGGTCTCATGTTTGGCGAAAATATGATTCCATAATATTTTCTCAATAGAAAAAAACCCAAAATTACCTCTAAATTGAATAATAAACCGCTGGCAATCATAAAATACTTAAAATAGATCATGAAACTTTATACTAACTGAACTAACTATAAAGCAGGTCTTATGTTATTTATTTTTTTGAATTTCCTTCTTTTTCACCGTAACATAAATATATTTGCGTGTAGACAGCTAAAAAAAGAGCAAGCAATAGTGCGTGGTGCGTGCAAGTGCTTATTTGTAGGAGAATTTTATAAATAGGTTTCATTGTGAAAACCTCCTTTTATAGCTAGATGTTAAGAATCAGTAAGAAAAAGTAAATTGTCTTTATGACGGACTAGCTGTTGCCAGCGGCTTCACCCGCTACAACTCGAAAATTATCCCACGGGAACATAAAATCGGGATAAAAACTATCCTATGTGTTAATCCAGGTTATGAACTATCTGTGTACCAAATTTTAGCCAAATCCATTCAGTAGTTTTTACGTGAAAGAGTAACAAACATCCATACATCCATACTTACAAACTTTCGCCTTTATAATAGTAGTAGGATGTTTTCATGATTGCCGAAGTCTCCCGAACAGAAGCGACGACGTTAGACGAGTGTTCGATTATGTTCGTCTTGATAAAAGCTATGCAGTAGCTTAAAAAAGAGCTTCAATCTATCTAACCTACAAAAACATAACAGATAGCTCTTAAAATCACAAGATCGTTAGATCACGGCTTAATCTTCTGAATACACACTGAATGTTCGGTACTTCACAGAATTAGCTCAGCTTTGCAACACAGCCTGCCGTTCTAAGCCCATCACGTAACCTCTAAGCTCGGGATCGTCTTGCTAAACTACTATAGTTATATAATATATACCATGTAGGCCTGTACATAACGGTGAGATTTGAATAACAATGGGCGATGTTACGGTCCTTTCTCAGTTATTTTACTTTTGATTTTGCATGACAATGCAACGACCTTTATTCTTGTGGTTTATTAGATTTTTGTTGGGATGCAATCTTCTTTTTGTATTCTAGAAAACGTATACGATGCGCGCTGGAATATAATATTGTGTTCATGTTGTGAGCTGACGTTTTTCTGTACCACTACTAGTTTACGCACAATGTTTCATAGAATTGCCGCAGTGATCGCGGTCTGAATAGCTAAACCTATACCACATTAGGGTTAGCTTTCGACGCGCTAATTTCAAAATTATTTAAATTAAAAAGTATTGGAGCTACCACTACATTTATACATAAAGTTAAATCCATTAATCGAATTACATGAATGAATTTTACTTTTGCGCTTTGGTTTGTAAACATACCGGCTTTTATTAACAGTTACTTTTCAATGGGAAATGAATATCCTTCATCGGCCATTTTTAACAAACAAATAGCTCAACGGCTTTCGTTGTTTTACTTTTAACGCAAAGACGAACGCTTCCCGTTCTTTTAAATATGTGTACATCATCCTAAATCAAGTGACTTCATTGAGTCGTCCTCGCTTTAAAAATGTCGATATAAAAAGCAACTCAATTGGATAATTCGGATGCGCCTTCATAAACCTAACGACAGTCGTTATGTAAATAGATTTACGATTTATATAAGGAAGTGAAAAAGCAAAGTAGTAAAAAAACATTGAGAAAAGAATCGTAAAACGGACAAATTGATTTCCCTCTTTATATTTATGTGTTTAATTTTGGCGCGAAGATTTGCACGTACAAATCTTTTTATTAGGCGGTCTTGGAGATATTAAGGTGGTCTTCTACGGAACTAAAGGGCATGTAATTGCAGTTGTAAATTCAGGAAGATATCGCCTAAGGTGGGTAGGCTGAAAGGAACTCTTCAAATAGCAAGAAATAGACACAAATGTGTAGGTTTAACAACGCTCCATTGACCATTCATTTAATAAACCCCGAATTTCCTTCGTGCCGCGGAAAGTCATCATCATCATCAGTCAATATATTCCCACTGCTGGGACACAGGCCTCCTCTTTCTGAGAAAAAAGGAAAATTAGGAAAATATCGTGAGGTAACTGGCATGCGGTTTCCTCACGATGTTTTCTTAACCTTTTGAACGCAGTAGTGATGAAATACTATAACCACAGTAATGTACCTGGCGGGTTTAAACCACGACCCGTAAGTCGTAAGTGGAGGCCGATACCACTGGGCCGCCACTGCTCTACAGCTTCTTCACTTCGGAAAGTAAGTACTTTAAATAGCAAGTGCCAACTGTCAGTTGCAGATCTTTGGCAGATGATACAGATAGTCAGTGCCCAAATCTCCCAATATCCAGTTTTAACAAGAGCTATCGTACTGTATGTAGAGAAAGTTGCCATATCTAACTAACAGGGTTGTTATAAATATCAGATCTAGGCAGCCGCTCCATGTAAAATATTTCGCTATTCAGCTGCAATTTATGATACTGAAAATTGACACCAAGTTGGGAAAAATTAAGCATGTGATGCTAGGTAACAAGACGTGTATCGCTTCCCTCGAAACTCGGTCGCCCCCAGCAATCATTAAAAATTGATTTCGATTCCGTAACGCTACGGTTAAACGGTAATTCTCAATTCCGTATGTTAAATTTAAAACCTCAATTTTTTTTTTCACAGTACATTACATCACACTTATATTACCCGAAAGGTAATGCAGACATGTATCTATTACGCACCCACATTTCATGAATTTATTTACTTATATTTTTTTTTTGTACCTGCTTTCAATACTTTGAGGACATTGTTGGCGCAGTGGCTGAGCGATCGACTGCTGTGCAGCGTGTCGCGGGTTCGTTCCCCGCACGGAACAATTACTTGTATGATCTGCAAGAAGTTGTTCCGGGTCTGGGTGTTTATGTATGTGAGTTTCTATGTTTGTAAACGCACCCACGATACAGGAAAAAATCCTAGTGTGGGGCAAAGATTAAAAAATAATGCTTAATATTTCAGGTATTTGTCTCAACCTCTCTAATCTAGACTAGAAGCAAAAATGAGACCTTAGATGTAGCGAGCTTACCTAGAAGAAACTGAAAATCTTGCGCACCGAAAGTGTTCCACTTTTGAAAGAAAGAAAGAAAATATGTTTATTTGTCAACCGTTGGGCACACAATTACAATGAAATATTACGAGACAATGGAAAAGGAAGAACACAAAGTACCGTGTACCTCACGGCTGTGCCAAATAGGCTCAGTTTAGCAAAAAGCCAGGCCACAGGGTGCCTGACGCTGATTTTCAACTAAGCTTTGTGAGACGTCACAGATGTAAATCAGCTTTATAGTGTGTGAGTTAAAATCATTTTGCCTGCCTAGTCTTTTCCCAACTATGTTGGGGTCGGCTTCCAGTCAAACCGAATGCAGCTGAATATCAGTATTTTACATGGAGCGACTGCCTATCGGACCTCCACAACCCACTAACCGGGTAATACGATACCCCATGGTGAGACTAGTTGTCAGACTTTAGAGCTTCTGACTAATAGTAACGACTGTCAAAGATCTATAAATGACAGCCGGGACCAACGGCTTTACGTGCTTTCCGAGGCACGGAGGAAACTCGGTATTACAGATGGGCACCCATCCACAGACCAGCCTCGGCAAGAGCGGCTTAACCCGGAATATCGGCCTGTGCGGCTGTAATTATTTAGCCACGAGCTCCTCTGTGAGTTAAAATAAATAAGAAATAATTATGTGTAACAGAATAAAATAATAGTACATTACTGCCGCGGCCTATAATGGCTACTTTGCTGGTCGCACTGATGATGGCCGACAGCGCAGCCTAGCGCAGCTCCAGCCCGACACAGCGCGGTCAGCATGCACCACTTGATGGACGAGCTGAGATAAAGGCCGAGGCCGGAGGCCGAGGCCTTTACAGCGAGGACAGCAAGGGCTGCATGATGGCCAAGCTGGAAGGCCTAGAGCGTAGCTAAGCTAGCTGGAGGCAATCATAGCGTGACCAGCGAAGCAGACATAGTGGGCCAAGGCTTGTATAGTGCTTTACTCAAAAATGCAAGTACCTAACCTACATAAAACCAGCAAGTGATTTAAATAAAATATATATTAATTAACTAGAAATTTAATTAAAATAACAATTATGAAAAATACAGTTACTAAAATTCAACACCGACTTTCCCGGTTTCATATTACTTATTAAGGTGATTGCTTCGATGTAGCCCGCGAAATTCAAATTTTTTTACGTTTTTTGCAATTTGCAGGCCAGTGACATGTTGTAACTTTATAAATATTTGTGTTGCGCAAATAACAAGTATAATTTTAAATATAAAAATTGTCAAAAAATTCGCTCCATCAGCTCTCACATAGAAAAGGTGCATCGTAGTTAGATTTCGGAGATTTTAACATGATGCACCTTTTCTATGTGAGAGCTGATGGAGCGAGTTTTTTGATATTTTTTATATTTAAAATTATACTTGTTATTTGCGCAACACAAATATTTATAAAGTTACAACATGTCACTGGCCTGCAAATTGCAAAAAACGTAAAAAAATTTGAATTTCGCGGGCTGGCTTGAGCATCCCCCTTAATAGTTTGCGATAATTTTAATGCGATGTTTGACTGCATTTCATTTATTACTTCATTTACATAAAGCAAAAAAGTCACTAAATAAAAATAAAAAATTCGCTGAACCGCGCTTTTGTTCCTTCTTTGAATTTTTTTTTAAAATATGGTATGCAATCTTTTTGTGCCTACCTCTTTAAATACAAACAGCTGTGTTTTAAATAAAATCTTTTTGCATTTGTTTTTTTAAAACGTTGAAACGTCAGAATAGCGGCCGGCAATGTTTTGCCGACCTGTTAGAGCGGCAAGCAAAAACATTGCTGGCCGCTCCTTGAAACAGACCCGCAAAGTCGACTTTGCTCAAACAAGGTTGTCAAAATAATGACCACATTACATGCATTTTTGAGTAAAAATAAAACTGTTCCTGTGGACTACGACAGAATGGTAGTTACTAGCCAGGCGACCTAGTGAGGAGTACCACCGCCAATGTGAGCGCTCAGCCGTAACTGCAATGTTCAGATAACCTTCTTTTTTTTATATCGTTATAAAATCATCAAATTACTCCTCCTGCCCAGGGCGGGACGGGAGGGACTGTCAGACTTCTACCGACTAAAATCCATGGTGATCCTTCTACAGCCCTTTAAGTTCTAGGGTCACGCTTACTTGCAGGCTTCGGCCCTCTAATAGGCGCCCCGTCGGATTGCTGACAGCTCTACGAGACGCGTGTGGAACATGACGTGTTGTCGACCCGGGCATGGTCTCTGATCGGACGGCGCCGGCAAGTCACCAATTACTCGCCATTCGCGAGCCCGAAGTTTCAGATAACCTAAAGTGGCTTTGTCCAGGGTGGCTAGTAAGACTTGGATCCTATCCATTCCAACAGTTTTGAGGCTTTATAATAACACTGTGTACTTGTAAATAACTGATGAATGTGACCTCTATGTCACAATAAAAACTATGTTAATGTTTTATGCTACGTAGGTACGTATGTTTTATTTATTCAATACATTTAGTACAGTATAAAACACAAAATTAAGTTAATCCTTTCATTTTCACTTCAAGCTCTTCCCTTAAAAGCTTTCTACGGTACCAATTAAGTCAAAACAATAGTGTTCCTAAACACTTTTCTCTCTCAAATGTTTTTGTGACACTTTTTACTAGTTACCAAGTTCGTAAAGTTCAAAGATGTCATTATGAGCCCCAAAAGTCTACTTGTATTCAAGTTGGCAGTAAGTCGCACCTGGTGCTAGGATTTACTTCAAATGTTGGTCGGAACTTAAGTTTTTTGGGCGCTCATATTAACGTTTACAGACTTTTTTTTTAAGGTGGTAAAATCATCAAATGAGTCCTCCCGCCCTGGGTGGGGCGGAAAGGACTGTCAGACTCTTACTGACTAAAATCTACCCGTGTTCCTTCGGATGCCCTTTATGTTCCGGGGCCACGGTATCCTGGGTTAAGAAAAAACCCGCGACCCCAGCAGGCATTTGGCACGAAACACGACGCGCCACCGACCCGGGCCCTCTGCTGATCAGAGGGACACGCGTTGGAGCGTCCACATGACAGGCTATTCGTATACGGGCAAAGAGACCCCCACACAGTGCCTAAGGAAGAGTTTTTGCCCTCATCCCAGGGTGCACTGGCCCGGAAAACTGGTCTTCCCCCCGGACGTATCCAAGAGGGAACTCCAGTCCACGGGCGCACGTGGAGCTTTCCTGTCTTAACACCCCAAAATTGGTTTTTATTTTATTTTTGTGTAAAAATCCTACTGCGGTTCATATAATACATCTTCATATCACGTTTCAACAGGACAGCTCTTATACTTTCGTCAAAAAGTGGCTGTGACATACGGATCCACAGACAGACAGACATGACGAATCTATAAGGGTTCTGTTTTTTGCCATATGGCTACGGAACCCTAAAAAAGAAGTAGCCGAATCGGTCCAGCCGTTTTCGATGAGCTGATGAGATAGATAGATATAGATTATAGATAGAATATAGAATAAGATTAATTCGTAATAAAAAGTTGGCTTAAGAGGACACTATCAAGGCGCATCCACACATGCCCGGCGGCACGGCCGGCGGGCATGGCCGGCGGCCGTGCCGCCGGCAATGAAACAATATCTCATGTTTAGTTTGTTTATGTTTTCAAGGCGGTCTGAAACCCGGCGGCATAAGCCGGCGGCATAAGCCGGCGGCATAAGCCGGCGGCATGTGTGGATGCGCCTTCAGGTATTTCTAAAAGATTTAATTAGGTAGCTATGTCAAATTCATTTTGACCTGCTATAATGAAGAATCACGTATTACTTTTCCATAGGAGATATAAGGGTATATCATAATTATTATTCAGTACAGATTGCAGTTCAATATTCAGTTTGTCAAATTTATTTTTATAGCTTATTATAGCTATCCATTTTTGGGGATAGGTAGGTTTTTATCGTCAACTATTTTCAACTAAATTCAAAGCTAGGAGGAGGTTCTAAATACGTTGTAATCTTTTTTCTTATGTATTTTCCCCGATTTCTCAAAGACTCCTGAATAGACACGATTTTGCAGCAATCAGTCTTCTTTTCAATGAAAATGAATTAGCGAATCAGTTTAGTATCTTTCGCATGAAGTATTTTGATGGGCAACTACGGAACCCTACACTGTGCGTGGCCCGACACGCACTTGGCCGGTTTTAATACATGCATACGAATAATAATTATTATAATATGGTACACATATCAAAATAAGATTTATACAATTTTTGTCTGTCTGTCTGATTGTAATGGCTAATCTCTGAAATGTTATAAGGAGTAACTTATGCTGGGTTTAATTTTAGAAAAAATCCTTTGTTTAAAAAAAGTACATTGTTTAGTTCCGACATACCTGCGAACGAAGTCGCGGGCAAAGCTAGTCATTTATAAAGATATAATGCATCAAAATTCAAGAGTAGACGGAGGCTCGTGAAGTTGGAAGCAAGTGAAAATTGCACTTACTTGTGACGTATTAGAAATTTTAAAAGCGTCGTATGTTCGTCAATTTAGGTTTACGTAATAAAAATCGGTCAAATATTTTTGAAAATCTTTTTAACGCACTAATTAATTTTTGTCAGTCAAGTTCCATAATGATTATAATTACATAATAATATAGGGTTATTCTAAAATAATCCTGTATCTAATCAAGCAACTAAATCTTAAATATAAATAAAACTAAAGTTATTGCCTGCTTTTTCCACAAAATTTAAATTGAAATAGACGCTTTCCGTCTTACTGCAAAAAGTTACGTGGTTACGTAAAGTGGACTACTGTTTGACGCCGAGGAGAAAGGCGAGGCGGTTACGATCCCTTTCCGTTTTGATAAGTGTGCTACGACCCTTAATCAGCCATCCAAAGAAAATTAACATTGACTGACAGATAAATACTAAAACTTGTCATAACCAAGTGAACCTCGTAACAATAAAGAAGTACTACCTATTTCATAAAGATCTATCCTCTTTTTGAAAGGGTCCCGTCATGTCAGTGGACCGCAGATAAGTCGTAAGCTTAGGTCGTTAGGCTGCTGGAATCCTGAGAGGTCGCTCCAACTTGAGAAATGTCTGGCAATGGCTTTGGGCATCTCTAATGTCGAAAAGAGGCATTCAACTGACTGACGTACTTATGAAGTAACTGCTACAATCATCATCTGCCTAGCCTTTTCCCAACTATATTGGGGTCGGCTTCCAGTCAAACCAGATTCAGCTGGATATCAGTATTTTACATGGAGCGACTGCCTGTCGGACCTCCACAACCCAGTAATGGGTAATACGATAGTAAGACTGGTTGTCAGACTTTGTTAGCTTCTGACTAACAGTAACGACTGTCAAAGATCTACAAATGGCAGCCGGGACCAACGGCTTTACGTGCTTTCCGAGGCACGGAGGAAACTCGCTATGATAGATGGTCACCCATCCACAGACCAACCTCGGCAAGCGCGGCTTAACCCGGAAGATCGGCCTGTGCGGCTGTGATTATTTAGCCCCGACCTCCTCACGCGCTGTACTGCGCTCAAGATTTTGTTACTTAAAACTTATTGGGGTTTATGATGTATTTTTAGGGTTCCGTAGTCAACAAGGAACCCTTATAGTTTCGCTATGTCCGTCCGTCCGTCCGTCCGTCCGTTTGTCCGCAGTTTAGCTCAGAGACGCACAGTACTAGAGAGCTGTAATTTGGTGTAAACATACGGATTTGTTGTGCCGATAAAGTGGTAAAATAAAATCTCGTAAAATATTTTTTTTTTAGGGTATCATTAAATAGGCCTTTAAAAAATAATGATAGTTTCCATTAACAGTTTTTTGATAAAAAAATTCGTTTGTGAAATATTTAGCTTTAAAGTGCTAAATTTTGCTCGATTCGAGTGTCACCCCCCTCTACCAGCTAAACGGTTATGTTTGGGGGTGTGAAAAAATTCACAATAGTAGTATATATAACGAAGTTTAAAAGAAAATTATCATGGCTAAGTAGGCTTTACAACTTTTCGAGTAATAGTCGACCAACTTATAAAATGTACTTGGATAACATATTTTCTTATACAAAATGTATCGGGAACATCCTCTTCAACTGCAAATGTAAGTTTGTCAACTTTATTTTTACAGCTTTAATACTTATGTTTTTACGGTATGTTTTTTGGGGATAGGTAGGTTTTTATCGTCAACTATTTTTAACTAACTTCAAAAAAAAGGAGGAGGTTCTAAATTCGTCGTAATCTTTTTTCTTATTTGTTTTCCTTGATTTCTCAAAGACTCCTGGCCCGATTTTGAAAATTCTTCTTTTTAAAATTAAATTCAGCGAATCAGTTTAGTTAGTTCGCATAAGTATTTTGATGGGCAATTACGGAACCCTACACTTTGCGTGGCCCGACACGCACTTGGCCGGTTTTTTTTGTTCCTTTTAGTGTTTATTTGCATTAATAAGGTTTTTGCTATGTATGTAATATGACTTACTACATTTTTAGAGTTTTCCGTACTTGTATTAATAATATTTTTGATTTGCTTATTATTAGGCCCAATGCTATTAGTATCATGAGTAGTTCCTTAGTTTGAAATAATGCCCACGACTTCAATTACACCCTGTAGAAATTAATACCTACAAATGTAGTCCTAATAATATTACTGATTTTTACAGATATCCATTGTAATCAACTTAAATTAACGGCTGTCGAAAATAATTCATCTCGTTAGAAACAAAACTTGATTTTACAGATGGTACGGTTATATTGCTTCACTTTCTGTACGTTTCACATCACTGTACCAATTTAAAAACAAACAAGTGAACAAACATTGATACAAAATTTGTCGATACACAAAATCCACTAGTGATGCGCACCGCATTTGTTATGCAAACGGCTGTTTTGTTAGTTCCGTCAATACGCTATGATTAATTTGCCTTTCAACCAATATGATTTGGTACAATCGATTTGGGTTATAATAGTCATTTTGAACGTTTCAGTAGCATTGCGATTTGCATAATTTTGTTTGATGTTCGAAATGTATATTCGAATCGTAATTGTACAGGCGCCGCACTCGTATTTGAAATAATTCGCGGTAAATTGAGAAATAAAATGGAGGTTTGTTGATTTTAATATTAGTTTGTCGTAGGACAACTTTTTTGGAATGTGAGCAAAAAAATAAGATATTAAAAATATAACGTTAATTTTATCATTTTACAATTCTTAGTTGATGGAATGTCCCATTGGCAAAAATCATAATAGGTATCCACTTAATTATTGAGCCATACCCTATTTACCCAATTTTTATAATTATGAATTTTTAAAAAGCTTTCCCTTACCTGTTCTGTCTGTTATTCAGTATATAAATTGGATCTAATAGGTTGGTAATCAAGTAAATTGACTTACATAATGGTAAGGACAAATGGCCCCGCTTACAGACATCATCGTACCTAATACAAAGCTATCTGAGGATTTTTTAGAAGCCGGCTGAGGCAAAGTTGACTCAGCTTTTACAAATAATGGTAGGTCGTAGTTCAAAAATTTAAAATAATTAGAAGAAGAGATTTTCTCCTGATAACACAAAATCTCCCTTGTTATTATTCATTTAAAATTATAATATATTTCAAAGACACTGCTGCTACATTGTTACAACAGATTATCTAATGCATAGCGCAGAGTATGTAGCCGGTACGTATTTGGTCCAACGACAAAAATATGCGTAACGTCACAACCAATCGCGTTCCATTTAAATATTTTTTCCCAATATCACCAATATTCAGCAATGTTTACAAAAACTGCACTCGGATCTAACACAAAAAAACATTCCAATATAAAACAAAAATAGACGCATAATACTCGTACATAAAGCCGCGTCCATACTGGTGCAACGCGTAATGTAATCCACCATGCAATGTAACGCGAATTCTACGTCTGGATGTTACATATTTTAGTACGTTACATTTAGTGTACATTACGCGTTACACCTGCACCCTTAGCACGAATTTTCAGTATTTGAGACGTAAAGTAAACTGGAACTTTGACAATTTCAAATTGACAATTTTTAAGGAAAAAATTTAGTTCCTGCTTCGCACACCATAGGCACTGTTTCATTTTTCCATACAAGAAACGCTGTAAATACTGTAAAGTAAAAGAGTGAAAATTCGTTCTAAGGGTACTGGACCCGGGTTAACTCACAAATACTCTCGAACTCTTGGGAGGAATAGAATGCTCTTCGGCTTTTCTCTCCTGGTACCCAAATTGCAAAGTAATCTATGAAGTATTGGCGCTAGAAATTTAGAAACCCATTTATCCGGTGTCTCATGCATTATTTTTTAAATGCCAGTGTACCTGTGAATCGGTTTACTTAATGGTGCTCAGGGATGAAACCTGTCGCCACCTTTACATTATTGTCACTATAAACACTCACTCACGCTTCCTTAGATGTTTGTAGCCGTATTTATTCTGGGAAGAAATGTAAATAAAACGTTAGATATAAAGTTTCTGGAAGCACTGTACTGAAATTAGAACAGTTATTTTGCTTCAAAAAATTTCTGTGGTTCTTTTTTCTTTACAGTAACTTTTGGAAACAATCTTAGACTCAAAGGAAAACTACGAAAACTTACCACATATCTTCCACAGTTTTCTTCTAACCAACAAAGAAATATTAGATAACAAAAATACCAGTTACTTTTGTCTTGTTCTACGATATAATCACAAAACAACATTACAGTGACATGGTCGCTGTATTCATCATATTACGGCTTACAAAAAACGCGAAAAAGTTCCTTAGGAAAGTCGCATTATGGTACGTCACCGGAGAGTCGTAGTGATATCCAACTTTACCTGGGACTGTGGCAACTTTCATATGATGTATGATCCCCTGGTACGCGACCGTCATATATTTTTGTCTGAAATACTCAAGACTATTCATTTTTCTGACTTTATAAGGCAGTAGTTATTGTTACGAGACTACTTTCCGGTTCAGTTACTTTAGATACGGTTTCCTTTACAACTAGGTCGTTAGACAACAGAGAATATTTTGTCTTCTCGTAGTAACATTAATATTTCTGTTCTCACATATTTTTTTTTGTTTTATAGCTATACATATACATTTATTAGCGTATAATTTTCCCTTAAGACAAGCCAACACTTGCTGACTAAGTGTAAGTTGTCGTACATTATATTAATTTAACATTATTTTCTACCGTAACTTTATTTTACAATACCCTTCGTTAACGCCTTGATACACTAAAATAATAAAAAAAAACAAGTTTTCTATGCTTTGAAAGTAACGCGTTAATATAGGGTAAAGGGAAATTATTTGGTGATACAGGCAACTCAGTGATAGAGTCTTAAAAATCTCTCAAAACATTACCCATGCATGCAGTAATGCGAAATGATGCAACTAGTTCACCACTAAAGTGGACATGGTGAAGAGACACACTTCGCATTACAGCATGCATAGGTAACGTTTTGAGAGACTTTTAAGACTCTATCACTGACTTGCGTGTCTCACCAAATAATTTCCCTGTGCCTTATACCTTTCAGTATTAGTTTTTAGGGCATTCTAATTTCCTCAAGAGGAGCACAATAATGTTATTACACTAAGCCGATTATGAAATTTTCCTGAGGTTTATGCTCGATTTGCCGTGAAATTCTAGTTACAGTACTCGTGAAAACAATTTGAGGCTTCATAAATAATCTGATCCCGATATATTGATTTTACGAGCGAAAATAACATCTACAATTCATTGTGCCAATTCAGTAATAATAATTTGGAATCTCACCTAGCTGTAACATGAAACTTTACGATTTGTTTTCCGAGTCGAACAGTCTCTACCACTACGCTATCCGTGCCGTCAAATTGACGGCACGGATAGCCTAGTGGCTGAGCGATTGAACTGCTGCGCAGGGTGTTGCGAGTTCGATTCCCGCACAGAAAAAATATTTGTATAACTTACAAGTATTTGTTCTGGGTGTTTGTGTATGTGTGTTTCGGAAGAAGAATTCCTAGTGAAGGGCAAAGTTTTTTTTTTTTTAATGCATGTCTCACTTTAATTTAAAGAACAATAGTAGATTGTATGACAAGGGAGCAAAGTAATATTTTTACGGCGAAGGCGCTATTTTGAATCCAGAGCGAAGTGAGGGATTCTACTGTAGAATCCTGAGCGTAGCGAGGGATTCTTTAGTAGAATCCTGAACGTAGCGAGGGATTCAAAGTACGCCGCCCGAGCCAAAAATATATTTTGCGCCCGAGCGATACACTCTACTTTTCATCACCCACTATGAGAAAATAAAAAGCGCCTCATATTTTATTGTAATATTATTATTTAATAAAACATAGAGTAACAACTAAATTGAAAAAACTTGAGAGGTGTCAAGGGACACCCGAATGAAGTTACTGTATACACTCAACAAAAATAATCGTCGCGACTCCACTCCACTCCGCTCCGCTCCACTCCACTCCGCTCCGCTTCGCTCCACTCCACTCTTTGAGCTCTAGCACCCTTTCGCAACGCGCGATAAGGAACTTCGTTACAAAAAGTGTCGTGACAACTTTTCGTAAGAATTTTTTCCGTCTAGCCCCCTTTAACAACGCGCGATAAGGAACTTCGTTCCAATTATCTAATAATAAAACAACTAAAAACTTATATTTACATTTGAGACATTTTCGCAATTATGAAAATTATATAGAAGATTCCATTGAGAACGAGGCGAAAACATGTGAACGCGTCGTGGAAAACATTAAATTAAAACCTACAGTTAATACATCCATGCCACTGTCCGAAAAAAAACAATCTACAATTTTATTCAGCCAGTGTCGGCGACGCGGTGTATATGGGCCGTCATTCCAGCCAGTCTTTATTCAAACACTATTTGCGTTCGATTTCTTTGACGCCGAGCACTAAGATGTTACAAATTCAAAAAGTGCGCGGCAATGTTCTTTGCGGCACACTTATAAAGAGGATTAAAAACTCATTTCTGCCCGCTAAAAGTTCCCTATACAGTAAACACCAGTTTTGGGCGCACTTAAAGGCGAACCAAGTCGTCCTTTTCGAATAGGTGGGATGGCTCGCTACGCTCAGGATTCTTTAGTAGAATCCCGAACGTAGCGAGGGATTCAAAGTACGCCGCCCGAGCCAAAAATATACGTATTTTGCGCCCGAGTGATACACTCTACTTTTCATCACCCACTATGAGAAAATAAAAAGCGCCTCGTATTTTATTTTAATATTTATACGGGTTAATAAAACATAGAGTAACAACTAAATTGAAATTATCTTTTTTTTTTTAGCTTGGTAAAATCATCAAATGAGTCCTCCCACCCCGGGCAGGGCGGGAGGGACTGTCAGACTTCTACTGACTAAAATCCACGGTGTCCGTCAATAGCCCTTTCTGTTCCGGGGTCACGGTAAGGAAATAATCCCGCGACCCCGGCAGGCTTTGACCCTCTGAGAGGGGGGCCCCGTCATTATGCTGACGCTCTTTGAGGCGCGCGTGGGACACAACGCGCTGTCAAATTGAAATTATCTAATAATAAAACAACTAAAAACTTATATTAACATTTGAGACATTTTCGCAATTATGAAAATTATATTGAAGATTTCATTGAGAACGAGGCGAAAACATGTGAACGCATCGTGGAAAACATTAAATTACAACCTACAGTTAATACATCCATGCCACTGTCCGAAAAAAAAAAACAATCTACAATTTTTATTCAGCCAGTGACGTGGCGTGACTATGGGCCGTCATTCCAGCCAGCCTATATTCAAACACTATTTGCGTTGGATTTCTTTGGTGCCGAGCACTAAGATGTTCCAAATTCAAAAAGTGCGCGGCAATGTTCTTTGCGGCGCACTTATAAAGAGGATTAAAAACTCATTTCTGCCCGCTAAAAATTCCCTATAGAAAACACCAGTTTTGGGCGCACTTAAAGGCGAACCAAGTCGTCCTTTTCGAATAGGTGGGATGAAAAATAATTTATCTGTATGTCACGTATTTGGTTGTGAACACGTCCTCAGGAAGAGGACCTTCATTACCAAATTCGGAGCAATTTACGTTTGCAATTATTTCGTGTTTTAGTTTAAAAAATTGTTTGCTTTTGATTCTAGGTCAAAGGTAACAGAGAAATTTTATTAAAAATAATACTGCTTGTACAGTTGTAAATATCTTGACTTACCAATTTTCATAATAAACCAATTTCTGTTCACTGAACTTATGCATCTCCCAAAGAGCGCCAACCATCCTGGTCTAGAGCAGTCCGCTGCCACCCACCTTCTCTAAATCGTCAATCCATTGCGCTACGTTACGTTAGATTGCGTACGCTACGTTTTTTGCCCATCCACAGTCTATAACTAACAAAGGTCTACTCCTATCAGCCATCTGTCCGACTTCAGTCATTGCCGGCCGTCTTAAATTTCAGCATTCTGTACCCTTAGCTTAGCACGAATTTTCAGTATTTGAGACGTAAAGTAAACTGGAACATTGACAATTTCAAATTGACAATTATTAAGGAAAAATTAGTTCCTGCTTCGCACACCAGAGGCGCTGTTCCATTTTTTCATACAAGAAACGCTGTAAATACTGTAAAGTAAAAGAGTGAAAATTTGTGCTAATTAAGGGTACTGATATCTTAAGAGTGAAAATCCAAACCCGATAAATAAATAAAGAAAAAAGTTGCTGTTAAAAACAGCTTTCTTTTTGGTGTAACTTTTCCCATTCATTTAATATGTTCTTGTAAACATCTCTCTCGTTCATGCATGAATGAATAATTCATGTACGGTTGACATTTTGACTTTTATCATCATCTGCCTAGCCTTTAGCCAACTGTGATGAGGTCGGTTTCAGATCGAATGGGAAGTAGCTGAATATCAGTATTACACCTCCACAGGCCAGTAATTGCTTAATGTGATATCTATTCGTAAAACCTTGTTTTCCGATTTTGGAGCTTCTGACAACACTAGGACCAACGCTAACTGGAAAAGTCGTCAATTTATCAGTTAAACGGACATTTAATGACTTAATTTGTGTAATTTATTTCACCACTATTGCAACATTGATCTTGAAGAAAGCGGCACAATATCCTAGAACCAATACTTCGACGACATGATTGTGAAATACCAACCCGCACTGGGCCCGCGTGGTGCAAATATAAATATTGAAACATTATAGGCTTTTTTTTTTTTTAGCCTGGTAAAATCATCAAATGAGTCATCCGGCCCCGGGCAGGGCGGGAGGGACTGTCAGACTTCTACTGACTAAAATCCACGGTGTCCTTCAATAGCCTGTTACGTTCCGGGGTCACGGTAAGGAAATAATCCCGCAACCCGGCAGGCTTTGGCCCTCTGAGAGGGGGGCCCCGTCATTATGCTGACGCTCTCGACCCAAACATTATAGGCTGATGATGATGATAATGATAATTATGATCGTGAAAATTAACGGGTAATGCCATTTATTAGTGTGGCCCTAACGTAACTGTCAATTAATTTATCTACAAATGGCAACCGGGACGAACGGGTTTACGTGCGTTTCTTCGCTATGAATTTTTATCAAAAGTAATTATCATAATTGGTAGAAACAGGCTCAGACAACATTCAGTGGCATCTTACAAATAGTCCCGCTTTCTGTACATTTCTACGAAACACTTTTCATGGTAAAAAAGACCGTATACTGACAATTATCGTACTGAAATGCTAATTTATTAAAGTCACTGACTTTACTATCAGGTCCCAAAGGGCAAACAGGCTACACAGGCTCTTTTGAAAGGTTTCGTCGAAAAAGTAATGAATGCCACACATGGGAATTTCTTTCTCATTATAATGTTATAGTCAAAATTCACAATGCTAATGAATAACTTGCTGAAATGCTTATGTCTCAGTTTCGTATATTTTGTGAGACCTTGGGTAGCAAAATATTAAGACTGTCAAGAAGTTGCTGAATTTGAGTTTTCAACCTCATTGCAAACATTGTGTACTGAAAGTTTCCGTAACTAGCTCGCAACTTCGTCTGAGGGGAATTCAATTATACCATAAAACATTCTATGGCACTTGACGATAATGTAGCTTTATAGGAGCGAACAAAATTTCTAAGCCAGATTGGTACTACCAGGCATAATTATATTTTGAGGGATTCTTCAAAAGAATAACAGCGATCTTGGAACGTCGAGCACCACGGAAGTAAAGTCTTACACTCCCTTCTAGTTGATGGGATCATCACACAGAAAAAAGCATATTTACCGTGTTAAAAATCACACCAACAATTTTATCAATGTAAGTTTGTTTATTTATTTATTTTATTTCTGCATAATGAAGGATCTCGTGAAACTAGAATTCAAAGACAGTATGAAAGATCAGTACCCTTAGCACGAATTTTCAGTATTTGAGACGTAAAGTAAACTGGAAGTTAGACAATTTCAAATTGTCAATTTTCAAGGAAAAAATTAGTTCTTTGTTCGCACACCAGAGGCACTGTTCCATTTTTTCATACAAAAACGCTGTAAATACTGGGAAGACGCTGTAAAGTAAAGAGTAAAAATTCGTGTTAAGGGTACAGGATGGTTTTAGCTGTGTTTTTAGTCAGTAATTATTTAACAAGTCCCTTTTATTCGCCCCACACAGAGCAAAAGTACAAAAGGTGATTCTTCCCGATTCTTCCCCCAAATGAAAAGGGATCGTTACAGACTTTAGGTACATTATAGTGTTACCCAAGAGATTAACAATCATTTTGATAAGACAGACCGGGCACCAATCTATTATGTGATAATAAAAGGCATAAAGACGAAATCAGGAAATCGTAATTATCTAATATAATACAGCGAAACAGAGTTCTGAAATCACATATTTCTGAGACACAAAACATTGTCCACTTTAAAAGTTTAAATTTGCGGGACGCGAACTATCTTTTACTCGGTTTATTTTACTCTCACAGACTCATCAAAATTTTATAGACCGTTTACGGAGCGACAAATGTACGGAACTAACCGACATTGCCTTTAAAAATAACTTAGCTGAAAATTTTGGTACATTACTGAAACTTTCCTGACAAAATAATATTCTTAATTTAATTAAATTACTGTCGAGGATAAGGCAGTGGTCCGACCGCCGACGATGAACCAGTAACGAGTAGAACTATACACTCTAAAAAGAGTTGACGATCGGCGGGAAGCGAGTGTAGTTTCGATAGTTTTATCGCCGGGCGACAGCGAGTGTTCAAGGGCTAGTCACCTGCGGTCGCTTTATGTGACAAATTATTCACTGTACCAAACGCGAGCAACGAGTAAGCGAGCGTCGCTGAACGAATATTGCTGAGCGAGTTAATTTTTGAAAGCTCGTCGGTCAGTGACAGAACGAGTAAAACGAGTCGTCGTGCGTCGCCGGCAGTGTGAATAGTAAGAGAGCAACTATTGATATATGCATCTCTTTCGTTTACACGGAATGTACATTTATTGTGCGTATATTCGCCCGGACCAATTTAGTAGAACAAGCCAGATGTCTTCTGTTAGGGATATTTCGGCAAAATCGTACATTTTTTTTTTGAGAGAGAAAATCGACGAGAGCTATTCGTTCTCTCGCCGTTGGTCGGACCACTGCCTATACCGTGTGGGTGACAATCCAAAGAGTTTCAAAGAGTAGTATAGTTCTGTTTTACGAACTAACATCAATGATTTATGCATGTTTAATGGCTATAGACTTGTCCACCAGTGAACAAACAAGAAAGTTCTCAATTTGGTTAGTATTTTTTTTTATCAAACATGTTGTTCCTGTTCAGACGTTTGTAATTGTCATCAGATAATGTGTTTATGGTTAAACATCCCAACATAAAACAACTTCTTACCCTATTAATTGAACTAAGTGCCTAAACACTAGAACGCTCAGGTAACTGGCATGACCACAAACCACTGCTTCGGTCCGACATTGTGGTTATCTAAACTGTCTAAACTAGCTTCAACGGCACAGTGTCCATTAGCGGATCAATGACCCTTGTATGTGTAGTCTACCTTTGTGATATCTTAATGCGTATTTAGACTCTGTTCACTATCATAATTATACAGGGTGAAGAAGAAAGCCGTCAGGGCCCAAGTAACTTGAAGTCAGTTTTAAATCGTTTCATAATTCTGCAGCGACTTCCGATAGATTTAAATAAGTTTAGCCTGTATAAATCCAGTACATTCTTGACTTTAGAAGGATGAATATCGCCGATAAATTGATCTCTAGGTCGGATGCACGGAGTGCTAAGACAGGACACCTCCACGTGCGCCCGTGGACTGGAGTTCCCTCTCGGATACGTCCGGGGGGAAGACTAGTCTTTCGGGCCGGTGCACCCTGGGATGCGGGCAAAAATTCTTCCTTAGGCACTGTGTGCCTAAGGGGTCTCTTTGCCCATATGCGAATAGCCTGTCGTGTGGACTCTCCAACGCGTGTCCCTCTGATCAGCAGAGGGCACAGCGGCGGAACGGGCTTGTGGACGGTGAGTGATGGGTAGCTCGCCGTCCGACCAGGGACCAATTCCGGGTCGGTGGCGCGTCGTATTTCGCGGCAAATGCCTGCTGGGGTTGCGGGTTTTTTCTTAACCCTGGATATCGTGGCCCCGGAACGTAAAGGGCATCCGAAGGAACACTGCTGGATTTTAGTCAGTAAGAGTCTGACAGTCCCTTCCGCCTCACCCAGGGCGGGAAGACTCATTTGATGATTTTTCCACATTAAAAAAAAAAAAAAAAACAAAAAAAAAAGGTCGGATGCACCCTACATTTTGTCCATACCAACATTACCCAAGGAAAATAACATTACTTATTGGGTAAACCAAGGGCCAAGGTACCAAGTTAACTTACATAAAACTTGCTTTTCGTCAGATGAGCCACTGCTTGGTATAAATTGGCCTCCACCTTTTTTGAAAACTCGCTTGGCTGTATCTGTATTTATTTAAAAAAAAGTAGCACATTCGCCAGAGAACATAAGGGTGCTTGTACACGGTGAATATAACCCGCGCAAGTGCCTCTACAAGCTCAAGCTACATGCGCCGTGTACAAGCACCCCGCGGGTAGCTTGATCAAGTAGCTTGCGCATGTTACTCGCGCGAGTGACTCGCACCTTTACTTCGCGGGTTACATGCGCCGTGTACAAGCTCCCTAAGATACGAATATCGCGCGTAGAATTAGCAGGCTGACGTGAAAGTGGGCTGGCTATGTCTGCAGACGCACTGATCGGCGATGGAACAGACATGTGTTAGAGTGATGACCTTGTACAGCAAAACTTAATGTTATAGTAGCCATACACCATCCTGCCTATCGATACGATAGATTTGACGCTTGCAATTGTTTCAAATCGGCAGTTCGTCCATATACACCATACACCATCCTGCCTATCGATACGATAGATTTGACACAACTTCAAATCTGCAGCAGTGATGCCAACTCAGCAACTAGATCTGGCTATTATTCGGTGACGACAGCTACAATTTCTAGCACCTTTTCATTTCATCATGAGACTATCGAAATTAGATTTAAAAAAGTGGTGCAAGCGATTTTCGACCTTATCGACATTAAAAATTTAGTTTGTTTTTCTCACATTCTTATTCGTTAACATTGCTCCTTCATTAAAATCCGGTGTTTGCATCATTGTCAATAAGGTCGAAAATCGCTTGAAGGTCGGAAAATACTTGCTTAAGGATAGCAAGTTAAAAAAAGTGGTGCAAGCGATTTTCGACCTTATCGACATTTAAAATTTAGTTTGTTTTTCTCATTCTTATTCGTTAACATTGCTCCTTCATTAAAATCCGGTGTTTGCATCATTGTCAATAAGGTCGAAAATCGCTTGAAGGTCGGAAAATACTTGCTTAAGGATAGCAAGTTAAAAAAAGTGGTGCAAGCGATTTTCGACCTTATCGACATTTAAAATTTAGTTTGTTTTTCTCACATTCTTATTCGTTAACATTGCTCCTTCATTAAAATCCGGTGTTTGCATCATTGTCAATAAGGTCGAAAATCGCTTGAAGGTCAGAAAATACTTGCTTAAGGATAGCAAGTTAAAAAAAGTGGTGCAAGCGATTTTCGACCTTATCGACATTTAAAATTTAGTTTGTTTTTCTCACATTCTCATTCGTTAACATTGCTTCTTCATTAAAATCCGGTTTTTCGTCCAGCAGTAGAGGGTTATTGACTAAAGAGAAAATCGAAGCACCCTTGTAACTAAACTCATAACACTTTTGGCATCAAGCATACGCCAGAAAAAGTGTTAGTATATGTACATACCATAGTTATGATAACGACACCAGATATAGTATCACGTTGATAAATATTAATATCGTGGCGTCTTTATATTGCGTATGTAGAGCCCTACAGAGACACATGACTCATTACGGCTCAAGAGATAAGCCGTTTGTTTATCACAAGCATTTATTTGCCAAACGCTTATGGAGGCTGCCTTACGGTACTTGGAAAGCAATAAAAACCTTAGGAATATTTTCATAAAATATTTTCGTTACCAAACAACACAGTTAAAAGATTGTGTTGAATAAAATACTCGTAAACATTTTATTTAAACTTCACGTACTGTAAATAACAACTAAACATTTTACAATGGGGGACTTAATACCTTGGGCAGTATCTACCAGTATGCCATAGGCGCGGTACACATAGAAAAGACGTAAGACGCAGACGAGGTGGAGATATTTATGTTTCTTCGGCGTCTTCATACAAAATGTATAGAAGCGTCGCGACGTAGAACATACAGAAAAGCGGGGCGCGGACGCGACTCTCATACATTTTCGCCCGCCCGCGACGCATCCTCGTCTTACGTCCTTTCTACATATATATGGCCCGCGCCTTAGAGTGAAGCAGAAACAATCACAATCTTCATCATCAGCCTATTATGTTCCCACTGCTGGGACACAAACCACCATGCAGGCTCAGTGCGGGTTGGTAGATGTCACATGTCTTCGAATCTTTGGTTCTAGGACATGCCGCTTTCCTCACAATGTTTTCCTTTACCGTTTTGAAAGCAGTGGTGATGACTTATATTAAACAAAGTAGAAATCATAAATTAAAAAATTACAAAATGGATGCAAAACATTAAACAACTAGCTTTTCCACACGACTTCGTCCACGTAGATTTTATTGTATCTAATAATGGGAATAAAAGAAGTGTTTAAGTTTTAGAAATCAAACATTTGTTTGTCCTACAATACTAAGTAGTTGTTCTGGGTCTAGGTTTTTGTGTATGTGAATTTCTGTGTTTCTAAAGTCGCCCACGATACAAGAGAAAATCCTAATGAAAAGCAGAGATCTATTTCATAAAACATAAAAAAATGGCAATGGTAGGTAATTTTTTAAGCCTTCATTGTTACCGTTCAGTGTAAGACCACGTAAGCCCAACTCGAAGAGAAGGTAGACGTTTTTGCCAGACCAGTTGCCAGATGGGTTGACCATATTCTTATAGCTTCGATTACACATTATCAACTAGTCACCACGTAAGCCCAACTCAAAGAGACGGTGGACGTTTTTGCCAGACCAGTTGCCAGATGGGTTGACCATAATATTCTTATAGCTTCGATTACACATAGTAACTAGTCGCTGCGAGTACATTCACTGCGAGATAAATTGTAGGTACATACGTCTTAATTCAAACTGAGGCGGTGAGTATTCGCTGTGAGTAGCGAATACTCGCGGCGAGTGCACGCGCCGCGATAAGTCGCTGTGGGTGACCAAACCAAAGTTTAAGATCACGGTCAAAACTCTTGAAGACTCACGGAAGTCAGACTATGATTCATGATTCATTTGATTTTCAACCTTGCTTGTGTAATAATGATGAATAAATTTCAACGAAAATGATATACAATTTTACTTAGGTATCTGGTATAAAGTTGGTATTTGTATTCCACACGGTATGTGTACTAAGTGTCAACACTCATATAAATTCACTCCTTTTTTGTCTCGACAAAATAAATTGCAAACAAGCAAAGCCTCAGAAACAACTCAGTCTCAAGAAGAATAATCACGCACTTACTGAACCGTCTCAGGCATTGTTTGATACACGATTTACATACCTACTTATATTGCCAAAGTTATTTTCTTATTTGAATTTTCGTATATACTCTGGAAGTTTGACGCGTGAAAATAACACCTCGAATTTGAGCTGGCAACATTTCGATACCAGTTAATATAAAATGCGTGATTGTGTGAGGAAAATACGTGCTCCAGGAAAGCAAGTAAACGAAGTTTGTACGCAAGATACTTTATTCAAAAATCCATATTCATTCAGTGCGGATCTCATTACTGGTGTACCAAATTAAATTGGAGGCGTGTGATTATTCGTGTGACGGGCATCGACCGTCTGTTAGCTTTGCTCCTAATGAGATGAAGTTTGCTTAACACTTTTACGTATTTGTTTTAGACGCTACCAATCCGCCAAACTTTACATGGATACCAGAGCATGTATGGCTACATTTTTGACAGTTTTCATTATAAATTGTTTTTGTTTACTGTTAAATTTGAAAATATTGCCCATCAAGCCTCACTTTTCCCCAGGATGGTACTTCTTACAAACATTTTAAAAAACCTGCCGACTTCAGAAGAATCTGCTAACGTTTTCTGGTGACACCGTCCGACATACCTCAGTGCCTCAAGACGAAAGTCTTCAACCAATGTGTGTTACCAGTGATGAGTTACGGCACCGAAACGTGGTCTTTCACTATCGGCCTCATCTCAAAGCTCAAAGTCGCTCAACGAGCTATGGAGAGGGCTATGCTAGGTGTTGCTCTACGTGATCGAATCCGAAATGAGGAGATCCGTAGACGAACTAAAGTCACCGATATAGCCCACCGGATTAGCAAGCTGAAGTGGCAATGGGCAGGCCATATTGCTCGCAGAGCAGATGGCCGATGGGGTCGAAAAGTGCTAGAGTGGAGACCACGGACTAGCAAGCGCAGCGTAGGACGTCCACCAGCAAGGTGGACAGACGACCTTATAAAGGTCGCCGGAAAACGCTGGATGCAGGTCGCTTCCAACCGGTATCTGTGGAGATCAAAAGGGGAGGCCTATGTTCAGCAGTGGACGTCCTATGGCTGAGATGATGATGATGATGACGATTCTGACAATTTGTTACATTATGTTTTTTTTTTAATTGTAGGTATGTTTGTGTAAGTGTCTTCAATCTAATTAAATAACTTAGGTTGAGTTCCAAGATTCCGAAAAAAAAACAAAATGGCGGTCGAACGAAAATCTTCTATCCCATATAAATGAGATAATTACAATATCATATTTATTATATGTAATATAATTATCCGAAATGTATTAAGATATAAATGTCTCATCTAGGCTCCTCTTTAATGTAATAAAAAAGTAATCTCCTACAAACAAAAAAAGTAGTCTAAAACACTTCAGTATTCATAGCTTCACTTCGGATCGAACCTTTCTTTTCACGCATTATTAACTTGATAATTCATTTCGATATACTTAGGTACTTTCTCGAAGTGTTATATGATCTTTCGTCTAGGAGTAATCTTGAATTGAATAAAATAAATTGCCCGCGATCTATAAGGTCACTTTTGCTGTTATCGTCTATCTAAGGGTGCTTGTACACGGCGCATGTAACTCGCGCAAGTAAAGATGCGGGTTACCCGCGCATGTAACATGCGCAAGCTACTTGATCAAGTTACCGTAGCTTATCGTACCGTAAGTTCACAAGGAGGAATTTTTAGCTGAAACGTGCAGCTGACGTTACTGAACCATACATAATATTTTAGTGTTCAAGCTGTTAACATATTATTTAGTTACCACTAACTTCCCTAGATGGCGTTGTTAGATTTTGTAAATCACGCTATGGTTTCGTTACATACGAATGTATATAAGGTAAAGGAAATGTTCTAATAAAATGTCTTCGTTCGGAGCACAGAGTACTTTTACTAATAGGGCATAGAGATCTAACTTCACGGGTTTTTCGGGCAATGGACAACAGCGACATCTAGTTTTCCCGAACGAAAACATTTCTGTATATAGTTATTTATATATAGGTTGTATATACAAAGCTTGCTCATTCCTTTTAGTGTTTTAATTGACTAATAATAATTATATGCCTACATTAGTAAAAAAATAAAACAAATTTCTTATGTAATTATATTTATTTCACCAACTATGAGGCCTTTTACAGTGTTTTTTTACAGTTATTTCTAGCCACTTGATATTTATCGGTGTCACTGATAGTATCTCGCTTTCCAGTGAGAATTTTATTAGCATGGAAATAACACACGGATACACTACTTTAGAATAGGACCAAAAGCAGAAAATGCAGGTAAATAACGAGCCGCACCAAACGAGAATCCAATTTTTTCTGCTAAGTGCAATGTGACACTGACATTTTATTGACGTATTGAAAAGACATCGCACCTTCGGTGCACCAAAGTCACAAATAGCCAAAACTGCAAAATCCGTGTATTCCCGTTCGTCCACTTGACTTCGTCCCCCTAGTGGGACGAACGGGAATTCGTTATTTATTTTCCCGATGGTCCCACTACATTTTTTGAGTGGACGAATGGGAATAATTTATTAATTCTTTTTTGTACTTCTATTGGTCCCACTAAATAATATAAGACCGGTGGTTAAATTGGTAAAAAAAACAAAAATGGAATAAAAATCCGTCATTTTACCAACATTTTTTCAACTTTGCGATTTATAAAAATTAAAATAAAGGAGATGGAAAGTTCAAGTATGTGGAAAAATTCAGACAGCTATAGAAATGGGACCTAGCACTGTATAACGCTGAATAGCTAAATATTCATATTTCACATAAAAAAAGTTTCTAAAACTTGTTATATCTTCATAATCATGATAAAAAAAACGTGAACACCTACCATTAAAAGTACTACAAAAATTGCAAATATTGATATTGCTATAAACTTTTACGTAGGCGTTTAGTTTTATGTATCTACTATTTTATTTAATTTATTGATGACCACATTTGTGACCCACTCAGATTAATTAAATATCTTCAAACTACTTACCAAATAATGTGATACGTGCTTAAACTTAAAATAAAGACAGTTTTCACTGATGATATAAGTAGGTAAGTAGTTGTAATGATAAACAAACGATACCTTTCTGAACTGGTTGTTGAACCCTCTAATTAGCTAAGGATACATTTAACAATTTCGAAATGAAACAAGAAAAATAGGAAATAGTATATTTATTCGATAATCTGTGATTCTTATAAATAAAGTCTGAAAGAATACGAAGCGACGGACTGTGTTTAAATGTCATTTTATTACGTGGTGATGGAAATCTGGATGTGATGTTGTTAATTTCTGCAACTTTGAACTGTTTCTTTCCACTACATGGCGATGGCTTTGCAATATTCTCACAGAATGACCACAAGCTAAGCACTCCGTTGAATAGCCGAATAAACGAATTTCACCAGTTGCTCCTGAATGCAGCAGTTCAAAACAAGGATGACAATGTTGGCTGAAAGATCGGCCTGTGCGGTTATAATTATTTAGCCACGAGCTCCTCTCGAGTGTATAGTGTATAGCAAAAGGAATAATCACAACGAACAATATTATTAAGCAGAGCGCAGAGCGTTCAAATGACATCTGACGTTTGTTTTTTCTTAAAGATGGGATTGGACTCAAATAGTCACAGAAGCGATAATAGAATCGATTGAAATCGTTAGAAAGTAGTATCGATCATACTTCAGTTTTTTTTTCTCTTCCACTACAGCAGGTGTAGCATGGCGCCGTAGAAAGAGGTTTTCTCGACGCAAGAATAGACAAATGACAGAACGTAGAAATATTTTCAGCGTTTTAAGCATGGTAATGTAATAAATATGGAAAATAAACGTTCTTTTCTTCAATAGTGTACGAATGGTGTCATATTTGTGCAAAAAAACAGTCGATTTGTGTAGAAATAACGATGAAATAACCTTGTCTTTTCTTGGTAGAATAGAGATAGAATCGCCACGTTCTCTTTCTACTCCTACCTTTCACGATGTTGGGCGTCTTCCTTCCAGTTCGGACAGAACCTGTCCAGTTAATATTATTCTGCACAAAATATGAACTAAGATTAAACTAAGAAGCTCATTCCGAAGCTTTTAACGAAAATAATGAAGTTGAGTTTAGTGGACGAATCACTTTAAAACAATCCGATTTTCCGAATCAAAACGCATGAAAACACAATAAAAAGCAACGAAACGACTCTGAATCTATCGATTCCCGCCAAATACTGTTTCAACGCCAATTTTTAATTTCAGCAAACAAATCGTTTTAAATCACATTAGTGAAAATCGATTAAATACAGTTTCATTTTAACAATCTGGAAAAGCGTTATTACCCTTCCCTAGTTTTCATTATTTCATCGTGACCAAGTCATGTCAATAAAAAATGAGCGAAAAGCAATTCAGATACTTTTTTATGTTTAACATTTTATATAAGTCTTAGGAAATTATTAAACATTGAACAATTCATTAATGAATTTTCAAATACTACGAGTTAAAATGAAATTCTTATAGGCGACTGGGGCACTCATTTAGCCATCTCCTTTATAAGCAAAAATATTATAGCGCTTGTCGAGAACGAAGTGGAGTAAAGGACAAACAAAATACGAAACAACGAATAAACATATTTCTGCACAAATCTTTTTAACCGACTTCAAAAAAAGGAGGAGGTTCTCAATTCGTCGGAATCTTTTTTTTTTTTTTTTTTTTTTTTATGTATGTTCCCCGATTTCTCGAAGACGTCTGGACCGATTTGGAATTTTTTTCTTTTGTTTGAAAGGGTATACTTTCCAATTGGTCCCATGATCACCAGGTCAGGATCTGATGATGGGATCCTAGGGAAATCGAGGGCAACCTTCAAATTTTATAGGCACATAGTACCATTTTCATATATTTTCTAAAGCTGTTCAAGTATTTGCATCTGATAATCATCATCTCAGGTGGATGACCTGATGATGGAAGGTACAACTCCTTAACAGTAAGGAGTAGGCATCGATTGATTTACTTTGTGTTCGCATATCTCCGGAACTACAAGTCCGATTTAAGTAATTCTTTTTTTGTTGTACTAGGTATCATTTAACTTAGAGAATACTGCAAGTTTCATCAAAATCGGTTTAGTAATTTTTGAGATATGGAATTTTATTAGCTTAATGTGTACATGAGTGATGTAAGTACTGGTGCGAAGGATTACAAAATTATAGTGCACATGTAAGAGAATAATGTTCTTGACAAGAATTCGGGTTGAATATTTAAACTAAAAAGAGTAAAATAAAAACTTTTTCAAAAAAAATGTAACCGCCTTCAAAAACAACCACAAAAAAGTGTAAAATAATCTACAAAATAACTTTTTTTTCGGAAGTCGGTGGCTAAAAAGACAATGAAAAGAAAAAAAACAAAGGCACCGACTTCCGAAAGAAAAGTTATTTTGTAGATTATTTTACACTTTTTTGTGGTTGTTTTTGAAGGCGGTTACATTTTTTTTGAAAAAGTTTTTTTAGTGGGACGAATGGCACTAATCGAAGAACATATTCCCGTTCGTCCCCTCTTGAATTAGGAGTGGGACGATCGGGAACAAATTAAATATTATTTTTGTAAATTCCCGTTCGTCCCACTAGTGGGACGAAGTCAAGTGGACGAACGGGAATACACCGCAAAATCGACCTAAGTATGCCAAATTGTTTCTAAACCATGCCTTTACTTGGGGCAACAAAGACATCCGCGAAAGTATCTCGAAACTACACTAGATGGCAGAAGTGCCTTTGTGGTTATTGGCCGTTTTTCCATGCGTTTTGGGCCGACACCGTTTCATTGTAAGTAGTGCCCCCTCGCCCGCGACTTTATTGAGGTCTTTTTTCGCTCAAAATCTTGGAGCAACAAAGGCATAAAACATAACAGTCATAAAACTAAATAACTTCTGGTGCAACAAAGTCACAGTTCAGGACATTTTTTTTGTTATATTCTTTTATTAGGATTTCTTTGGCAATGAGGGATTTTATTTTTATGTTTTCCCTAATCAATGGATAGATGGCACTGAACTTGATATGTTACTGCAATAAACGAACGTCACGTCATTTTTTGATTTTTTTCACTTAGATGTAATTTCGAGATCGTAAAACAAAAAGTACATGTCATGTCATTGTCAGTCACATCACATCACACAAATAGCATTTTAAAAATAAATAACAACAAGGAAAAAGAAAAAAATATTCATTTACCAGTCTTTTTAATTTATGAGTTTTCCACGCCAGAAAGAAAATGTCCCAAGAGAAAAAGAAGTCTGTGCCTCGTGGATTTGTGCAAAAATGAAGGCATACATCTTTTTCCTAGAGTAACACCGTCAGTTCAACGCCATCTGTAGAGTTCTTGGAAACTATTTTTTTTTAAGTGCGAAAAGAAAACCTCCCATTAAATACAAGATTTTTACGTATAAGTATAGCCAACTAAAATACAATTAATTAAATGTGAAGATTTCAAACCTTCTTTAGATAGTTATCCAGAACCGAGGAAAAACATGCAAAAAAAAAGTCTTCTCCTGTAAAATTTAAAAATGAGCTGCTACGTCTTTGTTCCACCGAAGGTGCGAATGAGTGAAAATTAGAGTTACCAGTAGGTAGCCCAAATAATTATAGAATTCTATTAATAATTTGGGAAAATATCGAAATAGAAAAACATACTTGTATAAATATTGAAAAACGACAGGGACATCATTAAACTAGAAACGTAATAAAATACATGATAAATAATAGTATAAAGCTATAGTAGCGACATCTATTGTCAGCAGACCGCAACTCTCGTATTATAATACTACTAAATTAAAAAATACATCTCTAAGAAGATTTATAAGTTACATTTGGTACTCCACAATTTTTTAGTATAAAGATCTAAGTCATGCCAGGCTTTTAGTTAGAAGATTGATGACCCTGGTTCGGAGTACGTGGTGTTTTATATAACTATCCCTACGTCTACAAAAGGAGCCGGGCAGTCTGCGTTAACATTAGGTCCTTCGAGCCGGATCGTTTTTGAATAAAAGCGCCTCTGTCGACGGAGCGAGGCGAGCCCGGAGGTGAGCGGAGCGAGTCTGGAGTCTGGAGCGGAGCGAGCGAGCGGAGCGAGGTCTGCGCAGCCGAGCGGAGCTGTTTAAGTGGTTTAGTGAAGTGATCAAAGTGCAACCGTGAGTACAATCTTAATACAATTAGAAGTGTCAAAGACTTGTAAAATTCTCAAATTAATTCATGGACTTAGAAAAATTTGAGAAAGTAAAAAAAGGACTTAGAATAATTCCTCAAAAACTGAAGTGACGGGGAACCTATGCCCGATTTTGGTTAGAGTATAAGTGCGGTTCAAACACTTAGAAAAATTTCATCAGTCTGGCACTTAGAAAAAATACGAATTGGGCACATAGTATTCTTCGATTGAATTTTCTGTCTTTGGCTTATTAACAACATGGAAGCTCAGTTAAGGCTGTTAGAAGACATCAAACATCGCATTGAGAGGGGACTAGTTAACTTCAAGAAGTCTCCAAAAGACAGAATAAACAAAGCCTATGTGGAGTCCAGATTAGAGATTTTAGATAAACTGTATGAAGATTTTACAAGGAAACATGAACAACTTTTGGTTAACTTCAAACAAAGTGAATTAAACGCAACAAATTATATTAAGAATGATGTTTTTGAGGCGGTCACAGACACTTTTATGGACTATAAAGTGGAATTGAAAAACGCTTTACCTAGTACGTCTCAGTCCTGCAAACCGAGTAATGAGTCCCATGAAGATCCAAAAACTATGTCTATTGCTAAATTACCTAAGATAACTATTCCTACTTTTGATGGCAAATATTACGAATGGACATCGTTTAGGGATCTATTTTTGTCTTTAATTCATTACAATAAGAATCTTGAAGATGTACAACGTTTACATTATTTAAGATCACATTTGTCAGGTGAAGCAGCACAGCTCATAAAGCATATTCCGATAACCCAAGCTAACTACGATAAATGTTGGACTCTGTTAAATAGTCGATACAATAATAAGAGATTTTTAGCCAATTGTACTCTCAAGCGTCTACTTAACCAAAAACAAATGACGGGTGAGGCATCCACTGCTCTCAAGGAGCTTTTGGATACCACAACCGATTGCTTACATGAGTTATCAAATCTAGGGGTCCAGGTGGACACTTGGAATATAATTGTTATTTATTTGATCAGTTCAAAGTTGGACGTTGAGACTCGGAAGCAGTGGGAATTACAGGTAAGCCAATTTTGCGAGGACCTTCCCACCTTCAAAGTGTTTCGTGATTTTTTGGAGAAACGTTTCCGAGCTTTAGAATTTGTTGAACCACAGGGTAGTAGGTCTAAAAGTTACCCTAAAGCATTGCACGTGGTTACTAAATTATCCTGTCCACTTGGTTCGGAAGAACATCTCTTGTGTCATTGTGAGAAGTTTGCTCGGGAAACTGTTGATCAGCGTCGTCAGGTAGTAAAATCTCATGGTTTGTGTTTTAATTGCCTTCGCTCCAGTCATCTCATTACTAATTGTCGTGTGAATACTAAATGTAAAATGTGTAACAGAAAGCACCATACTCTTCTGCATCAAAATGCAGAAATCAATAGGGATACCAGCTCGTCCCAAGCTCAATCTAGTACTCAAGGAGAAACACCACAGAACGAGGCCACGGCTGAACCTCATATTTCAACCCATTTTGCTAGAAATGTCCATAGTCAGATTGTACTGGCTACAGCCCTTGTCAAGGCTAGGTCTAGCAATGGGTATCATCAGGTTTTGAGAGCCCTGTTAGACCAGGGTTCGCAAGCTTCTTTTATAACGGAAGCTGCGGTTCAGTTATTACACTTAAAGAAAATAGCGGTTAAAACCTCTATTTCGGGTTTAGGTGGAGGTCAGGGCGACGTAACTTCAAAATATATAGTTAGGGTAAGCATTCAATCGTTACGTGATCCTGCTTTCAAATTTCAAATAAAAGCTTATGTACTGAGTAAGGTAACTTCCATTTTACCTGAAAGGAAATTCACTTTGGTGGATTGGCCAGAACTCAATCGTTTTGAATTAGCCGATCCAAATTTCAACAGGCCTAACAAAATTGATATTTTGTTAGGAGCGGAAGCCTATTGCAAAGTTTTAAAAGAAGGCTTAATCAAGGACCCTAGAGGTAATACAATGGCTCAAGATACATACTTCGGATGGATTGTATCGGGTGAAGTTCATGATGACGTAGAATTGCAATCATGTCACAACGTAATTCTAAGCATGCACGCTAAGGTCGAAGACAATGAAATCCTGAAAAGATTTTGGGAACTAGAGGCAGAACCGTCAGGTTCTGAAAAGACAATTTTTGGTCCTGAAGAGCAAGCATGTGAAGATTACTTTGCTGCTACAACACGCAGAGATGAAACTGGTCGCTACATCGTGAATCTTCCATTCCGATCCAATAAAAGACCCTGCAACACAAAAGAAATAGCAACTAAAAGGTTATACAGTCTTGACAGAAAACTAAAGAAAGATATTGAACTTAAAAATCGATACTCATCAGTCATAAATGAATATCTTTCACTTGGGCATATGGAAGAGATTTCCAATGAAGACGAAAAGAATAAGGTGGGTGCTGTTTACTTACCGCATCATGCTGTTATCCGTGAAGAGAGATCAACCACTAAGTTGAGAGTGGTATTCGATGCATCATCTAAGGGATCCGATGGCATTTCATTGAATGATACCTTAATGGTTGGACCACGCTTGCAGCCTGATTTACGTCATATAGTTATGAGATGGCGTCAACATCCAGTTTGTCTAGTTGCCGATATTGTAAAAATGTATCGGCAAGTGAAGGTGGCCGATGAACACGTGGACTTTCAAAGGATTTTATGGCGAGATGAATTTCATTCCGATATAAAGGAATTTAGGCTTTTGAGAGTTACGTTCGGTACATCTTGTGCACCTTACCTGGCAGTGAAGGCATTGCAGCAAGTTGCTAGTGATGAAGGAAAATTGTATCAATTGGCTGCTAGTAGAGTGATTACAGACTTCTACATGGATGATCTCATGACAGGCTGCCAGACGGAGGAAGAAGCTGTAAAAATCTATCACGAATTTAATGCTCTCTTAAATTCAGCAGGTTTTGTCTTACAAAAATGGACCAGTAACCGTGAACACTTACTAAAACAGATAGAACTCGATGCTGAAAGAAACCTGGAAATAAAAGAAGATGAAAACACTAGAATTTTAGGTCTTACCTGGAATCGCAATTCAGATGAGTTCCATTATAACGTAAACTTACCTTGTTTCTCTCAGTCGTCACCGTCTGCACCTGAAACTAAAAGATCAGTTATATCACAGATATCGCGATTGTATGATCCCCTTGGTTGGATTGCGCCATGTATAATTACCGCTAAAGTCTTCATACAAAAGCTGTGGATCGCTGGTCTAGATTGGGATGATGAGCTGTCTGATGAACTTCAACACGAGTGGCAAACTTATCGTAATGAGTTGCCAATTCTCAACAGCTTTAGAATCCCTAGGTGGCTGAAAAGGAGAATAGATGACCAACAAGTTGAGTTACATGGTTTTTCTGACGCGTCGAGTGTAGCATACGCTGCTGTTATATATATCAGGATCATTGATGCTGAAGGTAATGTTCACTGTAACTTGGTAACTGCAAAAACAAAGGTGGCACCAATTAAGCAAATCACTATACCACGATTGGAGCTGTGTGGGGCAGTTTTAGTTACAAAGCTACTTTTAGAAGTGGCTCGTGTTTTGGAGGTGTCAAAATCCAATCTTCACGCTTGGACTGATTCAACGGTTGTATTAGCGTGGTTGAGCGATCATCCAAGTCGTTGGAAGACTTTCGTTGCAAACCGGACTTCTGAAATTCTTACAGCACTTGATTCCACTCAATGTCATTATGTTTCTACGAAAGACAATCCAGCTGACAGTGCTTCTCGAGGTACAACGCCCACGTCATTCTTAAATGACACTCTTTGGAAGCAAGGGCCAGCATGGCTGCTATCTGAAACTATAGAATATAGCAGACCCAAGGCTATAATGACGAAGTTGGACCAAGAATCTGTTAAAGTTCATACAGCACAAGTAGATGATAATCCGATTGAACAGATGTGGTCCAGATTTTCATCTTTTCGTAGAATGACCAGGACACTAACTTATTGCAGACGTTTTTTGAGGTTGAAAACACCCAGGCAATCACGATCAAAGCTACCATCTTATCTGGAAGCTGCGGAAATAGTTTATACGACGCATTGTTGCCTAAAACAATGTCAAAGGGTGTGGTTTGAGACCGAAATCAAAGCAATTCAAGCGGGAAAAGACGTCAGTAAAAGCAGTAGTTTAAGTTCTTTAAATCCTTTCCTGGATGACAAAGACCTGTTGAGGGTGGGTGGAAGGATACAAAATTCACCACTGGGTGAACATATGAAGCATCCCATTATAGTTCCTTGTCAATCCTATTTAACGAAGTTGCTCATAGCAGATGCTCATGAGCGAGTATTACATGGAGGACCCCAATTGACACACAACTTTCTGAGGACAAAATACTGGATTGTTCGAGGGAAGAATCTTATTATAAATCACATACACAACTGTGTACCATGTATTCGTTATGCAGGTATAACAAAACACCAGCTGATGGGTCAGCTGCCATCATGTAGAGTAACGCCAAGTAAGCCATTTCTACATTCAGGTGTTGATTACGCAGGCCCGATTCAGATCAGAACTTCAAAGGGTAGGGGACACAAGTCCTACAAAGGCTATATATGTCTTTTCGTATGTATGGCCACTCGTGCTGTACATATAGAAGCGGTTTCTGATCTGACTTCTCAGGGTTTTCTTTCAGCTTTTAAGCGTTTCGTCGCCAGACGTGGGCACTGTAGTCAGATCTACAGTGATAAGGGCACAAATTTTGTCGGGGCTTCGAAAGAGCTTAAAGCAATGTTTCGTAATGAATGTGCTTCTGTTCCTAGAGAAATAGCTTCTGTGTTGGCAAATAATGGTACAGAGTGGCATTTTATCCCGCCTCATGCACCTAACTTTGGAGGTCTTTGGGAAGCAGGAATTAAAAGCACCAAACATCACCTCAAACGGGTGATAGGGGACTCGACTCTTACTTTTGAAGAGTTGAATACAGTTTTATCGCAAATAGAGGCTTGCTTAAATTCCAGACCTCTGTCACAAGTTAGTGAAATTGCAACAGATTCATATCCATTGACACCGGGACATTTCCTGGTGGGGGAGCCACTTGTGGTAGCACCAGATTATAATTATGAGTATAACACGGAGAGTAGCTTGAGGCGTTGGCAATTGACACAAAGGATGATTCAATCTTTTTGGAAACGTTGGTCTCGGGAGTACCTGAGCATGTTTTTTCAACGGCATAAGTGGGCCAAACGTACGAACGATCCAAAGATTGGGGATGTTGTTCTCGTAAAAGAAGACAATTTACCTCCTGCCAAGTGGTTATATGGGAGGGTGATTGAATTACACCCTGGTAAAGACAATTTGGTTCGAGTAGCTACCATAAAGTGTAAAGACTCTCAAGTCAAGCGTCCAACGTCAAAACTTTGTATTTTACCAATAAGCGATGAAAGTTAAACATTAATTATTAGTACTTTTGTTTGATTTTTATTATATTTACAAATTATATTATATACAGTCCACTCAAATTTTATTTTTATTGTGTAAAACGTATTTTGTTTTCATTTGTTTCAATACTGCGTGTAAACAGGATGTTAATGTGTTTAATTTTATAAGGGCTGCACACCCAGGACTTTCGAGGCAACACGCTCTTATTCAGATTACTTTTTTCATGATGTCATGGTGGGCGGTTGAAAGGACTGAGTCCTTGGTGGGCGGTATGTTCAAGCTGTTAACATATTATTTAGTTACCACTAACTTCCCTAGATGGCGTTGTTAGATTTTGTAAATCACGCTATGGTTTCGTTACATACGAATGTATATAAGGTAAAGGAAATGTTCTAATAAATGTCTTCGTTCGGAGTACGTGGTGTTTCATATAACTATCCCTACGTCTACAAAAGGAGCCGGGCAGTCTGCGTTAACATTTAGCATCCATAATCGTACCTATAGCTTTCTACCATTTCCTATTGATAAGTTTTTAAGTTTATTTTTCTCGGCACTAGATACTCATAATATGAACAATAAAAATCACTCGAACGAACCTAATACATCCTTCACACTATACGGTGGCATCGGCCGGACATGTTCCCCAACCAATTGGATAACAAATATCCATGCGGTAAATGCAACCGGCAGGATAGTTGTAGTATAGTTACAGTAGTACTTAACCGTAAGGAGGCAATTTAGTCAATGCACCTGTATCACGCATCAGGGTAGGGCAAATACCAAGCTGAACACATGCGAAAATGCCCTTTTTTTTGTTTGCTGTACAGTCACGAGCAATAGTATGCATACAATAAGCAGTATTCAAAAGCAATTTTCTGCTACCATATTGATTTAACTTTTGTTTTTTCATTAGACTTCTATTTTGGAAGCCATACTATTACGAAATAGGTCTTATTTCAATGTGGAAACCAGTATTTCACGAGTTATTTGCATTTGAATTTTGTTAAGTGTATACATGTTATTGCTCGTGACTGTACGCGTGTTTTTAATGCAAATAGAGATTCTTTCAAACAAAGTAAGAACACACTCCTGCGCTTCGCCGCATCATGCAGTGCAGTGTGCAAATCCCTTATTATATTATGCTTTACATTTTGAGATACGCAAAATAATGATAATTATTCGTTAGTCTGAACTAAACCTTACTTGCTAAACTTTTAGAAACCAACTTTTTAGCACTGCTATAGTAGGTAACTATTTATCGATCCATTTAATAACAAAGTAAGTTTTGAACATGTAGATTGTCTGTGATTTTGCGGCCTAAGTGTTAATCAAAGTTATACTTACTATAATCAAGGCTTTTAATCATTAAATTAAAGTAAACGGTCTTAAAAATTCCACGATACACGAGGCACAAACTTATAATTACGTTGGTGGACGTTAGCTGGTAAGCGTTTGGCTCCATAAGGGCCTCTGAAAGATCCTTTAGGCGCGAGAGAAACACGACATGCGATCGTCCTTACTCCCCATTAATCGTCGTACGCGGCTGGATTGAGATTTCGAGGGTGTCCTATCCTCATGTGTTCTGCCTCCTTCCTCCTTCGCTGTCATTACTGCTGCAGAAGAAATGGCAGCCTCCTCGCGCGCCTATAGAAGCTTTCATAGGCTTTTAGAGCCAAACGCCTACCAGCTACCCTACCTAGTCGCAGGACTATCTTATTAGAACACCGTAGCACAGTTGATCCGAAGGTTGAGCGCCGGTATCGTGCGGTCCATGGCCCTCTACAGGGGTGTGTGGGCCCTGAGCATCCGGACTCGACCACTAAAGTTGGTCGCATGCCAGAGGGTCATGGCTATCCGGATACCGCACGATCACCGGTGAATCGGCCAACCTCCTTGCCGGATTGCTGCCCTGGGATCTGGAGGTGACTGCCCGCCAGCGCTTCTATGAGTGGCTCGTGGAGGCGCCGCGCCGGGGTGTCACCCCGCTGCCTCGAAAAGTCGAGGCGCGGCGGGAAGAGCTCCGGCGCGATGTCAAGCCAACCGAGGTCCGGGCAGGTAAATCCCCTCTTTGAGAAGTGGCTGGAGAGACGTCACGGCGTCCTGACCTATCGGATGACGCAGGTCCTTACCGGACACGGAAGTTTCGGGAGGTTCCTGTGTCTGATAGGGAAACGCCCGGGTGCCACCACTGCAAAGATCGCCCGGATGACACAGTATAGCATACGGTGCAAGACTGCCCCGCTTGGGCGGTGCACCGACGTGTCTTCACGGCGGCGATAGGCGGAGACCTCTCGCGGTCGGCATTGGTTGCGGCCAGGCTGCAGGGCGATACAGAGTGGGAAGCGGTCGTCTCTTTCTGCGAAGCAGTAATGCTCGTGAAGGAGGAGGCGGGCCGTGAGAGAGAGAGAACAGCGTCCTCCCTCCGCCCCAACCGCAATGGTAGGCACCCACAGCGTCGGTCGTCAGCAGACGATCTCCGGCCATCGTAGGCGCGGTCATGCGGGCAGCGAGTAAAGGACAACTCGCTGCCCGACCATGGACCATGCCCGGGTCGACGGCGCATTGGTGCCCACGCGCGGCTCAAAGAGCGTCAGCATAACGACGGGACCCCCTCTCAGAGGGCCAAAGCCTGCCGGGGTCGCGGGATTATTTCCTTACCGTGACCGCGGTATTATTTCCTTACCGTGACCCCGGAACATAACGGGCTACTGAAGGACGACGTGAATTTTAGTAAGTACAAGTCTGACAGTACCTCCCACCCTGCCCGTGGTGGGAGAACTCATTTCATGATTTTACCACGCTAAAAAAAAGGACAGTTAATGTCTTTATTAGCCAAACAACGTGGCTGATTCAGAAAGCGGTACTTTTAGTCAGGATTCGTATTGTTAGAAGGTCGCTCTCGCAAGACCCCTACCACGGGGTGCTATGACAGGAAACCTCCACGTGCGCCCGTGGACTGGAGTTCCCTCTCGGATACGTCCAGGGGGAAGACCAGTTTTTCGGGCCGGTGCACCCTGGGATGCGGGCAAAAACTCTTCCTTAGGCACTGTGTGCCCAAGTGGTCTCTTTGCCCGTATGCGAATAGCCTGTCGTGTGGATGCTCCAACGCGTGTCCCTCTGATCAGCAGAGGGCACAGCGGCGGAGCGGGCTTGCGGACGGTGAGTGATGGGTAGCTCGCCGTCCGAGCAGGGACCATGCCCGGGACGGTGGCGCGTGGTGTTTCGCGCCAAATGCCTGCTGGGGTCGCGGGTTTTTTCTTAACCCAGGTTACCGTGGTCCCGGAACGTAAAGGGCATAGGAAGGAATCCACCCGTGTTTTAGTCAGTAAGAGTCTGACAGTCCCTTCCGCCCCACCCAGGGCGGGAGGACTCATTTGATGATTTTACCACCTAAAAAAAAAAAAAGGTTGCACTCCAGGAGTGCGGTAGAAGTGAAAACTTTTTTGTTACTATGTTTTATTTTTAATTTGAATGACGTCTTACTCATTTCGATCAGGGTCACGTGACCCTGACGCGAGTTTTGGTCACGTGACCCTGACGCGAGTTTTAAATTTTTTACCCATTACAGAAAAAGTGTACAACGCCGCTAAAGAAGTTTTCACTTCAAAAAAAAAAGACCCCTACCACAGGCAACGTTGATTCTGTTCCCGATGCTGGCCCCACCAGCAGATTTTTATATTTAAACGTGTTTTAATTTCTTTTCACAAAAAATTAAGAGATAATTATTCATTTTAATTTGGAACACCTCTGCCCAACCCTTCAGGGATTACAGGCGTGATGATATTTTATGTTAAATTTCTTGAGGTCCGTAGTTCTAGCAATACGTATCACTATTTGGTATTTCTCAGCACTTTCAGAAATTAAAAAATGTATGAAAATTATGAATCTTCGAACTTGTATAACTTGGCCGAGAGCAATCCTACAACTTTTGTGCCATAGTAACTATTGCTCCAAGTGACTAGTACTACCCATAGGTACCATTTTTTTTCGTTGGCCGGCACTTTCAGAAAAGGCCCAAAAAAAATGATCTCCTTTCTCTAATATAACTACGAGTACTTCTGTGGCTTTCCCACATTGCTAGGATGAAAAACACCTTCAGACCAACTCCTTATTAAAAATTTGTTTGGCACTTGTTTTGACCTAATTTAAAAATGCAATACCAACTCTGAGAGTGTTAAAAAAAAAGGTTGCACTCCAGGAGTGCCGGTAGAAGTGAAAACTTTTTTGTTACTATGTTTTATTTTTAATTTGAATGACGTCTTACTCATTTTCGATCAGGGTCACGTGACCCTGACGCGAGTTTTAAATTTTTTACCCATTACAGAAAAAGTGTACAACGCCGCTAAAGAAGTTTTCACTTCAAAAAACGAAGAAAACGAACGGGTTCGAGAAAACGAAGGTGGTGCCCTTGCGTTTCGCTTGGCTCGTCTTGGCGGGGGCACTGCCGTGCCCCCAGATAGAACCCTTCTTTACCACAATGACCATACTTTTTCAGTACATCCATCTGAGCTCTTTGGAAAACATATTTTTTCACACCAAAAATAGTGGTTTCCAAGCATTTATTTATGAAAATTGAATGTTTCCACTTTTTCTCCGTTTCACTTAGTTTGATGTAGGTACCTACTTACCCACGATTTTTGAACGCCTCACTGTGTTTATCTCAAAAATTTATGGGGTGTATTTTTAAACATATTTTTATACGAGTACCTATACGAGTAAACTGCGCTTTCAAGCACGCTGAATAAAATAAAAGCAACATCCGTGTCCCATATTTTTATCAATTCTAAGATATGCATATTTTATTGTAGATAATAAAATGGGCATATGTTGGTTTACGTATAAAACAAGGAGATACACCAGCTATCTACATTTTATATAGCGGAATAAAAATTTTTGTGACGGTATGTCTGGAAATATGTCATTTTTTATCAGGAACTTTGATATACTGCTTGTAATGGTCTGTCTGGTGAGATATGACCGTGTCCATAAAAAGACAAATAGACGCTTGCAAAGTATAAGGCACAAATAAATTATTCTCCATTGATTTTATACACGCTTATCTGGTTTATTGCTGGTTTGTGGATCAGCACCGTAAACGATGTCGCACAACATCGTTTACGGTGCTGATCCACAAACCATAGGGCATTTTTATATCATGTTCTTTGTGGTCTATTACTTCCTGTTTACATAAAATATGACGCTTCTGAAAGCGCTGATCTATTAGTGGCAGGCTTTACCAGAGTCTTGATACAATTATTCAAGATTCGATTTATTAAATTATTCCCGATTCGTCATCAAACAGAAAATAACGATTTGCAACTGTTTCAAATTTTTTTTTTTGGAACGAAATTCCTTATCGCGCGTTGTGAAAGGGGGCTAGACGGAAAAAAATCTTACGAAAAGTTGTCACGACACTTTTTGGAACGAAGTTCCTTATCGCGCGTTGCGAAAGGGTGCTAGAGCTCAAAGAGTGGAGCGGAGTGAAGCGGAGCGGGGTGGAGCGGAGCTGAGCGGATTGGAGTGGAGTGGAGCGGAGCGGAGCTTGGCTGAGCGGAGCGATGCGGAGCGGAGCGGAGTGGAGTGGAGTCGCGACGATTATTTTTGTTGAGTGCATACAGTAACTTCGTTCCATCCGGGTGTCCCTTAACACCTCTCAAGTTTTTTTTTTAAATTATTGCATAGCTTTTATCCCGGGCTCTGAGCGCGGCGACTGACTCAAGAAATCCCGTAACGAAAGTAAACCTACACCCCGCATAGTCTAACGTCATTTCAGTTCAGTTCGGCAGGCTTCGGCACGGAGTTTTTGTTTTTCTTGACATTCAGAGTGACGTGGCTAATCATAGCCTTAAAAACATTGCATGAGTTGATAAAAATTCAATGCCAGAGCTTTACCGCGGCAGACCGCGAGCGCCACACGTATTTTTTTAGTTCCGATTCGTCATTGTTACAAAAGTACCACCAACAGAATCATCATCCCTAGTCTTCAGCTTGATATAGAGGAGAGTGAAAATAACTAGATCGCAATAAACGAAGTAGACTGAATTAACAGGTTGCACCCTGTACAAGAGAAAATGGGCCATTTTTTTTTTAGCGTGGTAAAATCATCAAATGAGTCCTCCGGCCCCGGGCAGGGCGGGAGGGACTGTCAGACTTCTACTGACTAAAATTCACGGTGTCCTTCAGTAGCCTGTTATGTTCCGGGGTCACGGTAAGGAAATAATCCCGCGCGAGCATTACTGCTTCGCAGAAGGAGGCGACCGCTTCCCACTCCCTCTCGCCCCGCAGCATGGCAACCGATGCCGGGCGCGAGAGGTCTCCGCCTATCGCCGCCGTGAAGACACCTCGGTGCACTGCCCAAGCTGGGCAGTCTTGCACCGTATACTCTACTGGGTCCTCCGGGCGATCTTCGCAGTGGTGGCACCCGGGCGTTTCCTCCTTCCCTATCAGACACAGGAACCTCCCGAAACGTCCGTGCCCGGTGAGGACCTGCGTCATCCGATAGGTCAGGACGCCGTGACGTCTCTCCAGCCACTCCTCAAAGAGGGGTCTTACCGCCGCGATTGCAGCGTGCCCGGACCTCGGTTGCGACAATCGTCCCCTCCATACTGAGTATATCATGGGCTTAAAACGTTTTTTACATTGACGGATACTGATACGAAAAGCTTATTTTTTCAGCATTCGTGGTAACTGACAGTCAGTTGACATACGTCAGAGATACCTAACTGATAGCACGTGTGAAATAATGTTATTTTATCTATTTAAAAGATTATGTTACCGGAAATACGTATATAAAATCTAGGAATTGCAGCATTTTCTTCAGAAATATAAAAAAAAAGTGTTTTACGTACATGTATAGGTTGACGGACCCCGCTGAGCGGGGCTCCTGTTTCCGCGTGCAAGGTTTAAAAGAACCTAACCAAACCGAAGCTCGGGGTACCCAAGAGTTGTAGTTGCCTTTAAAAGTAGACGACAAGGTTCGGTTTGGTTTATTTTCACACATTTTCGGACAATTTTAGGAATTACACATATTTCCTAGGAATTGTGTTAATGACAAATTTAATATATTTCCGTTAACAGACGCACCACACGAGCTCAATTCAGGAAATTCCTTACAGTTTATATTTAATAATACATTCTTAGATTTAATATCAAACACAAAACTGTTTTCTACGACAATCTGTCAATCTAAATCCAGGTCAACCCGCAATTTCGATCTTACCTTCAAATACGAGTAACAAGGTCACCCAATTCAGGCCCTTTTTCCAGCATCCTGAGTATTTCTCAATAATGCCCCGTAACAATACAATATGGGGGGCCAAATCCGGAACTAATACCCCACTTGTTATTGGCTGTCAACTTGTCTACCAGCTAGAGACTTTACTTCTAATAAATCTTGGTGCACGATTTTCTGTTCCACCATTTCCACCGAACTTTTGGTTAGGTATAATGAGGGGCGTTATTTTTGATTTATTGGATTTTGTTTAGGGTTGTTAAAACGTAGGTACTGTGTCTTTTATGATTTACTCCTAATTGCCTTTAAGACCATCGACTGTACAAGCGGGTTACTTAATTTTAATTTATTATATTTACTTTGCCTCTTGTTTGGGCAGAATAAACAATGTTTTGTAAGACTGCCCCTCTAGCCTAAAGCCCGATGTTAATATTTCATACCAAATCCCATTCCATTTTTATGACGACTGCTTTTAATTGGAAATCTTTAAGAGTTAGGACATACACACACGTACAGTCACGAGCAATAGTATGTATACACTAAGCAGTATTCAAAAGCGATGTTCTGCTACCATATTGATTCAACATTTGCCTTTTCATTAGACCTCTATTTTAGAAGCCATACTATCACGAAATACGAGTAGGTCTTATTTTAAAGAGAACTAGTACTAGTACTAGAACTAGTACTTCACGAGTAAATTGCGTTTGAATTTTGTTAAATGGATTCATGTTATTGCTCGTGACTGTACAGAAAACAATTAGGTAAAGAAACCCTCCGAGATTGGTTATAATTTCAAACTTTAGTGGTTTTAAGCATAGAGGAGGTGAATACAATCTAGGATTGATTCCTGTTCGATCACCGTTACTGGATTTTTTATAAAAAAAATCACAATATTAATAAGCAGTCATTTGCGGTTGATTGCAATGGACTCACTCACCCCCAATAAAATGGGACCACCAGTGGTGGCAAGGCCAGTGGTGACAAATCAATAGACAAACAGTTTGGTGTTGCATTAAAGCAGGTAACTTTGTTCAGACATACATACATTTATACTACGTACAGGCAACATAATTTATTTCATCAATGCTCTATACAGTGAACGTCAATATTTCGTTAGAAATTAATAGTCTAAAATTCCTAGAACCATCTTCGTCAAAAGCAATTTATTGCTTACACCTAAGCTGCGTCAGCGTAGCACCCTTTTGACAAACATCCTCTACAGTACAGCACTGTTTATTTATACAGATAAAAGTAATACTTTTACGAAACGGCTTCGAAGCTCGGCGTCGATTCAATTTAACCACTGCTGACTATTGATATTTTTACAGGACGCTACTGATTTAATCTCGTCGGGGTTAGCAGAGAGCGAAATTGGAAAAACGCTATTTCTTTTAATTTCAGAAAAACTTCATGTACCTACCTAACATTTTCTTTGACTTCCACAGATGAGAAATGGTATTCTATTTGTGTAGTTCGGAAAGCCTATTCATTTTCTAAGAAAACAATAGATATTTACAAAATATCCTTCCTGGAAGTTCGTTCTCAAGTTAACCTCTATTACAATTAAATTATTCGTCTATATTGAAAGATAATAACCTAATCTTTTAATTTGTTTGGTTTGGCTAATTTAGGTTTTGAATTATTTTTGAGTTCAGAAAAATTCGTTCAGAAATGAAATTCTGGTTAGGTTGTCGTAAGATAAAAATACAGAGAATCAGTCCTTAGAATAGAACCTTTTAACTATGACGTCATTAGTAGAAACTACAGAGCTTGCTAATGATCTAACAAAACTCAAATTCGAAAGCTGTTTACTTCCTCACTAATTGGGTCTAGATTAAAAATGTATAAAAAACAATAAACGAACTTTCGTATGTTCTAAATTCAAGTTCTGAATTCCTGAACAACCCTTCATTTATTTTGTGCCACGATATTTCTAAACAGACGAAGAGCGATAGTTGTTTTGTAGTTTTAGTTCCATAACTTTTTATAGTGCCTGCAGAGTGTATGCCTACCAAAGTTATTTAGGAATCCGTACCAATAACGGAGCCAATGGAATCCTATCACCAAGGATATTTTTATATAGTGTGCTTACCCATTATATCAATAAATCTATATCTATATATATAAAAGAACAGAGGTTTTTCTTTTGACTCGACTACAGCCTAAACCGCTAAACGCAGAAACTTGAATTTTGGACAGCATTTGTAGTCTACCATGTAGAGTGGCAGTAAGACGGGATTTTACGAAAATCCTCCTATAAGGGGGTGAAAACGGGGTGAAAACTTTTGTATGAAAAAACATATTGCTTGGGTTTATAAACTTGAAACTTACCACGAATAAAAACGTATGTAAATAAATAAGATTAGCACCATTATTTTTTAAAACTACCCTCCTTTGGTAATCTAGACGGTGTTAAAGTTTGTATGGAAAAATCATAACGCATGAGCCGATGAATTTGAAAATCAGTATTTATATACTAGATAAGAATTAATCAAACACGTATTTTTGAATTTTTCGAAAATCACCCCTCAAGTTGGTGAAAAGGGGTATTCAAGTTTTAAGGGGAGGATATTAAACCACTAAATGTAGAAATCTGAATTTTGGATGGTAGTTGCAGTTTATAATGTAGGTGAGCATAAAGAAAGGATTTTTCAAAAATCTACCTCTAAGGGGGTGAAAAGGGGTGAAAACCTATGAATGTAAAATCTTATTCCTTGGGTTTGAAAATTATTAATTATATTAAACTTGAAACTCGGTACGAATATGAGTATAGGTAAATAAAAAAGATAGTCATTATTCGTTTTTTATAACTATCCTCCATTTATGGGTTTTTCGAAAATCACCTCCTAAATTTTGAAAAGGGAAGGATTTACTGCTTGCTTCGATAAATTCTAAATTGGGCATACATTATCTATCAATCGAATAAAGGATACGTATTTATTTTATTTAAAAAATCAACCCTTAATGGGCTGAAAATCGGAAAATCAGTTTGTCTACTACAATTGATTGTTTGTTTGTATTGAGTTATTATATTTTCTTATAAGGAGGGTGAGCGGAAATTAAATTCACTGAGTTTGAAATTAGAAACACGCGCAGACGAAGTCGCGGGCAAAGTGCTAGTTAATAATAAAATTAATAGATTAAAAACCCACGTTTTTAAATGTCCTTTAATAAGAAAATAACCCTACGGGGCTGAGAGAGGGGCCATTCAAAACGTGGGGGCGGATGTATGAAAACGTGTCCGTACCCTTGTTTTCGTTCACGGATATAGAAAGTAGACCCCCAGTGTCAAGGTGGACTGTATATATATGTTTTTGATGTAATAAAACGCCTGACTTGTAGTGGAGTTGAGTATATTCTTGATTCACAATAATAGTCTTGATTTACAATAATAGTCTTGATTCACAATTCTTCTCTTCAATTGCACTAGCTGGGACGGCTTGTTGCTTCGGTTTTCTTGAGAGCACTTGCTGCTGCGTTGACTGCGACTGAACTACGAATTCGCAACAAACCGTCCCGCTTATATCCTATTTTTGCAGGGTGCAAGTAGTGGGTGGAGGTGAGCACGGTACATCCGTCCCGGCCAATCACGACGCTCGGTCTGAGTTCGCGCGTGGTGGGGGACCGGACAGGTTTCGACATGTTGAAACCTGTTCGAACGTGCTCGCGTCCACTTTACATCGTCATAATTTTGAAGTCTTATTCACTAAAGGATAATGAAACAGCCCTAATCGAATATTAATAAGTGTGTCCCTACTTTCAAATCATATTTATTTAATCAACTTAAAATCTACTTATATACAATCATTATTTACATCTTAATTATAAATCATTACGAAGTGACGACGTCCGTAACACCCAGTTACGTTACACTGGAAACTTCAAATAATTTGGTTTTAACAAGAATACATGGAAAAAATTGGGGAAGGCCTCTGCCCAGCTTCCCAGTGTAGCCCAAACAAAAAAAAAAGGTAAGACAGAAAATACAATTACGCGATGGTACGGAACTTTTCGTTTACCAGTCCGACTTGCACTTGGTAGTTTTTTTCAATCAATTCAGACGACCCACTTGATATTCAGATGGTTATTGAGTGTGGTGAACTTTCCCGGTGCGCGGGTTCGGGAGATAGGTAGCCCACTAACTTTGGCATTGAAATCTTTACCGGGCTTTTTATGCGAGCACTTACAGGGTGAGGTGGGAAGTGATAGTTGTAGGTCGATTTGTAGAATAAACATTGACCCCCTTACTTATAAAAACTTGTGTTGATTAGCTATCGATTAAATATCACCTGTCCTTATCATTTCTAATTCAATAAATAGAGATGGCATGAGACTTAAAAGCTATTTAAGATAAGTAACGTCTTATCAATGTTTATAAGTAAGGCCCTTATTGCCTAATTTATTTATGGCCTGAAACACAGGTTTTAATTAACTTAGTTCAGGCAGGTCGGTACATATAACTTAAATCGTATCGTAATCATAGTAATAATGTGATTAGCAAGTCAGACAAACTGTTATTGGGTTTCCCAGGTATATTATTTCGAAGTATTCAGGATTCACGATCCTTGTCCATTTAATGGCGATAGGCCCGTTCTCTATCACTCAAACATAACTGACGATTATATAGGTGCGTATATACGAGTAACAATGTGTAATTGATTGCAGGCGTTTGATGCCATTAGTGGGTAGCTCGCCGTTTGATCAAGGACTAAGTTTTCATGTGTTGTGTTTCAAGCGCACCTCAATAAGCTCTCAGCCAATTGCCTGTTGGTATAGTGGTGGCCCTTACTGCTACGCCGGAGGTCGAGCGAGGGTTCGATTCCCACCCAGGACAAAAGTTTGTGTGATGAGCACGATCATTATTGTTCTGTGTTCGGGTGTAATTTATCTATAACTTATTTATGTGTGTATTTAGAATTATATAAGTATGGTTGTCAGTAATTGTCTAGTACCCATTACACAAGCTCTGTTTAGCTTGGGACTAGGCGTTGTATGATAGTTATGGAATAAAAAAAAAAAAAAAATTACGGTGGACTGTCTTACAATACCGCTACCCTTGCTTTTTGCACTGTTTATCTTTTATGTATAAACTGTAACAGCAGGGCAAAGTCCGTGTGAAATTCGTCAAAAGGGGTATAACGTTTTTGCCATAATTAATATTTAGATAAATATATTGATCAAAATGTTTTCTTACTCGGACGTGCAGCGATATTTATCCATCAACTAACAACCATACAAGGAGCTTACAAGTAAAAGGATCATCACTATTTACGCCGCACCCTGTACATGTAACGACGTACACCGAAATTTCCTTTTTAGACGTGGTTGGCGTAACTTTTTATTAGAGTGCTTACCTTCATGGATCGTGTTAAAATTTACGAAGCCTGCATATACCATTTTGTAAAATTGGTTGCCGTGTTCTCTGTTATTGTGGTTATTTGTTATAAAGTAAATACTGTTTTTCTTCGTATGGTATGGTGTGAAAACCAGTAGCTGTTTCAGGCCACCTTACAAGCCGAGTTGGATTGCGACAGGTCTGCGGTGTATCAAATTGTGGCAGCAAAGTTTTACTCTAGAGTTGCGCCTGCATACGCTACTCGAAGGAGCTGTATTCAATTTTGATATTGAATACAAGTTGACGCACACAAGATTACGCGTTGTGTCGTAGACAAAACAGCTTCGTTTTCTGCGGTGTGCGCCGCGTGGTAGACAGCCTTTTTTAAAAATAAAATTATAGTAATATGCTATACTACCTATACTACGCCTCTTTTTATTTTTAGCAGAATTTTCTATGTGAGACAAGTCTGTCTTAAAACTGTCGTGATTTGTGAGACTAATAAACCAAATAATACAACATCAACAATACTTAAATTTCACGCTGCGCGATAAGACCGCTCATTGTTATCTTACACTTGCTTTAAATCATTTTGTATTTAACTTTCTGTTTTAAGTGCTGAACAATAAACTTTTAAGTAAATAAATAAATGGCTGGATTACTGCAAAATACATTTAAAATTATGTAAGAAGGTTTAATTTACCAAAACTTTAAACTCACTTTTGTAAAAGTCCTTTTAGACGTAATCATGAGTGACATTAAATAAATATGTACGTATATGAACTAAGTAAGAGAGAGAACAGTAATTAGTACAAGTAATTGAATTAATTATCTCTAGCATAATGAAATAATGCCCGCAACATTGCCCTTGTGAAGCCTGCTATTTATCTCAATCTAGGTTATCAACTATCTTGTAAGTAACAAACATCCATCCGTTCATCAGTCGTCCTCCCAAACTGTCGCATTTGCAGCAGTGCTAGTTTTTGCCCGTGTGTGGACTATAATTTTTTTTTTTTTTTTTAGCGTGGTAAAATCATCAAATGAGTCCTCCAACCCCGGGCAGGGCGGGAGGGACTGTCAGACTTCTACTGATTAAAATCCACGGTGTCCTTCATAGCCTGTTATGTTCCGGGGTTACGATAAGGGAATAATCCCGCGACCCCGGCAGGCTTTGGCCCTCTGAGAGGGGGGCCCCGTCATTATGCTGACGCTCTTTGAGCCGCGCGTGGGACACAACGCGCCGTCGACCCGGGCAGTGTGGACTATAATGGGGCCAATTTTTAGGGCGATTTGCCTGGTCGTATTGCTTCCAAAAATTATTAGTCAATCAAAATCAAAGCGTTTATTTCTTATCACGAGTTTTCAATCTTTTACTTTACTGCGTCTTTCCAGTATTTACAACGTTTCTTGTATAGAAAAATGGAACAGCGCCTCTGGTGTGCGAAGAAGGAACTAGTTTTTTCAATTTGAAATTGTCAAAGTTCCAGTTTAGTGTACATTTCAAATACTGAAAACTCGTGCTTAGGGTACTGGCCAGTTACATGCACACAGTAAATATTTTCTGTACATAAGAATAAAAAAATAATCTACCTTCCAATATACCGCGAAATAAAATAAAAAAAAACAGTCAAAATTGACAATTAAACTTTTTGTTTTTAAATCAAACGAAAATTGTTAACAATAAAAAATGGCTAAGGTTTCTTCAAAAAGTTTTCCAGTGTTTGTTATGGTATCGGATTTCCCCTTGTTGGCCAATTCAAAAGAATGACTCTGTGTGATAATGTAATAATGAACGATCAAGCTTTGAACAGGCACAGCGCCGGGGCGTGACCCCGCTGCCTCGCGAAGTCGAGGCGCGGCGCGAAGACCTCCGGCGCGATCTCAGGGCAGTATGGAAGGAACGACTGTCGCGACCGACGGCCGGGCTTTTTCGACCCCCACGTCCCCCGGTACCACCCTTTAACAAATAGTGATTAATTTGCAACCTAATAGCCAACCAAATACTAAAATTAACTGATCTTGCTCCTTCCCCCCATTTTTACCCCCCACCTGCACGCCCTCCTTTTACCCCCTTCCTATAACAAATCGTGCTTAATTTGCAACCGAATAACCAACCAAATACTAAAATGTACGGAATTCATACAAACTTTCCCCCATTTTTTTACAGGGCGATTTCCAAAAATCCTAAAACACGTCAGCCTTCATTTGTAGTCAAATAGCTAAATGCCAATTTTCATAGATATAGCTCTAAAGAAATACTAAAATTAACTGACTTTACCCCCCCCCCCCTGTTACTCTCTTCCACTTTACCTCCCCCCCTTAGCCCTCCTTTAACAAATCATGCTTAGTGTGCAACCGAATAGCCAACCAAATAATAAAATTAACTGATTTCACCCCCCCTTTACCCCTCCTCCCCCCACATCACCCACCCCCCACGCCCACCCCTTACCCCCATTAACAAATCGTGCCTAATTTTCAACCGAATAACCAACCAGATACTAAAATGTACGGAATTTTATACAACCTTTCCCCCCTTTTTTACCCCCTTAAAGGGCGATTTTCCGAAAATCCTGAAACACGTCATTCTTCATTTATTACCAAATAGCTATATTCCAATTTTCATCGATATAACTTCAGAAATGACCGAGTTTCATACAAACTTCCCCCCCCTTTTTTAACCCCTTACAGGCTGAATTTCCAAAAATCCTTTCTTAGTGCTCCCCTACACTTTATAAGGAACCTATGTTCCAAATTTGGAGTATCTAGGCCAAGCGGTCTGGGCTGTGGCTTGATTAGTAATCATTCAGTTTGCCTTTTATTTATTCATTCATAAAATATCAAAATGGTAAAATATTTCACCTATACCTAAGATTTTTTTTTTTTTTTTTAATTAAAGACTCACAAGTAAACACTATCATTTCACAAAAAAATGCTAATTCTGATCTTATGTCATCATACGAGGACTTACTAGGTAAAGGTCAATGACCGCTATTGCCATCTTAACTGGCACCTACTATAGTCTCGTTTTCTTGTCCTTTACAGAAATAACCAGCTCTTTTTTCTGTGTGTGTGTGTTTTTTTTTATATATTTTTTTACGCGTTAGTCTGCTTTTGCACCAGTGATGTGCTATGCTACGTTGCTGTAGAGGCGTTTGATATCCACCAATCATATTCATTGGTTTACATAGCACAATACCGGTGGAAACCGATTCAACTGAGATGTGTCTTTTATAGGGAAGAATGCGTGCTATGGAGGGTTGCAATGGATGCGTGCTATGGGTCGTCTTCCCTACTATCGATACATCGCATAGCTCGAACTGCGCATCTTCCTTACTCGCACTGCTACATAGCCGTAGATCAATGAAAATTATCACACAGTTTCGTAGCTCAGGTTTATAACAATATCTGAATTGGAAATAATAATTATATATCTCTTATCGATATGTAGTTTTAAAATGGTGATATTATACTGCTTTAAAATATGAAAAGGAAAGGCGAAAAGCATTTTTTGTCTAGATATTCAAGTGGAAAACAGGGGTCGATTTCAAGTGGAGGCACAGTTCGAGTACGGAACCCTCGAGGACCACGAACGAATCCATTCTGCTCTTGACCGATTTTTATTTGTTGGAATTGAAATGTTTCTTCTGGATCTGCTTTTTGCTACACTCCCTTATTTAAAATGTGACACATTTTTTAACTAAGGTGTAAGAACTTGGTCGCGAGACTTATCGAATTACCGTGAACCTGGAACGTAAAGGGCCATTGAAGGCCTTGGATTTTAATCAGTACGAGTCTGACAGTTCCTCCCGCCCTGCCCTGGGTGGGAGGACCCATTTGATGATTTCACCAAATAAAAAAAAAATTAAAACAATGTTGTAATAAATAGCGACTACCAAAATAAAGTTCTATATATTCCTCATAATTTATTTATACAATAACGCCTCCGTTGCGTTTGCTGCAAGTTAGACAGCTGTGGCTATGTGAAATAAATATGTTTGTTTTTTTATTCAAAAGAGTTCTATTATTTAGTGACGCTAGCATGAATTTTGCGTATTTAGCCGTACAGCGTACTTGAATTCAATTTAGAGTGCTCTAGTTTAAGAAAGAGTAACTAATTTTCGTCACAAAAACTTGAAAACTCATGGTAAGTTGTAGTGCTGAGCATTCACCAATGGTGAGTGGTTGGTAGATCCATTCTTTTGTAAATATACCTTTTAAAATGTATGTTAAGCCACCTCTCTTGTATGTAAATATACATCTAAAACTTAAAATTGGCTTAATAAATACCAAACTGCAGTTTCGACGATGTGGCTTTGTGTCCTTGACATAATACTGCATAAGGACTATTATTGCAGGACAAAATTCAAAGTTATAAAGTCAATGACAAAGGCAAAAATTACTTTAGAAAAACGTTTTGCCCAGCAGCATTCCACCGAACTTAATCAAATATTTGAGCATAAATAAATATAAAACAATTTTGCGAAACTTTAATTAGTACCCCGTTTTAACTAAACTCTTGCTTCAGAAATAATTTTCTGAACTTATTTGGAGTTATCAAAGTGTTAGTGGTGCTAAACGCTTAGTGAACGAAAGATTTTCGCCCACTCCGCTTTTAGACTTTCAAAGTTATTAATTTCAGAATAAATTGGAATTTTAAGTCAGATCATTGAAAACTATAAAGTCTTTAATCAAATTTTATAGAGAATTTATTTTTTATTTCTCTGTGAATGTTTAACGCTGGTAGTCAAATACGAGTATTTTGAGATTGAAATGGAAGTGCTTCAATTGAATTAAGACTCAAAAACCATCAAGTTTATTTAGGTACACATGACTGAAAGTTTCTGCCAGGATAAAAATAGGATATTTGACTCAATAAACCTAATAAGGTAGTCCGTCAGTTAGGTTTTCAAAAAAAGTTACAAGTATTTTTCTTTGTTACGTAAATAATAATAATTATCAAAACCTACGTCACAAGCAAGTACAGATTTAAAATACGTGTCCATATGCGGCAGCCGCGTGAGGTTTTTGTCCTCTACACCACCTAGCTCTTGGCCAGTTTTTTCTCTGATGTGAAAAGTCTATGAGAGTTTGAAGAGGGTACATTCTGCGAAAGGAAAATTTTGCGAAATGGGACATTCCGCGAAAGGAACATTTTACGAAAGGAACATTTTGCGCCTGAGCCATCAATGCATCCGTAACTTTCGCATGAAGACGGCCAGATTTTATCAAAAAGAATGCAACAAAGTTATCAATGTATGCTCGACGACCTGAAAATAAATCTGGCCCTAAAATATTTCAGAAAAAAATAATTCGCAAAGAACAATGGTTGTTTTTCAACAATACATGAACTTTATTTACGAGTAAAATCATCGAACGCGAACAAATACGACACCGTCTAAAAAATCAGAAGCTTTGTACACCAGCTCGCTTTTATTGTGATTTTTTATAAAAATACAGCTGGTATATTTATTAACATGTTCCATTATTTTTCTTCTAACAAAGCTATTATAAAAACGAGCAAAAATCTCGTCAGGCTGCAGCTGCCGATAGCTAAAAATAAATAAAAAGAGCAGAAACTGGGCAAAGCAGGCTAATGACTGTTGAAGCGAACTTCTTTTATTTTTTCAACGATTTATTTAGGACTAGAATCGATTAGCTCTATTTTCTAATGGGAATACAAAATAATCTAACTAGGTTAGTAGTTTAAACGTTTATAATGCAAAACGATGAACATTTATACAATGGTACTCGTAATAAATAAAATAATCGTTAAAAAAATAAATAAAAACTTTATATCATAACAGAGTATTTTATGCTACATTAGACATGACTGGCTACATGTTCATTATGAAAACAGTTGTCTTTTATTGTTGTTTCAACTTATTTTGAAATAGTTATAAAATCTAAACATCAAAATCGTATAATAATCTTTGTCGGCTTTATCTATTTTCCTGCGACTTCATATTTTGTTACGTTATTCATATAAATCTGGCTTTATTTTGAAGCATCAATAATTTAAAAAAAAAATTGTGGGTAACATTTAATTTTTTTTTAAATACTACCTACGTGTAATGGTTGCCTACTAATATCAGGATCAACATCATTGATCAATGATCAACCCTCATGCGTGCATTCGAACTATGGTGTGTCGCAAAACAGTTGTGTCGCACAAGCGTTCATCGCACTACCGTTTGTCGCACTAGCGTAGTACACTCGACTGATTTGATTTGTAAATTTGATTGATCTTTGACCTGATGTGCGAGTCTTAACCGTTACCACTCAATCTTCTGAATTTCATCCACGCATCTGGTTGTTGATTTCTTGATACTACTTTTTTCCTTTTCTTTGAAGAATCTGTTATTTGTAACAGCAAATATACAACATTACAAAAATGTCTTAACTCAATCACAGCGAAAAACTTAAGAGGATCGTCTACCGAGCTCTCGTCCATACTAAAAGAGAAAACGTTTTCCTACCCTGAAATGTTATCCTATCTCAATATAATATGATATATACCACAACTATCACACAACGCCATCTAGTCCCAAGCTAAACAGAGCTTGTGTTATGAGTACTAGACAACTGATAAACATACTTATATATTTCTAAATACATACATAATATTATAGATAAATTATATTAATGATCATGCTCATCACACAAACATTTGTCCTGGGTGGGAATCAAACCCACGACCTCCGGCATAGCAGTCAGGGTCACTAACCACTAGACCAAACAATGTTTTTTTAGAATGCTTCTGACACAGTTAAAAAACTAGGTTTATAGGTTTTCTTTTTTTCAAAATTTATAATAGTTTGAAAGTTACAGGCGCCTAAAAGTTACTATTTTTATGACAAAATTTTCATTGAAGTAAAACCTTTGTTTTTTAAAAACAAAATTGAGACGAGTAGAGGATGGAACGAAGTTACTGTATATACTCAATAAAAATAATCGTCGCGACTCCACTCCACTCCGCTCCGCTCAGCTCCACTCCACTCCACTCTTTGAGCTCTAGCACTCTTTCGCAACGCGCGATAAGGAACTTCGTTCCAAAAAGTGTCGTGACAACTTTTCGTAAGATTTTTTTCCGTCTAGCCCCCTTTCAGAACGCGCGATAAGGAACTTCGTTCCAAAAAAGCAAAACCTAAAAATCTAGAATATAATATGCTGAAACTGTTGACGCCAAAATCTAAGAGATTGGTCGTGATTTATTATGTGAAAAACGTTTTCTCCCGAGAGACAAATTTCATATAAAAATCACTTACATTCAGTCGCGAGCTGTAACGCTCTCTATCGTACGACCGGGAGTTTTTCAGTGCTGCAAGTGATGGTTTGTTCCGCGTTCAACCCCTTAGATTTTCTACCCTTTTCCGTGTTCGACCTCTAAACGTTTCCCACATTCAACCCCTAAGGGTTGAAAGTGGAATTTTATTTTCCACCTACGACAAACCCACCCCATTCAATCAAATGTGATTTGCGTCCTAAGGCCTCGGTACCCTTTAAAACAGGTATTACAGGCGCACTGTCAGTTTGCAAACGCTTCTTGAGGCGCGTGAAACACAATGCACCTTCGAATCAGGCCTGGTCCTTAATCGGACGGTGAGTCAGCATCTACAGCTGTTGCCGGAAATAGATCTTAATTAGTTATAATTATGATTCTCTCAAAGGGAGCAGACCTATGTCGCAAGGATGGGTACTTTATTGGCTGAATATTAAATTATGTGGATAATATTATTATACACTTTTTTGTTTTTTTTTTTTAATAATTTTCCAAAATAATAAATACATTTATATGTCTACAATCATTATTATAATATTATCTTCAAATGATAACATCTTAACTTCTTCCAAAAATAAAAATTCTCGCTGACATTGATAATATCACGTAGTGGCATCGCCGACGCTATCACAAAAACTTGGCGAGATATAACTCTGGGTACTTTTGTCAGAAGAGGACATAATTTACATACATCCACTTCAATAAAAAGTTCTTCAGTAAATTAACATAGTTTTCGTTATTCTGCTTTTTGAAACCGAAGGTCTCTACAAAAAACCTTTTAGTAAGTATAAGATTTATAAACGGGTGTACTTCACCTGTTTTAATTTCGACGTGTTACTGTCTTTATCTGGCATTGGTTATTAGACATATGTGTGATAGTTACAGTAATATTCACTTGCTAAAATTGTGTGTTATAATAGCTCAGCGAATTAGCAAGTTGAAGTGGCAGTGGGTAGGTTACGTAGAACGTAGAACTGATGGCCGGTGATGCACGACTACGCACCGGCAAGCGCAGCATGTGACGTCCATCTACAAGGTTGACAGACGATCGCTGGTTGCATGCTATCCAATCAGTCTTTCAGGAAATCTATGAGGCATGCCTACGTTCAGCAGACGATGTCCTTCGGCAGATATGATGATGATGATGTGTTACGTAACATTTAATTATATATCGGAGTTAACTTTGATATACAAAACACTTTTTTGTGTATCAATATAAATAACTAAGAAAAACCTCATTGCATTTATATATTAACCCCAGAGGAAAAATTTACACCTTATATGCCAAAGCTACTCACACATATATTTATGGTAACTAACACATTATAAACAGCCACAACCCAAAACAACTTTCTGTAAATAAAAATAATTTGTCCAGAAAAACGTCACATAAAGCGGCAGCTAACCGTGTTGCAAATTATGTGCACTTCTTCTCTGTTTTCTGACCAAAGAATCAGAACATCACAGAAACAAGGTTTCAAAGTAGATTATTCGCTTAGCCTTTTTCCAACTAAGTTAGAGTCGGCTTTCATTCCAATAAGATGCGCCTCAATATCAGAATTTTATACAGCTTCCATTCGACCTCAATGCAATTTCTGATCAATTATGTAACCGGTTCTTCAAACCGTATTCATTAAATCTACTGTGCAATTCTGAGGGGGTATTACAATGACTTAAAATCAGGCTTATTCCGGCGAGTGAAAGCGACAGAGCTATACAAGCCCTCTAGCGTCATCTCTTTCACTCACTGGAACAAACCTGGTTTTAAGTCGTTGTAATACCCCCTGGGTTTTAATTTGGAGATCTTTCGAGTAGTGCCTGGACACAAAAGCTCCTTTTTGAGGCACGCGTATTATCAAATAAGAAAAGCTACTGCTAGCCGGTACCATGACGGCTTCAAGCGTGAGTATTTAGGCTGTGGGAAAGAGATAAAGCTATACAAGTCGTCTAGCGCCATCTCGTTCCCTGAGCGTAACCCCAACTCACGCTTTTAGACTCCGTGGTAGGCCACCAGGCCACCATAATTACAGATGGCCAGGCAATCATTACATTACTGATTATATTAAGAAACAAATTTTCTTCACACAATTATTATAAATGAAACGCAAATTAAACACAAATGCAGAAATAAGACTTATTCTTGTATATACAGGTTGTACGTTAAATTGACACGACAGACTGCTGAGAAATAATTCCCAGTTGCAATTTGAATTTGAATGTCTCGAATGGCGTACGGGGGGATTATAATTGCATACCTTTTCGCCCGACGAACTCTTTAATTAGAGGTCTTCTGTAAGACAATATGGCTGGCCCTGACTTTAATTTCTTACAGTATTTTTTTAGAACGGTAAGAATGAATTAAATGAGTTTTGTTTTGCCTTTTATATTCAACTGTTGTCATTTTTAGATTTTTTTTTTTTTTTTTTTTATTAATGATAGGTTCGCGTTTGACCACTATCTCGCCTGATGGTAAGCGAAGATGTGGTCGACGGTGAAGCACGCTTGCCTAGAAGTAACCTGTTCACTCTTGACTTGAAGACCCCAAGGTTATAGCTGTCGGGAAATACATACGGCGGCAGGGAATTCCACTCCTTAGCTGTGCGAACAATAAAGGTATTGGCAAAACGCTTTGTACGCACCGGAGGGATGTCCACCATATATCGATGGCGCATTGCCGTACGTCTTGTAGTCCGATGATGGAAAGGGCTAGGCGGAATCAGGTTGTGCAGTTCCATCGCACACTCTCCGAAATGACGATAAAAAACCGACAGGCTGGCCACACGGCGACGATGTTCAAGGCTCTGGAGCTTTGAATCGACCAGAGCATCGTTACCAATTAGCCTCTTGGCCCTTTTATCAATAGATTCAAGTGCGTCTAGTTGGTATTTGGCGGATCCATCCCAAAGATGAGAGCAGTACTCCATGCATGACCGAACTTGTGCTTTATATAAGTTAAGCAGCTGTTCAGGCGTGAAGTACCTTCTCACCTTTGAGAGGATCCCCAACTTTTTCGCGGCCAACTGAGCCTTTGCCTCAATTAATGGACCGAAATTGAGGGTAGATGTTAAAGTAACCCCAAGAATGTCAAGATGGTCCGTTATCGGTATGGTCACACCTCGGAAAGATGGAGCCGGGTGGAATTGGCTCTTTTTTGCGGAAAAAAGACACGCCTGAGTCTTAGAAGCATTGAACCTGACCAAATTGGATTCACCCCATTCAGAGACAGCCTCCAAAGACAGGTTCAAGCGCTCAACCATGGCCTCTCGGAGAGACCGGATCTGAGGTCCAGTAGCCCGTGCATCGGACACGTATCTCTCAGCAACCGTGCTGTCATCTGCGTACCCAAAGGTTCGGTTTTTAGCAGGTCATTTATATGAAGCAAAAACAACGTTGCTGAGAGCACGGACCCCTGAGGTACTCCGGCGTTAATTTCTAACAAACCGGACGAGCAGCCATCAATAACCACTCGGATGGAACGATCCCTCAGGAAGTCTGCAATCCAATCACACAGACCACTGGGCAAACCAAAGGAAGGAAGCTTAGCAATTAGGCCCTCGTGCCAGACCCTGTCGAAAGCCTTCGAGATGTCAAGGGAAACAGCGAGTGCTTCCCCGTGTTTCTCGATGGCCTCACTCCAGATGTGTATGGCATACGCTAGAAGATCCCCTGTAGACCGGTTTCGGCGGAAGCCGTATTGGTGGTCACTAAGGATATCGTTGTCTTCTAGGTATGCCAGGAGCTTATTGTTCAGCACACGTTCCATACTCTTACAGAGGATGGACGTGACCGAGATGGGTCTGTAGTTGCTGGGATCAGCACGACTACCCTTCTTAGGTACAGGCTGGACGTTAGCTTGCTTCCAAGCCTTCGGCACTTTCCCGGTCGCCAGTGAAAGGCGATACAGGCGTGTCAGGATCGGAGACAATTCAGGCGCACAAGTTTTGAGAACAATTGCTGGGATTCCGTCATAGATGCCAGAAATTTAGAAAAAATTGATAAGGATTAACCTCTGGTAGGTACCGAATAATTTAGAATACCATGTAATAATATAATATTTTATTATTAAGAATATTTAAGAGAAAAATGGAATATCAATTGAAATGAGCAAAAGTTTCCAACAAAGACCCTTTCAAACGCAATAAAAAAAAATAACAAGTGCAAAAATTCCATTCACCACAAATTCAAAATATTTTCTATTCAACTACGTAATAAAAATCGTTGTATAAAAATATAAGAATGATCGTCAAGTATAAGCGTGATACCAGCTTACTCCAATATTGATATTCAAAGGGTATTTTCTTGCATTACAAAGGGTTTCAATTTTATTTGCAAGCCCCCAGGGTGCTCACATAAAATCTGTCGGGATTTGACGCAGCGCTGACTGGTTAAAAATAGAGGTATAAGTATTTTACGCCGGCACGCCTGTCTGTGTTATGCTATCGTGTGTAGCGACCCGTATAAATTCAAATTTAGAAAAAAGCTGCACATATTCACACGTTCGAAAATCTAATTTGAAAACGAGTTCTAACTTTTTTTCTCTTTCTCGGAAACGGGAATGCAGAATTATGTTTCGAGTACCCTTCTAATTAAAATTTGCTAATCGAGTTGCCTAAAAACAATGGAGGAACGGTGTCATTAAACAATGAAGGGGTACTAAGAACAAAATCCGAACCCTTTCGAGCGGTCGGTGCACGAAAACAATTAATATGATTTATGAGAGAAATAAAAACCCTTGAGGCCATTTAGCAGCATTTTTGCTTTAGCAATAGTCGACTTTCGTAATAAAATTTGATTTATAATTATATTAAATTTCACAAAGAAAGCGGGCGAATATTGTATTAGAAAAACGTTTGGTAAAAAAATTCGTAAGTATAGGAATTCTATACGTTATAAACAAGGCTTCTTCTTCTTCCCCTAACGTCGTATGTTCTGGAAAATTTGAAGCCTCACCGGTTTCCTTCAAACGAAGTGGCCAATTTATATTTACAAGTGAAATAAGCAAGTGTTTACATACTGAACAGAATTTTCCTAATAAGTAGGAAAATTTTGCTCGTTTTTTTTCCTTTTTTTATAAAGACGTCGCGCCTTCGCAAAATATCTATTTTAGTTTGGCAGTATTTGTATTATTTATGATGATAGGTCGGGGAAATACTGATATTAGATTGAAAACGGTCAAAACCCAATGTCAAACGTTACAAGGGTACCTATGACAATTTTTTGCACAGCTATAACATAATCAGGTTGTATTGCCTGGGAATAGAGTACTGGGAAGGTATTTTCTCTCTTTGGAAAGGAGTGACTCTATAAACTAGCACAATCATATTGTGGGCTCAGTGTAAAATTCGGTGCATCTGTATGTCAAAGACGTGACTTCTGGATCTACGATATCCACATTTAAATATTACTTTACAAATGGACGACTCCCAATCGCGTAGTGACCGAGCGATCAATTGCTACGCTACGTGTAACGAATTTTATTCCCGCACGGAACTAATATTAGTTGTTTCAGGTCTGTGTCTATCTGCATGTGATTTAAATGTTTTTTAACGCACGCACCTACAAGAAAAATCTCTGTGTGGGGGTAACGTTAAAAAAATAGATGATATTTTGTAACTGTTTTAAGAGTAAAATAATAATAATATTCCACAACTATCACACAACGCCATCTAGTCCCAAGCTAAGCAGAGCTTGTGTTATGGGCACTAGACAACTGATAAACATACTTATATACATATTTCTAAATACATACATACTATAGATAAATTACACCCAGACACAGAACAAATAATCGTGCTCATCACACAAACATTTGTCCTGGGTGGGAATCGAACCCACGACCTCCGGCATAGCAGTCAGGGTCACTAACCACTAGACCAACAGGCCAGTCAAACAAAAATGCAGCTAAAATATGAAGATAAACCATTTTTTTGGGAATAGGAAATCATCAAATGACTTTTCTCGCTCTGTTTGGGTCAGAAAGGAATGCCAGACTCGTACTGATTGATTAAAACCCACTCTCTAGGGCCGTGGTTGCTCTTTCGAACATTTTCATAACCCCTTGAGAAGATCTTTCTGTGCGGATGTTGTAATGTCATCTCAAGCTCTACGTAATAACCTATTAACAATTGGCTACGTAATGAGCGTTTGACTCATGCGCAGCGTGTTGCAGATTCAATTCCCGCATGGACAAATATTTGCAGCTGAAATGATTTGATTAACCACTTCAAAATTAATGTCTTTTTATCGTGGTAAAATCATCAAATGAGTCCTCCCACAGTCCCACACAGAGCAGGGCAGGAAGGACTGTCAGACTCGTACTGACTAAAATCCACGGTGTCCTTCAATAGCCCTTTACATTCCAGTCTCACGGTACGTCTTAAATTACAATCCTTTTTCAGTAAATCTACACTTCAAGTTGGTCTATAAAACTTTCCACTTCTAAGAAAACCTACCTTACCTTAACCCACGCCCACTGCATGTAGACGGAGGTGATCTGTCGTGGAAAGGTCACGTGCCACATAAACACTTCACTGACCTTTCTTAGCGCACTGGCTCGAGCGGGTCTTATTTATAACCTGTTCAGCTAATGGCTGGTGACATTTAAAACCTGCTGCTTGAGGGTTAGTTCTGTTTCAGTCGACTTTGGTTAGGAAGGGATGAGCAGGTGAGGTAAACTTCGAAATTACCGCGTAACATACTTAAAGTTGCAATAGTTTTCATTTTGCCAATCCCTTAACATTGCGATTTTAACGCTGCTGTTAAAATCTAAAAAGGTCTAAACCTTTTAAGCATTTCCAGATCCCAAATTTTACTTGGAACTGCATAACCCACAGTTTATCTATGCAGTTTTAATCGAACTTTATAAATCATCTGTCTATCCTTTTACTAATTATACATAGTTGGACTGAAACCCCATCTTAATGCAATCATTAAGATGGGCATTCAGTCCAACCTAACGCAGCTGAATATCAATATTTCTCATGCAGCGTACCAATACTGCTTACTGAGTGATCTCATTAAGCACTATTGGTACGCTGCATTGGAAAAGGCTAGGCAGATGATGATTCATCTGCCTGCCTTTTCCCAACTATTATGGGGTCAGCTTCCAGTCGAACCAGATGCAGCTGTATATCATTATTTTACATGGGGCGACTGCCTATCGGATCTCCACAACCCTGTAACTGGGTAATGCGATACTCCATGGTAAGACTGGTTGTCAGACTTTCGAGCTCCTGACTGTGATTAACGACTGTCAAATTATCTACAAATGACAACCGGGACCAACGGCTTTCCAAGGCACGGAGGAAACTCGTTATGTCGGATGGTCACCCATCCACAGAGTGACCTCGGCAAGCGCTGCTTTACTCGGAAGATCGGCCTGTGCGGCTGTTATTATTTCGCTCCTCATCCTCGATTGCTTACTGAGATCAGCCTAAAATGCTCATTGTTTATTATAAAATTGGCTTTTGAATTGGCTGGTTATGCTAAATACTTTGTTATGAACAGTAAATTATGCTTTCAGGATTTCGCTGAAATTAATCCAAATTCATGCAAGTATACAAGTCGTCCCACGACTATGCTACATGGAGGGAAATTACCTTGAATATTGTAGATGGAAAGAAGACATTTTTAATTTTAAAAATTGACACTTTAAACTGCATTCATATATTTTTAAATGATTATACGATTGAACCGGAAGTCGAACCCGCTACATGGTCTTTCTTTTATTTCTGACACTATATTATTTAGTAATAAATAATTCTTTAGGTTTAGATGAAGCCTTTCGATTGATAAGATACTCGTAAATCTATAGTTATTTTTTTCTTTCTCGTGGCATAGCCATGTATATTAAAACCAAAGCTACAACTTTATAATACGTGCATATCCAGGTAACATTCCAGGAGGACGCTCATCACGCTAAAGTAATATAACGTAAAGTTCCTCAAGAGACAAATAAAACTGGAGGTTATGTCTCATAACATAACCGCTACTACCGTTTAAAACTTCATACAGTGACAATGTTGCATTTAAAGACCTTATAGTGAGGGTGTCTACTTTCTTAGTCCGAGAACGAAAACACGGGCATGAATACAGATGTACGAACGTAAGTAATGGTTAATACTGCCACGATTGACGTCCCTTTGACGCGGTGCTAGACGTGTTTATGTCATTACACCAAATTGTATTATCGCAGGTCATGAATGGTGGCGCAGTCTGTAAGAAAATATCTGTTTATTATCTCTATAATAATGTAATTAGTATCTCTGCAGTCATCATTTCAGCCTATTGCAGTCCACTGCTGGACGTGGCCTCTCACAGGGAGCGCCATAGCGCACGATCTCCTGCTTTTTTCATCCAGCCGCTGCTAGCTACCTTCTTCAGGTCATCGGTTTATCTTGCCGGGGGCATCCCACCGTACGCTTACCTGCACGCGGTCTCCGTTCGAGAACCGTCCTACGTCGAGATGCTTTCTATATTCTCAGTGACATCATTAATTTTTAGTTCAGGCTCGATGTTACGGGGCGTAGAAAACGTCCGTAAGTAAGGCCGAAACCACGGGTTTCGTATTTAAAGATTAGACCCCCAGTTCCGTCACTGCACGTAAGTCCTAAACCTAGATTGCAGTAAAACCTGGAGATATTTTTAGTATTAAAAGAGGTTATAACCAAGTACCGGTAGAAGGCTAGTATTCTTTTAATATTGCCTAATTTGAATTTAAATGGATGATAACGTCATAGGTATTCATTCAACCGAATGTGGTCGCGTCTTCTACTAAAAATAAACCTTCCCAATCATCAAATAACCTATCGGCCATCTTGCATACAAAGAGATGGCCCAAAGATTAACATCTCGCCATAATATAATAGGTACACGAGATTATCAGTTCAATCCCGGGCTAGAACAAATGCATGTTTTTATCCGACTTTTTTTTTCATTTGTTTTAAAATGAGATTTTGCCATAATTTTTCATGTTGCTGTTTTTCCGATATTTAGGCATCATTGAAAGAACCAAGACAAAACCACAATAAACTGAAATTATTACTGCGAGTGGGTGTTCTTCTTTTACAGACTTATCCAATCAAACATAAAATTTCTCCTTTTGCCATAAAGTTCTCTATTATCTAATTCTGACAAATTAAGGTAGGTTGATGTACTGACGTTTCTAAACAAACAAAACACTGTACAAAGTTTGATTAACATAAATTTAGCCATACTAAAAAAACTTAAAATTGCAACAAAAGCGTGAATTTGAACATCTGTTGAACACTTGCCTAAAAAACAGTGTGACTGCAAAACGGACCTTATTTCAACGTCATAATCTGACATTTTTTTAAAACAAGTTTTAAACAGAATATCCGTGGTTCCACGGATTGTGTTTTTTTATAGATTAAAACCGATTACAGCACGGTATAACTACGTGGCTATGATATCAGGATAGCAGTAGCTATACCAAATCACGTAGCAACAAACTGCAATGCTGTATGCAAATATTAAGCTTGCAGCCAGCGGCAGCGGCTGTGTTGACGATTGATTCAAATACATTCGACAGACCCGAATAGGCATTTAAATATAGATTCGAGAATGTTCCCGGTTTACCTACTGGCTATGTGCCAATTCGGTGTGTCAGTCAAAATAGACATTAAACTTGGCAAAAAGCTGAAAATTGGCAAAGAAGTTAGGTACAGTCGACAAAGTGGAATCATGACCCATTTTGACAATAAATCGTTTGAATCTGTCAAATTGACAAAGATCAAAGTTGTTACCATGGATATGTATGTTTACGCGAATGTGGACCTAATTGTATTTGAATGTCTCTAGGAAAATAAGCTTATGGTGGGTCATAATTCCGCTTGGTCGATTGTACATCATTAAAAATAAAATGTCAAAAATCCCCTTCGACTCTACGTCTACAAAAAAAAAAAAACAATATCAAACGAATACCAACCAATAACAAAAAATATTTTTGATTTTTCACGTCACAGGTAAGTTTCATCGCAAAAAATTGTAGTTAATAAAATTCTCGACAAAAACGGTCCGTCACGTTTTTTCTTACGGGTCACCATTTCGAGAAGGGGTTTTCACGTCAATTTACATAGAAACCATCCAAAGCGTCCCGCCATGTTCTCCTAGGCTTGCCGCGACCCCGCTTATATTCAAGACCACAGTAGTGACGACATCGGCCTCCGCTGAATTTGATTGATTGTACACTGATTCTCTAGTTAATTCCTATTCTTTTACTATAACACTAGGCACTAGAAACATCAAAATCAATCTGCCTACAAAATGAAAAAAGATAGAAAAACTAAACTGAAAATTCGTTTTCATAGAATGTTGGAATTCATAGTGAACAGGCATACTATCGGCTAAAAATACCGTGTAGATTAAAATCTATTTGTTTGCCTGTCAATTTCCGTTTTTTCTCGTCATTTTCATCAATCGTTTGAGAGTTATAGTTTGAATGCTCTTCTGGTAGCTGTTAACTACCTGTTAGCGTACCGGAAAGTGAGTTTTATAGGAATAACTTCATTGCATGGCTTTTTTTATCCTGATAAAATCACCAAATGAGTCTTCCCACCTAGGGAAAAGCGGGAGGGACTGTCAGACTCGTACTGACTAAAATCCATAGTGTCTTTCAATAGCCCTTTACGTTCGGGGGTAATTCGTAAGTCCCGCGACGGCAGTAGGCTCATTGTATGGCTACAGTAGTTTTCCCCTTCTTTTTGTAACAAATGAATTCAATAAATGGCGGCGAAGCACGTACCGGGCCGCTAGTATGCCATACAAACTGATTGCAATACTTCAAAACCGATAACGATTAAAAGCCTCCCAATATAATCATATAGATTTAAAACCCAACCTGTTAACCGTAATCGTCATTCAGACGGCGCGCGTGGCGTTCATCGCATGCGGCTCGAATCGATACAGCCGGCCGTGTCCGGCTTCCGGCTGTCCGTCGCGGCGATCAGGCCGCCCGTAATTGTACATGTCAGAGAAAACGATACCAATTTATTCTGTCATTGTTAATAGGTCGGCTAATAATACATTTTAGGGTTACCTCTGACCGTTGACCTGCGTCAATTGGGGGTTAAGATGAAGGTTAAATTAGAATAAAATGGGTTTGAAGTGTGTGACGTGTGATATAATTAGGAGGTGTCTGCTGAGATCACAAGGGTAAAATGTAGAAGAGGAAGAACAGAAAATAAAATTAAGAAAATTATGTTTATATGCATTAAAATTAAAAAAAAAAACAAGTAAAAGTCTTCGTCACTTCAATTAAAAAAGTCATGACCTTAGACATTCATCTACCTTTTTCTCGCATTAGTAGTAGTAATCATTACTGAACATTATTTCATACGGCGCGGTGTAATCATATGCATGGGCAACAGTTGTTAATATGAACTGCGTCGTCAAAGGCATACACAAGCTGTAATTCTTTGTAGTGACTAAAGTGAGACTATCACTGATGAGTTTGATGTTACTAGGTTTCCTAGATTTACCTTGACAAATCAAAGGATTTTATTATTATTATGAGATTAGAGTGTACAGGCTTCTTCTGGGTAACTTCACAACATTTAATAGAGAGCTCACACCGACTACAGTCAAGAGAAAACCCATCATAAATAATATATAAATGTCCATGCAATTTTATGTCATGGAGACCACCCGCGCGTGGCGTTAGTCGAGACCATGCTGCGGGGCAAGACAAAATGGAAAGCAGTCACCTCCTGCGAAAAAGTCATGCCAGTGAAGGAGGAGGCGAGATGCGTAAGCGCTCATGTACACGACGCCGCCGCCGCGCCGCCGCCGCGCCGCTACCGCGCCTCTAGGCTGTGTACACCACCGCGCCGCCGCCGCGATGCCATTCGCTAGTGTTTTATTTATCTAACAAAGGAGATGTCTCATTGCGGCCATATAATGTTTTTTTTTTTTGATAATTCAAGGATAACTTCTTCGTTTATGAATCGGTTTTGATGATTCTTTTTTTGTTGGAAAGAAGGTATTTCAAAGGCGGTTCCATGATATGGAGATTAGGGTTTGATGATGGAAGACCAGAGAAATCGAGTGGAGCTAAATAGTAAGAAATATCTGCTTTCCAACAAAAAAAGAATCATCAAAACCGGTTCATGAACAAAGAAGTAATCCGCGAATAAACATTAAAAAAAACATTATAGCCGAAATGAGAAACCTCCTTTTTCAGATAAATAAAACACTATCGAATTGGATTCGCGGTGCCAGCGCGGCGGCGGCGCGGCGGCGGCGCGGTAGCGACCGTGTACACAGCCTAGAGGCGCGGTAGCGGCGCGGCGGCGGCGCGGCGGCGGCGTCGTGTACATGAGCCCTTAGGGAGACGACAGCTTCCAACCGTTTCACGACCCAGCCGCAGCGGAAGGTTGTCGTTTGAAGAAAGAACCACAAAGACTCGAGTTGACTTGTCTTATCAGAGCACGAATACATAAGCAACTATAAATTCAGTTCTCATGGGGTTTTAGTTATTTACCATAGAAGATATCAAGTAAATTATCCTCAAATTTTCCCAACGACACCCATAAAAATACATCCGTGAATACAAATTTAATAACGCCAGCGATGGTGGCCGTAGCCGTGGCATCTGGGCAATACAGTCCGGTATGCGGACAGGCGGTGTACGCGCGGACCAGTTTAAAACACTCCGGCCCTAGTTATGTGGATGAACAATGAAAATTTCAATCATTCTGTTGTAATTGCTTTAGTGTTGGTATTGTCACTTTTTGGGTGAAACATGGAAATTGTGGGGACTATAATTTAAAATGTTGTCCTTTTGGGTGGCGAATGGATGGGTAGATCTTTGGGTCGGTTTTCAATCTAACCAGAATTTTAATTATACCCGTATGTCGCATTGACAACTGTATGAAAAAATTATACAACTCAGCCAGTACTGAGTTGTATAATTTTTTCATACTAGTACGGTACTACATAATAGTAAGCCATACACCATTTGTTGTTTTGTTGTATTTGATGTCATGACATGTCAATTTGCATACAGTCATCAATTCAGTTTGACAGAACGTAAAACTTCCTCAGCAGTGATGACGTTTGGTGACGACAGCTACAGTTTATAAATTTGTAGCTATCAGTCAAAATTTGCTAGATCTACCTATAAAGTTCCTAAGTTGGCATCGCTGCTGCAGATTTGTTTGTGTCAAATCGATCGTACGATAGGCTGGTGTATTGGTGATATATTACGAACTGCCAATTTGAAACAATTGCAAGCGTCATACGATAGGCAGGATGGTGTATGGCTACCATAATACGAGTACGGTACCTCTTAGTAACCCTTACCATCAAAGATTAAGGCTTGAAGTGCGGGCATTAATTTTCCACAAGTTCCTGGATCCTGTGTATATCATCCCTATAAAACACATTCAAGGCAATACCTACAGTCAGTTGGCGAATCCAGTTTACAGAATCAATAAAACTTCCTCAATAGGACATTTAGAACCACGTGAAACGTTTTTAGAACAGGGTAGAAGTGTCTAGAAATTTGCTATGCAGTCAAAATTTTGTAGCACCTTGAAGAACCCTTTTATTGCAGCACGTGGAAAAAGATTTTGTTTATGATAATTTATCATTTAGAGCCGCTGGGGAAAAAATTTTGGAGCAGTTGGGAATAAGCCCTTTTCATCGCGACGAAAGAAACGTACGCTTGCTTCAGTTTCCTATTTCTATAATATGTAAATGAGATAAAACTGCAGTTGAACTTCTTGCTGTGAGAAAAAGTTTTTTTTTTTTTTTTTTTTTCTTTATTTGTTTTAGGAACTAAAAGTTAAGTCTCTAAGAAACTTACTTCTGATTCCACACCACTTGCATAATCAGCCTTTTATATTTCCACTACTGGAGGCTTCGTAGCGGCACTTTCTTTTTTTCTTCAACTGAAGGATGAATCGTACCCGAACAGGGTGGATTTTAGTCAGTTAAAGTCAGACTTTCCCTTCCACTACATCAAGGGTGGTAAGACTGGCTTCGCTTGGTGGTTTGATGTCCTTCATGTCAGCTTTGGCAATCGGTGGCCCTTTAAGAATTTTTCTGCAAGCTCCATGTAGTGATACGGAGCTGATATCTGATGAGCCACATTTTTTTTCACCTAATTTTTTCAATCGGATACTTAACGATTGACTTACCGATTTTGGCACCAATCAACAGCCGAATATGCCCATCAAATGTTAAACTAGGCTTATTCCGGCGAGTGAAAGTAACAGAGCTATACAAGTCGTCTAGCGCCATCTCGTTCACTCACTGGAACTAGCCTGGTTTTAAGACGTTATAATACACGCCCAGGTTGCCTACCATGAACTCTTAACGCGATCCAGCTTAGGCTATGGGAAAGAGATGGCGCTAGACGACTTGTATAGCTCTGTCTTTTTCCCACAGCTTAAACTGAATCGCGTTAACAGCTCGTGGTAACGCCTCAGGTCTACTAAAACGTCACTTTAATGGACCTGAATCTACCTGACAACTGGGTTCAAATATAGACGATCGTATCAAGCAGATCGTTATACTAGTATCAATGTAACTGTCATCGTTGTCATCAACAATAGGCTTTGATTGAACCATTTGTAATAGAGTTGTGAAGGGTTCCTTTCATAGGTCAGAATGTCTCAATCAAATGGTAACAATCTATACATTGTTATAAAGATGTAATAGTAATTTATCTGTGAGATTACTTGTAGCTAAGGTTTCTACGAATGCTGAATTTTGATTTGGGTTTTGTTTTACTACTGTTTTGTAAATTGCGTGGAATTTTTTTTGCAATGACAAATATTTTAGTAATATTATCTTCATTATAATGGTCATAAATTAGTTTTTATTTCACTCTTATAAGTCAAAAAATATGCTGAATAATAAAATTGCGAAATTTTTTTGAACACCCACGGAAATTACCAGCCTTCATAATGTTCTTCTTGTAAGATTCTAGACAGTAAATTAATATTCAGCTACTAAACTGGATGATAATGTAGCATGTTATTGTATATTTAAATACCGATTCTAATTCGCCCTAATTTTTAATCAAACCCTTATTAGCAACAGTAGAACTTGCGACTACAAAGCAATACACTAATTACTGTAAAAGAAAAGATGAAAAGAAAAGAAATGCGTTTATTGGCACACGCCACAAGTGCACAGCATCGCATCACAAAAAAAAAAACAAAGTAAAATAACTTGAAACTGAACACTTTTTAAAAGTAAAATATTATTTCAAAGCCAAAAAACCACCCCGGGTCGACGGCGCGTTGTGTCCCACGCGCGCCTCAAAGAGCGTCAGCATAATGACGGGGCCCTCCTCTCAGAGGGCCAAAGCCTGCCGGGGTCGCGGGATTATTCCCTTACCGTAACCCCGGAACTTAACAGGCTATGAAGGACACCGTGGATTTTAGTCAGTAGAAGTCTGACAGTCCCTCCCGCCCTGGAGGACTCATTTGATGATTTTACCACGCTAAAAAAAAAAAAAAAAGCCAAAAAACCATAATTATATATAAATGTGGATAACTATTTTCATTTTAATTAATGAAATAATCATGCACTTAAACTGATTACTTCCAAACACCTCGAAATATCATTCGGAAAATCTGTTTGTAAACCTCAGATAATTATCTGCAGTAATAATGAAACAGCAGCCATTATGTATATCACACGGCCGGGTAGGCTTATCGAATGATCGGAACCCGTTGGCAAATAATCTGCCGGTGTAATTATCCTAGTTGGCCTTTCAAACATGGTCTATTAATAGTCTATATATCGCTTGAAAATCAAGGTGTAATTGTTTGTAAACAATAGTCTTTAGAATGGTAAAAGTTCATGCGTATACGCAGATAAATGTATACGAGAACTTCTGGTTGCAACCGTGACAGCAGGACTCACTAGCTGACTTTACAAAATTTCTAGTTATAAATACGAAGTCCTTGTTATCTCTACTATTTTCTTAGTATTCATTACTAGATATGTTGTAAAGTCAACTATAGTGAGTCTTGCTGTCACGGTTGCAACCAGAAGTTCTCGTATAGGTAGCCAGACAGTTTTCTGCGTATAATAGCAGATGAGACAATAATCGCATTTAGTTACTTGATCTAAACTAAATTATATTTATGAGATCAGATAAGATCTGATGGCCGATGAGGTCGTGAGGGTCTCGAATGAAGACAACGCACCTAAAAGGTAGACAGACGATCTTGTGAAGACCACAGGATCGTGCTGGATGCAAGCCGCTTCCAACTCGTCCTATTGGAAAATAGGGGAGGTCTTTTTTCAGCAGTAGACGTCCTACGGATGATACGATGATGGTAATGATTGGATAAGGAGACTAGTACATCCAAACTTTTTTATATTAGTGTGAACCTGCAACCGATGGTTAAGAAAAGTTCTCGAGTGGCGATCATGGACCGGAAGACGCAGCGTTGTCAGGCCTCCCACTAGGTGGACCGACGACATCGTGAGAGTCGCGGGCAACTGATGGATGCAAGTGGCGAATTGTCGTTCGGCTTCTAAGGGGAAGGGCTATGTTCAGCAGTGGGAGTCTTCCGGCTGATAATGATGATAACGAACCTAAAAACAACACATCGGTCCATTCGCTTAGGAGCTGTGGTACCACACACAGATACATAGACACATCAAACTTAAATATGATGTTTGGGGAGTTAGAAACATCCAACACTAATATAATAATGTACATGCAAAACAGTACAAGTTTAAAACTCTTTGTGTCTACATACTGCATTTAAATTCATATTTTCTACAAAGAAAACTTTAGAGCAGCTAGTGAATAATAATGCAGTTATGAGTGGACTCGTATGCTACTTTTTAGAAGCTTTTGCCAAAAATAAGGAGAACTTTTAATGTTGTTAAAATATTAGCTAATGGAATTAAGCTTTTGATGAAGACTAAAATGTTTGATGAGAGATTGAGTTATTTTTGACCAGCTGTTGACTGCGGTTCTTATCCCTGCTACTGGCTTCTATTTGGTCATAGCTTTATGTTATAATATAGTCCAAGGCTTCCTCAAAGTCGGTAGAAATGCAAGGAACAGTTCCTGCATTTGTCTTCAAAGCTGAACCGAGCAGCAGCAGCCTTCAGGCGGTAAGGCAACTTGTGTCTTCAATTGCCCTCTCCGTTCTATCACGTCCGGTCACAGTTACTTTTACAGATATTATTAGAGTGAAACCTTGCTTTCAGTCGTGGTAAAATCATCAAATGAGTCCAGACCCAGGGCAGGGCGGGAATCACTGTCAGACACGTGCTGACTAAAATTCACGGTGTCCTTCAATAGCCCTTTACGTTCCGGGGTCATGGTAATGAGGATAGGTCTGCGACCCCGGCAAGCTTTGGCCCTCTAGAAGGGGGCCGTCACAATGCTGACACTCTTTGAATGGTGACATCTTAGACCAATTTGAGAAGCACTTCATAAATTCATAAAAATATTAAACCTCACGGTGAGGTGATATTTCCAAATGCATTAAAAAACTAAACTACCTTATGCAAAAGCAAGCCTGTTACTGAACAATTCTACAATTTGCATTTCACATTGCTCTGAGTAAGTTGAATTTGCACAGATATGAAAAATGGCGCCCGACTTGCAATGCTTCTGTTATGAATTGTCTGAGATAATGCCAAATGAGAGATGCCACCTAGTAATGTTGGAGTTTTGGTATTAACTTTATGGGGTAAACAGCTCTACAAATAAATGTTTTTAGAGCTGTTTACCCTTTTTTTTTATTTTGTATGGTTTATTTTTTTATCACGAGTCGTAAATAACTGTATTCTTCAAATACTGGCACTCGTCCTTAACTTCGCTGTTTCAGGACAAAAAAGCCGTTGTTGATAAACAACTTGCAAAAGCATAATCACTAATCAGCCTATACTGCTCACTGCTAAGACAAAATATATCACTAAACATAAGATTAAAGGTCTACTTGAAATAATTTTCAAGCATCCTCATCATTGATTGGACGGTGAGTCGCTCCATACTCGCCGTCCGCATGCAACGTTCATAATAGATAGCGCCACATATACGATCCGAATTGATAGTCAAACGCTTTAAAAAATAGTTTTGTATTACCATAATTTCCTCCGAAACGTGGTCCTTGACTGCTAGCCTTTTAGAGAGACTAAGAGTCACTCAACGAGCAACGGAAAGAGCGATGCTCGGAGTTTCTTTGCGGAATAAAATCCGGAACATGGATATTCGGCGAAGAACCAGAGACACCGACATAGCTCATACAATTTGCAAGATAAAGTGGCAATGGGCAGGCCACATCGCTCGTAGAACTGACAACCGATGGGGAAGAAAAGTTCTCGAGTGGCGACCATGGACCGGAAAACGCAGCGTAGGCAGGCCTCCCACCACTAGGTGGGCCGACGACATCGTGAGAGTCGCGGGCAGCCGATGGATGCAATAATTGGCGAATTGTCGTTCGGCGCGGCGGTCTAAGGGGGAGGCCTATGTTCAGCAGTGGACATCCTCCGGCCGATGATAATGATGATAATGACCATAATTTCGCCTTTTGATTGAGCATATTTTTAAGGACGCTATTCTGAAATAGACTTTTCTTATATCCACAGGTCAAACATTTCAACGCTGCTAAAGAATTCATCCTGCCCCGTCTTCACCTAAGTCGGCTGAATGGTCCGAAATTCTATATTTACTTTGGGTGTTCAATAAATTTGACAGGTGATAGACATAAACGGCCTTTTCCACTTAGTGTACAGCGTTTTTTTTTTACAAAAAATAGTTTACTTATTTTGTAATTTTATTTTGTGTTCTTTTATTCTCCTAGCGAAAAAACGCCCGTGATGTCTATGACTAATGTTCTAATTTCTGTAAGTTTGAATGGATGATTACTACTCAACGGCTGAACGAATGTGAATGAAATTTAGTTCAAAAATTGATTTTAGTCTGGAATAATAAATGAGTTCCCGGTATTACGTTCACGTGGGATAATTTTAAAGAAAAGCTGCGATCGAATCCGCTGGCAGAAGCTGGTATTTTATAAGCTTGCGGTTAAATAATAAAATTAGATAAGGTCAATCCTTTTAAAATACGCGTGTCAGTAATGATCTGCGGATGGCTGACCATTCTGATTTATTCCCATTGAATCCCACGTTATGGCAACATGATGACTATGCACAATCATATCAGAAGAAACGTGTTTCCTTTATTTTAAAGATTTATTTTCTGTTACTAATTTATGAATTTTACAAAAAAGAGTCCTAACACAAAAGCAATTTTGTCGTTGAAAGTACTCGCATTCAGATTTTTAAGGCACGTGCAATCCAATGGAATAGTTTTTGGGATTCAACGGGAGTAAAACGTTCTTCTTTTGTTGTTGGATTCAACGGGAATATATTTTAATTATTTGTGACAAAATCTGCGAATAATATTCGTCAACCAGAACATAAATTTTCTATATGAGACACAACAAAAGCTGTAGTTACAAACGTAGGTTAACTAGGTACTGTTGTGCTGATTTGAACATCCCTACTGAATACTACACAATGGGGTATTATTGGAGATGATTATGTGATCGAACTGTATTATGTATCGTGTTCGAGCAGACTATAGATAATATAAGATTAGGGTGAGCAGCTCATCGATAATTGTTGGTTTCAATCATTGATAGCTATAGATGTGATAGCCGGGTTACAGTAACAACATTTCCCGTTGATTTTAGCGATAATAGTCTTTAAATCCTTCACGCGATAGTAAAATTAACGTCTCTGTGGCGAATTAAAGAAAAGTTAAGTTTAACACTAATTATTGACATATTTAGCATAGATCCATAATTCTGTGGCATACTGATACGATGTAACTATACGTATAAATGCGAAAGGATGGTAAGATGAGCCCCTACGTACACAACGCGACGGAAGTATCCAATAGTATATGACATCGGTATCCAGGCGATTGTCTCTGTCTGTCTGGGTGTAATTTATCTATGTTATGTATGTATTTAAAAATATATAAGTATGTTTATCAGTTGTCTAGTACCCTTAACACAAGCTCTGCTTAGCTTGGGACTAGATGGCGTTGTGTGACAGTTGTGGAATATTATTATATTATATTATTATTATAATATTATTATTCCCTTTATTCATTTTTTATCACATTTTATACATTTTTAAATATTATAACAAAAAAATAAAAACATTTAAAAATATAAAAAATAGGTGCCCACCAGCATCGGGAACAGGGTCCGGGCCGCCGGTGGTCAGGGCTCTTGAGAGAGGAACCTCCTAACAATACGCGCCGTATCCAAGAGTACTGCCTTCTGAATCTGAAATATTATTATTTCGTTTATTCATTTAATTATACATATTTTTACATTTTTAAATATTTTTAAAGAAGGAATACAACAAAAAAAAAAACATTTAAAAATACAAAAATAGAGGTCCGCCGGTGTGGGAGCAGGGTCCAAGCTACCGGTGGTTAGGGCTCCAGAGTCAGGAACCTCCTCACAATACGAGCCGTATCGAGAAGTACTGCCTTCTGAATCAGGCCCTTGATCCAACCCCCTAGAGAGAGCCTCGAAAGGTGTTCGTCGAGGCTCTTTGCCATCAGGCCATTGGCCGTAACGACAATCGGCACAATGATAGCCGAGCTCACATTCCACATGTCGACAACCTCGCGTGCCAGATCGAGATACTTGATTTGTTTATCTTTCTCTGCCTTCACGAGGTTCTCGTCATGCGGGATGGTAACATCGATTATCATTGCGCGGCGCGCTGATCTGTCTATCACTACTATGTCAGGCTTATTGGCGACAATAGTCCTATCAGTAATGATAGGCAGATCCCAGTACATCGTGACATGGTTTTTTTCGAGAACTGGGTCGGGCACATAGCTGTAATACGGCACCTCAGAATCCACAAGTTTGTACTTCAAAGCAAGTTGCTGGTGGATAATCCTGGCTACTTGGTTATGCCTGTGCAAGTACTCGCCGTTAGCAAGACGAGAACAACCAGAGATAATATGTCGGATGGATTCACCTGGACGATGGCATGCCCGACACACGTCAATCGTCCCATCCTTTATAATATGTCTCCGGTAGTTGTTCGTCAAGATAACTTCGTCCATAATCGCACAGACAAAACCTTCAGTTTCCCCGAAGAGGTCACCGAAACGCAGCCAGGACACGGACGCTAGAAAATCTACATCGGGCCCATGAAGAGCCCGGTAGAAGCGTCCGTGAAGCTCCTTGCCTTTCCATACCTCCCTGCGGTCTTCAGTACTGAGTACCACAGGTTTGCGCCAGTTCTCTTTAGCCATGGACAGCGGAGTGAGTACCTTGTCCACTGTGACCACATCTTGGTGCATACCCACTTCCATTTTCAAAAAATATTCTCTGAGACTGCACACCTCGCGGTTGTGGAGTGTCTTAGCATTCAAAAAGCCTCGACCCCCGCACTTCCGCGGGATGTACAGCCTCATCACCGATGATCGTGGGTGATGCATCCGGTTTGCGGTCAACAGCGTACGGACTCGTCTATCCAAGGCGTCAAGTTCAGTTTGAGTCCATTTGAGTATGCCGAAAGAGTACATTAAAACCGGCATGACCCAACCGTTGAAGGCGCGCACCTTGTTTCCGCCTGAAAGAAGGCTATTTAAAACCTTTTTCAGGCGTCCAAAGAAGCGCTCCTTCAACGATTGTTTCACGTCCGGTACATTAATGCCCAGTGCTTCCGACATACCCAAATACTTGTAGGTTTCGGATGAGGAGAGTGATCTAAGGTGTATGGAATCTGAAAGCTGAATCCCTTCAGATTCCATAATCTCCCCTCGTTTTACATGCATGACTGCACATTTGTCCACACCAAATTCCATCCTGATGGCACTACTAAAAGTTTCAGTTACTTTCAGTAGCTCCATTAGTTGCAATTTGCTGGGGGCAAAGAGTTTCAGATCATCCATGTATAAGAGGTGAGATATGACCTGACCACCTCTCCTCAACCGATAGCCCAGACTTGAATCCTCCAGCAATGTGCTTAGAGGATTCAAGGCTAAGCAGAACCAAAGTGGACTCAAACTGTCGCCCTGGAATATTCCCCGCTTGATCCATACAGGTTCATCGTTCGCCTGGATCTGTCAGCACCCTGGATAGCGAAGGACCGTTCTCCATTGCCTCATACACGACTCAAGAAAGGTGCGTAGAGTTGCATCTATCTTGTACAACTCCAGCACCCTCATGAGCCATGTATGTGGCACCGAGTCGTAGGCCTTCTTATAATCTATCCAGCATGTGGACAGATCCCTGCGAGATCGACGAACCTGTTGGCTAATGGCCATGTCAATGAGGAGTAACTCCTTCGTACCACGGGACCCGTTCCTACATCCATTTTGAGAGGCAGACATAATGGAATTATTTTCTATGTGTGTACTAATTTTTGCTCTCAAAATGGATGTAAGAAGTTTATAGACCGTCGACAAACATGTAATCGGTCTATAATTCTTGGGTTCCGCAGTACTACCGGTTTTATAGAGAAGGTGGGTAATCCCAGTTGTCAGAAACTGTGGTAGCGACCCAGACTCTAAGGATGACTGGAATTGAGATGCCAAACAAGTGTGTGAACTATTGAACCATTTTAGCCAAAAGTTGTGCAGTCCGTCCGGTCCCGGGGATTTCCAGTTCGGTAACGGACGGACTGCTCTTGCAACATCTAATGGCGTAACTGATATAGGTTCCATTTCTGGAATAGTCTCACACACCCGTTCGACATCACGCATCCAATCAACCTCAGTATGACTGACAGGTACCGACCAGATGTTGCGCCAGAATGTACTTGTAGCGTTATCATCCGGGCGGCACAAGTCAGCCACATTTTGTTCAGGTCGCTCCCAAGCTCTGTATACCCACCTCTCATCGCGCTGGAACATGCGATTCTGCGAGTATCGATCAACCCGCCGCTTGTACCGCCGAATACGGCTTGCCCATGCACAAACTTTTTGCTTCAGGAAGTCGATGCGCTCTGTGACACGGGCGACGTATTCTTGAGGACTTATTCCAGTCCCCGAGAATGCCCGTCTCACAAAGCGCATCACACGTGGTCGTGTATTTCCCTCCCTGAAGCAATATAGTTTGCCAATGAGTACCCTGGCCCCGCCGATACGTCGCTCGATCCTGCTCTGCCAGGCCGGAACGGTTGATTTAGGTCGTTTAGCTTCGTCATGAATTGGGAATTTGACGTTAGCTAAACGACATGCCGCGACAGCCCCACAGTACAGGATCGAGTGTGTATCGACAAGATCCTCGCTGCTCTCGAATAAATTCTTAAGCAGCGAGTTCAAGGCACTCACCAGCGCCCTATTTTTTTTGCATAGGCAACCGTGGTAGTCGGGGTCTAAGTTCAGCGGGAATTGAACGATAATCACAGAGGGCATCCTCCAACGCGCTCCTCAATCTTTCGATGCACTGGCTACTTACCGTGGCAACCGCATCATCCTCCTCCACAACAATGTTCGACAGCGGCGGCACTCCATTATTAGATACGGATGCCGTTGGTGGTGGTGGAGTTAAGTTAATAATATTATTATTCTCTTTATTTATTTTTACACTTATTAATTAAATTTTTAAATATTTTTATAAAAAACAAACTAAAAACATTTAAAAATATAAAAAACAGCAGTCCACCAGCATCGGGAACAGGGTCCGGGCTGTCGGTGGTCAGGGCTCTTGAGAGAGGAACCTCCTAACAATACGCGCCGTGTCCAAGAGTACTGCCTTCTGAATCAAGCGCTTGATCCAGCTACCCAGCGAGAGCCTCCTCAGGTGTTGTTCGAGGCTCTTGGCAATTAAGCCATTGGCAGATACGACTATCGGCACAATAACTGCCGTATTCACGTCCCACATGTCAACAACCTCGCGAGCCAGATCAAGATACTTGAATTGTTTATCCTTTTCTGCCTTCACGAGGTTCTCGTCATGCGGGACCGTTATATCAACAATTATTGCGCGACGCTCCGATCGATCTATCACCACAATGTCAGGCTTATTGGCAACAATAGTCCTATCAGTGATGATAGGTCGATCCCAATACAACGAGATATTACCATTTTCGAGAACTGGGTCGGGCGCATACTTATAGTACGGCACCTCCGATTCCACAAGATTGTACTTCAAAGCAAGTTGCTGGTGGATAATCCTGGCAACGAGGTTGTGTCTATGCAAATACTCGCCGTTAGCCAAACGAGAACACCCAGAAATAATGTGTCGAATCGATTCTCCCGGACGGTGGCATGCCCGACATATGTCAACCGTACCATCCTTCACAATGTATTTCCGGTAGTTATTCGTCATCATAACTTCGTCCATAATTGCACAGACAAAACCTTCGGTCTCCCCGAACAGGTCACCGAAGCGCAACCAGGATACGGACGCTAAAAAGTCTACATCGGGACTATGTAATGCCCGGTAATAGCGTCCGTGAAGCTCCTTGCTCTGCCATACCTCCTTACGATCATTAGTGTCTAATACTTTAGGTTTGCGCCAGTTCTCGTTAGCCAAGGAGAGCGGAGTAAGACCCTTGTCCACCGTGACCACATCTCGGTGCATCCCCACGTCGGCTTCTAGGAAATATTCCCTGAGACTGCATACCTCACGGTTGTGCAGGGTCTTAGCATTTAAGAAGCCACGACCCCCGCACTTCCGCGGGATATACAGTCTCATCACCGACGACCGCGGGTGATGCATCCGATTTGCAGTCAGCAGTGAACGGACTCTCCTATCCAGGGCATCAAGTTCTGTCTGAGTCCATTTGAGTATGCCGAAAGAATACATCAATACCGGCATGACCCAACCGTTGAAAGCGCGCACCTTATTACCACCTGACAAAAGACTGTTAAGTACTTTATTCAGGCGGCTAAAGAAGCGCTCCTTCAACGATTGCTTCATGTCAGCATTATTGATGCCTAATGCTTCCGACATACCCAAATATTTGTAGGTATCTGTTGAAGAGAGGGATCTAAGGTGTATGGAATCCGAGAGTTGAGTTCCCTCTGATTCCATAATCTCCCCTCGCTTCACATGCATGACTGCACATTTGTCCACACCAAATTCCATCCTGATGGCGCTACTGAAAGTTTCTGTTACCTTCAGTAGCTTCATCAGTTGCAAGTTGTTGGGGGCAAAGAGTTTAAGATCATCCATGTAAAGAAGGTGAGATATGACCTGACCACCTCTCTTCAACCGATATCCTAGCCCCGAACCCTCCAGTAATGTACTGAGTGGGTTCAAGGCCAGGCAAAACCACAAAGGACTCAGACTGTCACCCTGGAATATGCCGCGCTCAATCCTTATCGGTTCGCCGCTACCTCGTATCTGTCGACATCCTGGATAGCGAAGGACTGTCTTCCAGGTCCCCATACACGACAACAGGAAGGTACGTAGAGTTATATTAACTTTATACAACTCTAGCACCCTCATGAGCCATGTATGGGGTACCGAATCATAGGTCTTCTTATAATCTATCCAACATGCGGACAGATCCTTTCGGGAGCGGCGAACCTGTTGGCTAATGGCCATATCAATGAGGAGGAGCTCCTTAGTACCGCGGGACCCGTTCCTACATCCATTCTGAGAAGCGGACATGATGGAATTAGTCACAATATGTTGATTGATTTTAGCTCTCAGAATGGATGTAAGAACTTTATAGACCGTTGGTAGACAAGTGATCGGTCTATAATTTTTGGGTTCCGCAGTACTACCTGATTTATAGAGCAGGTGGGTCACTCCTGTTGTTAAGAATTGGGGTAGCGACCCTGACTCTAAAGCTAATTGGAACTGGGATGCCAAGCGAACGTGCGATCCTTTGATCCATTTAATCCAGAAGTTGTGCAGCCCATCCGGCCCTGGAGATTTCCAGTTTGGCAACAGATGGACTGCACAAGCTACGTCTTGGGGGCTGATGGTGATAGCCCCCATTTCTGGAATGTGATCGCATGCTCGCTCAACATCCCTGATCCAATCGCCCTCAGTGTGACTGACAGGCACCGACCAGATGCTGCGCCAGAATGAACTCATGGCATCATCATCCGGCAGGGGCGTGTCAGCCACACCTTGGTCCGGTCGCTCCCAAGCCCTATAGACCCACCTTTCATCGCTTTGGAAGGTGCGATTCAAAGTGTACCGCTCCACTCGTCGCTTGTACCGACGAATACGGTTTGCCCATGCACAAATCTTCTGCTTCAGGAAGTCGATACGTTCTGTGACGCGGGCCAAATAATCACGAGGATCGATTTCGATTCCCGCGAACGCCCGCCTCACAAAACGCATCACTCTAGGACGAGTATTACCCTCCCTGAAGCAGTGCAATTTGCCGATGAGTGCTCTAGCCTCACCGATACGCCGTTCAATCCTGCACTGCCAAGCTGGAGCCGCTGGTTTAGGTCGTGTAGCTCTGTCAGTGTCAGGGAATTTGACAGGATATTATTATTATTATTATAATACAAATCCATAGAGTTTCGAACACTGGCACGCGTCTATGGAATAAATATCAAGAAAATAGAAACGAGAAAAAACACCTAGGTATACAAAGTTCTTCTTCATTTTCAAATACATGGCCAGTCACCGCAGTTATTAAATAAAATAATTCAATTTTTTGTGGAAAATAGGTTCGCACAATCTTAGGAAAATTTGAGAAAAAATTGCTTTCTTAATGGCCTCTCCAATATATATCCTATATCTTACAAAAGAAAATGTGTAACAATTTTGGTCAGCAAAAATGTTGATGAGATCCTTTACATGAATTATGGATTTATATAAATTAAATTTTTCAAATCAATTTTGCGTTTTTGTACGAAAATACATATTATACATAAACTCACTTTTTTTTTCTCGTGAGGGTAGGCAAAACTTGGAGAATGTGACCTGCTACGGCCCACAATTCTTAAAAAAAGTTATCGTAAGAATTTCTCGTATGTCGTGGAAGCGTTGGTCGCGGGACCGACGCTTCCACGACATTCCGACCGGCTATTGAAGGACAACATGGATTTTAGTCAGGACGAGTATGACAGCCCCTTCCGCCCTGCCCTGGGTGGGAGGGACTCATGATGATTTTACCACGCTAAAAAAATGTCGTGGGTGAGTTTACAAATATTTGAGCTCATAATTATCTGCAGAAAACAATCAGATCCGGGAGAACTACCTACTTGTTTTCGGCAAATATTTATTCCGGGCGGGAATCGAACCCATGGCACGAGTCATTCACTCGAAAAATTCGACAACTATGTGTCCTGCTATTTACCATTTCTATTTCAATATGTCCATGTTCGTGCGCGGGCATGCGGGCAGCGAGTAAAGGGCAACTCGCTGCCCGACCATGGACCATGCCCGGGTCGACGGCGCGTTGTGTCGCACGCGCGTCTTAAAGAGCGTCAGCATAATGACGGGCATAATGACGACCTCTCAGAGGGCCAAAGCCTGCCGGGGTCGCGGGATTATTTCCTTACCGTGACCCCGGAACATAAAGGGCTATTGAAGGACACCGTGGGTTTTAGTCAGTAAAAGTCTGACAGTCCCTCCCGCCCTGCCCAGGGTGGGAGAAATCATTTGATGATTTTAACACGTTAAAAAAAAATGTCCATGTTCGTACGTTTTTTCAAATCCGATATTGAACTTTTTTTTTTTGTTTTTTTTTTTTGGTATGTTTGGGGGTGTGAAAAAATTCACAATAGTATTAGATAAAACGAAGTTTAAAAAAAATTGTCATGACTAAGTAGGCTTTACAACTTTAAGAGTAATAGTTGACCAACTTATAATAATTTTATTATTATTATTTATTTTAACTTATAAAATGTACTTGGATAACATATTTTCTTAAACAAAATGTATCGGAGAACATGTTATTCAACTGCAAATGTAAGTTTGTCAACTTTATTTTTACAGCTTTAATAGGTATGTTTTTACGGTATGTTTTTTGGGGATAGGTAGGTTTTTATCGTCAACTATTTTTAACTAACTTCAAAGAAAGGAGGAGGTTCTAAATTCGTCGTAATCTTTTTTTTTAATGTATTTTCCCCGATTTCTCAGAGACTCCTGGACCAATTTTGAAAATTCTTCTTTTTAAAATTAAATTCAGCGAATCATTTTAGTTGGTTCGCATAAGTATTTTGATGGGCAACTACGGAACCCTACACTGTGCGTGGCCCGACACGCACTTGGCCGGTTTTTTCATCTCATTTACAGCTACAACACAAACCAAACAATAAAATACTTATTTTCAATTATTATATGTCCTTCACTGAAACCGTTTATTTGTTATAAACCATTGTCTTCTCATATTAAGCTCAAAATAGAAATTCTAAAACGAACAATAACAGAAACTATACCAACATCAAGTTACAACAATAAATATCTCCCAAACATAACAAACATATCCTAAACAATTAAACAAACATTATTAAAGTGTATGGTTGCTAACAAAACTATTTTATGTTTAATTTACGCATACATTGTACTTAATACTAAAATAATAAATACAACTATGACCCCTATTTCGGTAAAAAATGAGTATAAAGTAGCATATGCTTTTTAGGTAAAGGGGAATTATTTTGTGGAAGTCTGTATCACGAGGCAGAAGTTTAGAGTAAAAGACAAACTTGGAATCGATTTGTCGGGCTACTTTATAGTTTTGTGATATAAAATGATAGTAGACTACTTTGTAACATTTTTAAGGAGTATTTATTAGCCTGTGACTTGATATTGGTTGTACTTGCAATTTTACATTGAAAGCTGGGTTTTCTGCTCAATTTAACCCTCCGAGCTCCAGGTGGGGTTTAACAGACCCCAAATGCTTCAATTTCCGCAATAATTTGTTGTGTTGTTTGTGTAAAAAATAAATACTTCACCTAATATATAATAGTTTTTACTGTGAGTTTTACTTAAATCTAATTCTTATTGTGTATTTTTATATTACTTATGTCTTCTTTTACACATTTTTTTAATTGTTTACTTATTTTGACATGTTTTGCTTTATATACACGCTGATATTTTATTTTATTTTTACTTCTTTTTTTTCTCTTGACATGATTACTTTGTAATTTATTTATATTTTTACATATTTTGACATTTTCTATGTCATTTGTTTTTTGGTATTTTTATTTTTATTAATTTTTTTTTTTTTGCTTATTTTGTTGACATGGATTACCTACTCTGTAATTTTAATTTTGTCTGTTTCTTTTTTATTTGTGTTTTTTGTGTTTATTTTTTATTTGTGTTTAAACTAGCTTGTGAATATGAGAACATATGCGGGTTACATTTAATTCTCCTTTTTTTATTATTATTTTCCTGCGATTAATTTTATTGTCTGACAGTTTGAGCTATTTATGCAACCTACCCAAATGTCCTTTCTTTGGTATTGTTCGTCGTTTCGTTGAGCTCCTTGTGTTTTGAGTTGAGCTACACGGTAACTGACACATGCTTGCACTGACTGGACAGGTCCACTCAAATCTATGTGGTTCTTTCTTCAAAAGACCACCTCAGACACCTGCATGGTTCTCATACATTTGATCAATAAAAATTGTCTGGACTTTAAAAGAGACTGTGACCTCTGAGTTTGTTTCGGATGTTTCTTCTCAGAGTAGTCAGGTACGAAACACCGGCCTCATCTAGTTTAAAAATAGTGTCTTTTGACGTGTAAAAGAGTTTGCCAAAACCAATTTACTGAATAAATATCATTTATCATTTATATACCTAACATTTAATTCCACCAATAAACAAAAAAAATACAATTATGTAAATTCTATCACTTTTTATTTTGGGGTTTGTCAGAACCCTAGGTGGGTTTGGGACGAGATTTTTAGTCACTTAGTACACGGAGGGTTAAACAAAGCAAATATTTTAAGCTGCAAAACTATTATTAGCCTGGATATAGCCACTGCAGGTCATTTTTGCCTTAGTTCAACTACTTATCGATTTTTCAAACTAGTCCTCCGTCTCAAATGAGTTTTATCCGGCTAAACGAGTATAATATTGTGACGCTAGAATCATAAATGGTTATTGAAGGAGCAAAAACATCTATTTAAATAGTGATATATTTTATTTACATCACTGATAACCACTGTGATCTCGAAAACTATAAAAGCTATTTAAAACCGTAATTAGACAGATCGATAGAGCTTTTTTTTTCTGATAAAAATGGCATCAGAAAGTCAAAAATGCCAAAATGTCACTTAACGGCATTCTTGCTAAAGGACGGCAGTGTCATGGGTTTGAATTGCGATAAAATTCGTATTATGGAATATTCTATTCTATTGGTCAAGCAATACAGTATAGGTAATATAACAGTTAAGGGCGTACGGCAAAGCGAAAGCATCGTTTGATGAGTCGGAAAAGTTGCTACGCACCGCCACCAGCATGCGCCAGTATCGCAAAATTAACGCAATCCAAAGTTTTATGTATTTCATTTCGTCAACTTCGACATTTCATAAAGTGTTCCCTTTACGCAAAATACATGTATTACTCTAGTAGAAATATTTTAATATAAGGATGTCGAAACATTTACCAAAACAAAATGATAGAAATCTTTATTGATGTGGATTAATATTTTGTGAATATTTTTATCATTCACAGTCTTAAATTTATTTTATAACATTTTGATGTACCGAGATTACGAACAAAACTACTATTTTGGTAGAAAATTAATGATAATTGGCATACCTTACGAAAGTGACAATACCCAATTATCGTTAAGCCCCAAACACACGCGCGCACGGGTATGGGCGTGTGCGTTGTGTTCCACGCGCGCCGGAATATGTGACAGCACAATAACGGGGCTCCCCCTTAGAGGGTCTACCTGGGTCGCGGACAAACGAATACAATACCGTGACCCCAGAACGTAAAAGGCTATTGAAATAAATCGTAGATTTTAGTAAGTATTCCGAGTCTGACAGTCCCTCCCGCCCTGCTAGGGGTAGGAGGACTCATTCGATTATTTTAACACGCTAAATAAAGCCCCAAACACACGCTCCTTTTACTATCGTGCGTTCACAAAGCTGGTTGCGTGATATCTTTATATGTTCGAGAGTGGAAAGCTAAGGATGCTTGACGCCCTGTCCTCCACCATCTGGTGTTTGTATTAATTTTTGATGCATTTCGATGTAATGACAGACACAAGCGCCGCGTAAAATGGACATTAGTCGAGCAGCGGCGTGGATTTAGTAGTTTTTTACATGAGTAAAAAACTACTAAATCCACGGAGGTACAGGTATAGTAGAACAGTTTAATGTCAGAACCTCTTTATAAATAAATCTTCATTCTATAATATCTTATCCACAGTATTTTTTTGGGACAAGGTTTTAATATCACTTTTCTGATAAATGAAACCTTTAGAGATATTATCTATCGACTCCAAAAGCATGAGCCCAGTACTGATCTTTTATACTCCAAAGCAATCAATAGAGCGAGAAGCAACTTGTACCGAACACGCGGTGAGACAGCAATGACCACCGATTTTTCATCATAGTCGCAGCATTATACTATAGGCGATATTTAAATCATGCAATGTGGACCATTTGGAATTGGTTCAAAAAACCGGTTTTAAATGCCCAAATGGTCGGTTCAACATTGCGCCTCAGGGTGGTGGGTGCTATGCCTTATTTGTAGTTGACAAGTAATTTTGAAGTATTCAAAATGACAACAGCAGTTTTCATTTAATTTATTTTATTCCTGTTTCTTCGAAATTGTTAAAATCTGTGACGAAACTAAATAAATAATAATAAAATTGAAGTGCTTCTTATCCTATATCGCAGTTTGATACGATTAGAAGTTGTTTTCAGTTACATACTATCTCAAATTGTTGACTGTAAATCAGTGCATTTATCATTAGTTCATGTGAAATTGTATTTAGATGCATAAATATTAGATGGGAGGGGGATGGACACAGAGGAACCATCCGACAACAATAGTACGATATCACGATAGCATTGATATAATATCACTGTGAGTAATTTATTATATTGATAGGAACAATTCGTAATGTATAGAATCATACGTATTCTAACATTTCCCTTGTTTGCTCTGTAAGGGTCGTCAGGAATTTCCTGCGATGATTTTCAGTAAGTTTGGTTTATTTTATTCTTGATTTATTAATGAAAATAATTTGTTATTGAAAAAAGAAAGTTTACGTGACTTATTTACAGTCATGTCCGTTTACAATCACGTCCCATTGAACACATCGAAACATAGTTTTGAATAATCTAAAAGCCTACGTATCATTCGTTTGTATTTTCTCGATCTTTTTATCCATTACCAATTTTATTATTACGAAAATCTGACAGCCGCGATCTGAAAAAAAGTGTCACAGGTCTAGCCTGTAAGAGCCACGCTGGCTGACTGATTCGTCAAGGAACGAAAGTGATGACACTACTTGTAAAAGGCAAAAGATGAGAGGACGATAGTGAATGTGTGCTCAGAATAACAACGGCGTATGTGCCCAAACATATTCACGTCTTTTTATGAATTAAAATTGTTATTAATTGAAAAACTGTCTTTACAGAATTTAGATAGTGGTATTCTCTACAATTTAAAGTAACATCTTTTCCATAACTCATAGTAGTTATGCCATAAAGTCCAAAAAAGAAAAAATATAGACCTAACTTTGCATTTTTTTTGTATCGAGAAAATTTCAATGAATCGTGTTTTCAACTTTGTGAGAATTTATATCATATAGTCAATTACTATATTCCAAGTTTTAAGATCTGTAGTCCATATACGTACGAAGAAAAGTAAAAAATAAAAAGCGTATTTTTATTGACCTATCACCTTAAAGAGCTTTATCAGAACTCGTACTACATAATTATAATCCAATTTCAGTGGTCTTCTTGAACCTCTCTGGTCTTTCAGTTCTTTCGATAGAGTGTTAATGTGTTAGGGCGGCCCATACATAAGTTTTCCTGATCAGGGAACCTGATTATTAAAAATTCCGTACAACTACCACACCATTCTTTTTTTTTCGTTCAGAATATTTATATTGATGGTCTTACATTCGGAAAGTCGGGATGGAAAAAAACCGTAAGGGAAGTTATTGAATGTGTTTGGCATGCAGTTACTTTTGTATGAATTCCCAGTGTTTGAAGGATCCTTTACGGAAAACGGATCAGGAAATCAAATCAGGGAAAGTGATGAATGTGGCCAACCTTAGATCTCCAGTCGTCACTTTGTTTTCCCAGAGATATTTTACGTGATAACACAGACGTATAATATCAAAACGCATCAGTACAATTAAGCCTCCCCTTTATCAAACAGGCAGCTGTCGCTCGTAATTATTTCTCGTAGTGGCCATGTAGCGAGATCGTGTGATTGAATTATATTGTGAGATGAACCCGTGCTACCGACTACCAAACACCCTATCTAGGTACAATGTAAAGCTGAAAATTAAATATGTATCTCGGTAAAAATTTTAATCCAATAAGTTATTTTACAAAAAAAATATATTCCGAAAGATAGGTAGATTAGCAAATATTTAACCCGTTTGTTTCTTTTCTTAGGTACCTACACCAAAATTGACAAAGATACAACGCTTCTAATTAACGTCACAAAACGTCACTCGTTCGGTATAACTTTACCCTTCCTTCCACTTGACACCACCAATTCGACACCACCGGTGGTGTCGTATGGAATCTCTAGTCCGTATGCCACCACCGACCATTAAGGGCCATTTAGACGGGGAGAGTTTCACGACTCGAACATACGATAATCGAAGGAATATTAAATATTGTCTTCGTCTAAACATCGCCCGTTGACTTGGGCGATAATCGCCTCGAATAGGAAGATTTCTCGTGTCCATCTAAACAGAACGTCAAAGCAATGATCGCATTTCGAGTTTTTATGACAGACTGTCACTCATGTCACTCATGTTAGCAACTGTCATTGACAGTTGCTAACATGAGTGACATAACAAAACAAAACGGTTCAAACTGATTTGTACGATAATCGTATGAACGAGAAGAAATGTCATACGAGAATGTGTTTAGACGAGTCGAGTTTCTCGTATGCGAGAATCTTCCTTCAATAATTTTGCCGTGTAAACAAACAAAGACATTATCGCCTACGATAATGTCATATGCGAATCTCGTATGATATAATCGTATACGAGATTTTAGTTCTTGCCTGTGTGTAAACAGTTTGATACGATTATGTTATGGCGATTATTGCTTGCGATTATTGCTTAGACATTATCGAACGGAAACGTTCGAGAAACTCTTCCCGTCTAAATGGCGCTTTAGTGAAGTTACATACAAAATTCTTGATATGAAAACTAAAATTAAGTTCAAGCAGTTTCAAACCCATTAGTGGCCAAATCAAAACTAAAGACCGGATTTTCAAAATTCTTTTATTAATTGAAAATTAGTAGCTACTAGAAAAAATAGTATCACAAAAAAAAAACAAAAGAATAATTTTCATGATTTTTCAGGGGTGTTCCCAAATTGGCACAACGGCTCCTTATGAGTGAAAATTTGCGAAACACGATTTGTCAAACACAGGATTTTCTTGCACTTCTTGCAACCCCAGCGACCTCTGATATGGCACACAGCACATCGCACTCGTTTCTCTCTGCTCTGGTTGAGCCGATCTAAAGGAAGGTCGTGACCTTTTAGCAGCCAATGGTTCATCATAACTGCTGTCCTCGGATTCCAGAGTACCCACGTTGCGAACAAATACCTCAATAATACCTAAGATATCATTTGGTAGGGTATTAGGTGCCACAACATCATCTTCTTCGTCAGTCACAAAGCTTGGCTCTGGTGGAATGATCGCTAAATCATACTCCAAGCCATCGTCACTATCTTCAGCTATTGTGTCGATAGCTTCTTCTAAGCCCCTGAAGTCGGGGCGCGCCGTAATCGCGGCGGTAAGACCCCTCTTTGAGGAGTGGCTGGAGAGACGTCACGGCGACCTGACCTATCGGATGACGCCGGTCCTCACCGGACACGGAGGTTTCAAATCAAATCAAATCAAATCAAATATTTTTATTTGTAGAACATAGGTAAACAAAGGTACAGATGTCAAAAATAATTTTAGAACGCTATGTCTTGCCATTTTAGCTTTCGGGAGGTACCTGTGTCGGATAGGGAGGGATGAGACGCCCGGGTGTCACCACTGCGATGATCGCCCGGAGGACACGGTGGAGCATACGGTGCAGGACTGCTCCGCTTGGGCAGAGCACCGCCGTGTCCTCACGGAGGCGATAGGCGGAGACCTCTCGCGCCCGGCAGTGGTCGAGGCCATGCTGCGGGGCGAGACGGAGTGGGAAGCGGTGGCCTCCTTCTGCGAAGCAGTAATGTTCCCGAAGGAGGAGGTGGGCCGTGAGAGGGAGAGGACAGCGTCCTCCCTCCGCCCTAACCGCAGTGGTAGACGTCCATGGCGTCGGACTTATTATTTCCCTACCGTGACCCGGAATATAAAGAACTATTGAAGGACACCGTGGATTTTAGTCAGTACAAGACTGACAGTACCTCCCGCCCTGCCCGGGGTGGGAGGACTCATTTGATGATTTTACCACGCTAAAAAAAACCCTGAAGTCATTAGTACCACTAAAATATTGCTTGCGATTCATATTGATCCTGTAAATGAAAAGGTTATTTTTAGTGCACTTGTAGCCGTTGTACCCAAATTGGCACACCTATATTTATGTCACTATGTTTTTATATACATGTAAAATAACTGCAACAAAATAGCTTTAGAGGTTAGATTATTTACCTATTATACGAAAACATCACCAATATTCACGATATTCATTATCTGCAATGAAAAAAAAGAACAAAAATACACCTACCTGCAGTGGCCTCCGAATAACGAAATTGAATGTATCCAAAACGAAAGATTTTTGAACAAATTAGTATAATCCGATATCTGTACCTAATGAACGCACCTTCGACTGCACAACAAAGTAACATAATCTTTACTATTGTCAAAACTTATTTTATTTACCCTTTTTAATTAAGTGTTCCCAAATTGGCACAGTGGTCAAGAATGGGTTATGAGGTACGTCATTTGACAAAGTTTATATTTATCTGTCACTTAAATGGTGGTTATTAATTATCGTATATCTATAGATAACTGACAATAATGAATTGGAAGCTGTTTGTCAAAAACCTGCGTTTCTGGACATCACTAGGGTGGTGTCATATGGATTATAGATTCCATACGACACCACCGGTGTCGTTTTGGTGGTGTCAAGTGGAAGGAAGGAACTTTACAGGCGTTATGACGTCAAAACGGGGGGTTTTGACGTCTAATTTCGAAGCGTTTTAGCTTTGTCAGTATTCATTGATTAAAAAAAAAACAATATGTATTCATTATTTTTCAATACTCTCAGTAAATAGATTTTCAATTTATTTACACAGTTAACTACCTTATTCTTCCTCTGTAACCATCAGGCATTATGGTCCAACGTCAAATTCACGCTTTTGTTGCAATTTTAACCTTCAAGCGGGCGCGCGGTTTATTGTAACGGGAGCGGGCGCGCGTAACCGAAAAGACCTATGCGATGTACAAGAGAAATAAACCACTAATTGTCCAATAATTATTATTTTTATGTACGTAGATAAATTTTGCTTATTTTCAAAATACAATTTGTCAAAAAGAGTCATTATAATTATGAAAAATAAATTATTTTAAATGACTCAAACATGTTTTGGATCTAAACAAAAATTAGGAATACAAAACCCTTTTTACTGGTTTTTATACTTGTTTGTGGTATCAGACTAGTTTATAAATCTAAACAAGACATAAAAATTAAAAATTAAGAATAAAAAAATAATTTAATTTGGTTAACTTTTCATCAGAAACTTATTGTTACATGTTTGGCACTTTACTTTATCACTCCCTGTAAAACAGCTATTTATTTCTGAAAGTGGCCCATTATTGCCATCTGAGTCCAAGCAGTTTGATTCCTCACCAGGCTGAGTTTCTCTGAAACGATGTGGTCGGAAGTTTCAGAGACTTGGTCGCAGAGGTCTAATTCACTCTCTTCTTCATCTTATAGTAGTCCCTCGAATACAGCACTTTGTGATAACCATCCACGACTTATTTTTATAAAAAACCAAACAAAATTCCAAGCATAATTCGATAAGATTGAGAAGAACCACTACGACCACGTAACGAGTGCATGACGACAGGCGCGTGTAGTCTTTTCGACGACTGCGCCGGGGCTAAAACAATTGCGATCTGTGGAGTGGAGAGATCACTCTGAGTGACGGTATATTCTTTATTTTACTCCCAATTACATAGCGACAGGCTACTAGAAATGAGAAATACATGTGATGAGAGTAATAATGATAATATGAACGAAAACGTATTCAGCGCGGTCGATTCGACTACGCGCACCTGCTTGAAGGTTAAACATTATTCATATTAGTATCCTTTACCGACCTTATTAATGTCGATACGAAAGCGTCTGTCAATCATTACAAATTCTGCAATAGCTATCTGAAAATCGCTCGCTACCCCGCCGTCAGTCATAACATATATACCTATCTGTATTTTATCACTCACTCCGCAGCCATGGGGCGCCCTAATGATTTATGTTGAACGGCACGCGGTACGCTCCTACACGAGATATAACGCGTTACATTATCGTGCTCATAGGTATGTTACGTTATGAGAACGTGTCATAATTACATTCGGTATGTAGCTACGTCTCTAAGACACTGATTAATTAATTGAAACTACCTGCAGCTCGAAGGTATTTTTGGTTATTCAATAGACTTAATAATTTTATAATACAGTAGGTTTCCTCCAAAGCTGAAGGGTTACTTAGGGGTGACTTATCGTTTTTGAAAGTCTTAAGGGAATCGACGAACAGACTAGGAAGCTTTTTCTTTAGCGTGGTAAACAATGATATTATAAAAAAAGATACGCCATGTTCATACTAAATGGCGTTCAGATTTCGTTGCGTTGTTATTATAAGTACTAACTTAGATATATACAGTAATTTAAAACTACGACAGCGATAGATAATACGGAACGTATAAGATAGAAAGAGATAGCTAGTTTTAGTGTGTTGCGCTTGAAGTACAGTCCACACTACACTAGAGTATTCATAGAGTGACATGACGGATGCTATTTGTCTCTGTCACGCAGCAGATTGCCATCCTATTATATATATTTTCGAACCATTACGTCAATAATACGAAATTTATTTGAAAATGAGGAATAACTCGTAAAAAAATACAAAATTGATATATTTTTAATAGACTTGCTTATGGTATGTCACTCCACAACTCTTATTTTTCTTGGCACCATAGTTTTTGCACTTTCTGAAGACACAACTTGGCGTTTTTGTTACGCCTCGCACTCACGTTACCTCCCTCGCTGTTGTAATCCGACTTAATCAAGGGTGCAACAATTGTGTTACATTCTCCTCAACATTTTGTGCGTGCTAGTGCGATATCTACCTCTTTTTATTTATAATATCATTGGTGGTAAAATCATCAAATGAGTCCTTCCACCCCGAGCAGGGCGGGAGGGACTGTCAGACTTGTACTATAGAACTAATATCCACGGTGTTCTTCAATAGCCCTTTATGTTCCGGGGTCACGGAAAAGGAATAACCTAAGTCCCGCGACCCCGGAGACTAGGAAGCTCACGAACGCTTTGAAGCTTAGAGATACCTACATTGTTATAATAATGAAAAAATCTGACGGTTTCCGCATAGGTAAAATTGCTTTAGACAGTCCCGTAATTTGGACCTCTGTAGTTGCCCTGTCATATTTCTGACAGCTCTTTGTAGCTCGCTTGGAACACAACACAAAGCGCTGTAACGCGGGCAGGGTCTACGACCCCACCGCACCTACGGTGGCGGAAATCGTCTCGTGACGTCCGATGCGGTGGGAGTCTACCGCCGTGACTGGGTCGTGATCGACCAGCTTTGCCGGTCGTCTCCGTAGACATTGTAATAATAATAATATAATAATACTAGCTGTGCCCGCGACTTCGTTCGCGTGGATGTTGGAACTTAGCAATGCATTTTATATCAAATTGACAAAATTTCATACAAACTTTCATCCCCTAATTTATCCCCTTGAGAGTAGAATTGATTAAATTTCTTTCTTAGCGGATATCTACGTCATAACATCTACTTGCATGCCAAATTTCAAGCCGCTCCGTCCAGTGGTTTGGGCTGTGCGTTGATAGATCACTATGTCAGTCAGTCACCTTTGAGTTATATATATTTAGATTCCACAACTATCACACAACGCCATCTAGTCCCAAGCTAAGCAGAGCTTGTATTATGGGTACTAGATAACTGATAAACATACTTATATATTTCTAATTACATACATATTATAGATAAATTACACCCAGACACAGAACAAATGATCGTGCTCATCACACAAACATTTGTCCAGGGTGGGAATCGAACCCACGACCTCCGGCATAGCAGTCAGGGTCACTAACCACTAGACCAACAGGCCAGTCTATCCTTGAAGTCCGATAAGTGCGTCTGTGATTATGTTGTCACAAGTATTTGACAGAAAAAGCGGATCTTATTAAAGTTGACATTTTTCAGGTTCTACGTTTCAAATCTGATAAAAGACGACAAAGTAGCGTGATTTTTTTTGGATAAATTGGAGAGTTTATATCACAGTATTATGTAAACTAGATTCTCCAGTAATATTTCATTTGATTATCATGTTGCATCGGATAAATGAGATTCTCGAGCGTATGATGTTATTTGTATGCAGAGTTTGTACTTCATATTATCTTGTATAACAAGATTTTAGTTGTTGATAAACTTTATACTTGAGAAAATATTAGTGATGTTACAATGTTATGCTGGTATTTTTTGAAGGAGTAATCTCAGTATAGTTATTTTACCTAAATCTCAAAGGCTTTTCGAGATTAGCAATTTTGTTATCTTCATTTGAATAGGGTTGTAAAATCTCACTGAACAAAACATTTATTTGATGGATTATGTTTTAGAAGTTCATATTTTGTGATAACATTGTATCTCATAAATGGTTTTTCTTTTGATGAAACTCTCAAAAAACGTAGGCATAGTCTATGTGAATAGGCGGCTGAATGCATGAGGGAGAGGCCAACCTCCTCCTCACACCCAAGTCGTCGGGGATCGCAGGGAAACTTCCACCCACAGTAGGCGCGAACTTGTGGCTGGCAAGTAATTACGTGGGTGCTTACCGTCTGATCAGAAACCAGGCCTGAGTCGATTGCTCTTTATGTTCCACAACCGCCTCAGGAGTTACCGTTGACTGGTAGTAGGGCCAAATGCCTATAAGGATGCTTTTTTAGTCATTCAAGTATAACAACCACTTTCGATATACCTGGAGCAGGAGGATATTTATTTCTACGAGTACATCTTTAACTTTTCTGGTTATATAATAATACATCTTTAAAACTGTTTTTTTTTATTATGAAACAAAAATCTTATACACAGACAAATGTTCATCCACATAAAACGTATACCGGCACGGTAACGGCTCAGGTGCGCTGCCGGAAAGCAAGCGCGCGTCACTGAAATTATGACGTCACTGATTTAGTGCTCACTTTTGTTTTGCTCAGCCAAAAATATACTGAAATGTGTTACATAGCGCAGATTTTGTATTTTATCAAAATGTTTGTTGTTTATTGAAATAAGTTGAAGGGATTTGGTGTTATTTGGACGGATCTTGTTAGGTTAAGCTTCAGTTTTATTTTATGTATACAGGGCAGTGTCGCACATTTTTATTTTATTCATATTTTACCTAGCAACTTTGTATACATAACTGCATAATGTTAAAATTAGCCATACCTGTCGACCATAATGTAAGTAGAAATTACATCAATAGTAATAATGTGGAAACGTTGTTGATTGTACGTTAAAATACTTTATTGTTAATTCATTTAGATTTAAGACTTAATATACAATTGTTGGTTTTCCCAAATAAAATAAAATGAAAATATTTAAAAGTAAAGCTTAAAACGATACGAAAAGTAACGGCCCTAATACGACCTTGGCGCTGTAAGTATATAAATTTTTGTAACACTCAACGAGATGCCGCCCGTAGCGAAAACGAGCACGGTTTTCCCCGAACGAATCGCTACAGCTGCGCTCGGTTTTCTGAGCGACGGCGGCGCGCGGCGGGCGCGCCGAAACAAACGCATGAATGCCATACCACGTAAGAGCGCAAGTACACGACGGTTATTATATAATATTTGGTAGCAGACAAATGTCTAGGCGCTTCTATCTTTCTTCAAAAGAGCCTATACCATTACTTACTCTCATAAAATACCAATAATACATACTGAAAGTTTAAGTGATGAAAAGCATTAGATTAAAGAAGCACGAAAAATATTTTTAAAATAATACTTTAAGCAAAACAAATAGAAGCATGAAAGTTTTCTGGTTTCATATTTTTTAGAGCATAATTTTTCAGTGGTGGTTTCGGTTTATGAAATTTTGAAAATTTATTTTTGCTTTGTTGCAGAAGTGAAATCATTACCCAAAAAGCTAGACTAATTTTTCATTTAGTAACAATAAGTAATAGTCTTTATAACGACAACATAATGAACGGTTTCTACATTTATATCCATACAAAACACTTAGAACATCAAAAAACCGAGTTCGAAACAACTAAAAAGTAAATTCACAAAGGCAAACTTAGTTAAAAAGGTCTCGCAAGAAAAGGACGAAATAATGACTTGTACAAGAAAAAAATTTGCTACCTCAAAGTATTATAATTACGTGAATTTCGCTTTCCAAGAACGCCTAAAATCAGGTTTAGATTTCTGAACAAGGTTATTTAATATTTAAGGTTGTAACGACTCAATTAAAGTGTGCAGAAAGAAAATGATTGAAGTCTCTTTTATTTTCTAGCTTCTGTGAAAACGTGTATGAAACGATTATATGTAGCGGTGATAGATCGTTTAGATGATTGTATGGAGTGACAAGAATGAATAAAGTAAGGAATTAGTACATAAGAGGAAGTAAGAAAGAAAAACTGAAAGGGACTCGATTGTGCGGACATATTGTTTTAAGGATCCCATGAAGCTCATGTTACTAGAGCTATTGTCAAACAGACAGGCATGGAGAACGCGAAGTGAAGCGTTTTGGTTTGTAATGTATGGAATTGTTTGAAGCCAGTCACATTGACTATCAGATAGCTTTTGCTTTTCCATGTGACTGAATTCAAACAATTCCATACATTACAAATAAAAAACACTTCAGTTCGCATTCGCTTCGCCTGTCTGTTTCATAATGGCTTTAGAGAGTGGTAGGTATGAATGTGTTTCATACTACTAATAAATGTCAGTTCCAACGTGAAAATAAAGGCTTAAATGGTTCATTCACACTAAAGAACACCTACTTTAATGCATAATTATAATAATTGTGTCGTAGAATAATTCAAAAGATTTCAAATCAAATCGGCTATTGCTTCTTCTATTCCGGATTGAAACAAATTTTTATTCATCTAACCTTTAATAAAATCTCATAAATTATTTTTATTTTTGTTGAAGTGAAAACTTCTTTAGCGGCGTTGTACACTTTTTCTGTAATGGGTAAAAAATTTAAAACTCGCGTCAGGGTCACGTGACCAAAACTCGCGTCAGGGTCACGTGACCCTGATCGAAAATGAGTAAGACGTCATTCAAATTAAAAATAAAACATAGTAACAAAAAAGTTTTCACTTCTACCGGCACTCCTGGAGTGCAACCTTTTTTAGTCAATCACTTTAGAAGTGAATGGATTTTGATGTTTTGAGCAGAGCTAGGTTGTAGTCTGAATTAACCATTAATCCCGATATTGAGTTCCTCTGGGACACACTGGCAAAGCCATGGGCAACTGCTAGTAGACTAATGATTTAGTAGATATTTTGAGATACTCCGCTATTGCCACAAATCATTTGTTATTTCTAATGTTTTGTTCTAGATATGAATCACTCAATTTAGGTGTTCCATTTCTGTTATCGTCTGGTCTGGTTCCAGAGCCATTCCCAAACAACGTTATTACGAAATGTTGCCCTGAATGTTCTTTGATGCGTTGAAAACAAATGCCTTAATCGACGGTCTGGGTTCTGTCTAGGATTTCTCTTATATTTATGTTACCGTAGCGTAATAAGTTGTGGAACTAGATCACGTATAAAACATTATTTAGGAAAATAATATTCCAAATTGTTACTTCTGCGTGTTGACGTTAATATTTATTTTATAATAAAATACAGGCAGACGTAGATGTAGCACATAAAATGTCTAAATTACTTGATTGTACTATATAAATTATTTCACAGAAAACGTGACGCTTTAGAAGGTTGTCAAGGTACAAAATATGTTTATAATGTTACCAGCTATTGATAAATATCTTCAGGCAAAATTTTTATAACTTTTCAGTATCACTTTTTTTTTCTTCTGCTGAAATCTGTCCACCTCGAGTTGTTTCCGAAAAGGATAATGCTATTAAAAATAAAGTAGACCACAGTACAGTTCAGGTTATTTAATCCAGTGGGTATTGTCAAGTTAGAAAGTAAAGAGGGGATGGCAACTGGGGAACTAATGGCGCAAGTATAGCTTGTTCCAAGCATCGTCATTGGTTCAAATCAGATCAAATCTTAAAGGTACTTCAAAATATTTTATTCATTGGTCGGATTAGGACTAGTCTATTGTGGCGCCATCTGCAATTAGCTTTGACTTGCCTTCCCCATTAGATAGCAGATGGATGAGAGTAGAATATAATGATCGTGTAAGGCGTGCGATTTGAGAGGCCCATGTTCAGTTGTATAGGCTGGTGAAAATGATTATGACATTTTTAGACCTGTGAGTTTCTCTGACCTAAGCTATTTTTTGCACTACAAGCAAAAATCAAAGAAATACGAATAATAGATAATGACTTACATACTACTGATGAAAGAATCAAAACCATTATTTTTATTTACCGATTTAGTCCCTTCAACAAGTGACTCAAATAAGCAACATCTTAAAAGATTTCAAACAGTTTAATCGTGAGCCGCTAAAAAAGAAAAGTAATAAAAACTCAAAAGGCAGGCTTTACTGTAATTCAGCATTTCCTTATGTTAAGTCTCTCTAAGCAGTTCGCGTTCTTTATTTTCAAGTAATAAGGAAAATTATTATGTTCTTACATGCTTTTTCGTTATTTTTTACTCAGTTTTGGATAATTTATAAAAAAATTAAATTGGAAAATATTTCTAGGGATCTCATTATTATTGTTTTTACTTAAGGCCGAGACTCCACCAAAGCTGTATCGAGCTGTGCGGGGTCGAGACGTGTTTTGAACAACTAATAAAATTGCGTCATTGACACAGCTCCACTCCGCAACGCAATTGCACAGCTTTGGTGGAGTCTCGGCCTAAGGCTCGATTCAAGGCTTCGGACGATAAGGTTTGTTACAACACGAGCGACTTCATGTACTTCTGGATTTTTTTTGCGAATACAGCGACTTGTCAGATCGTGCTAGGGCTTAAATCTAATTTTGACAAAGCAAGAACTTGAATGTAAGTCTTATTACATTACCGTATTTGTTTGATCAACTGAATTCATTTACTGAATGGACAAACGTAGTGTAGGACGCCCTGTGGCAAGATAGGTCGAGGATTTGAAGAATGTGGCTGGCAGCGGATGGATGCGGACTACCCAGAACCGGGAGGGTTGGCGCTCTTTAGAGGAGACGTACGTTCAGCAGTGGACAGCAATAGGCAATAGCAATGTATTCTCTGTGGCGAGTGTGACATATCCAGTGGCACCTAAACTTGTTCAGGGCCGTCTAATCTAAGTGTATAGTTTTGCAGGATAAAGAGAATAGAATTCTGACTAGTGTAATTAAATGCTATTACTGATGTCATTAAGAATGATGATCGACTGGTCGTAGCTCATTTAAGACAACTACATTTATCCTTATAGAAAATTGAAGTCAGTAAAATTTGAATTCTGCGGGTTACCACTGCGCAATCGCCTTAATTGTGATTAGTGCCGTTTTAATCACTGGCAGTACCTACATTATTTTACGATCTGCTACAGCAGCGTTTCCCAACCTTTTTCAGCTACGAATCCCTAGGAAATCAAGCACAGTTTTCACGGACCCCCTTAATAAAATAAACAGCAAAAAAAATTGGGTTAGGTATTTATTTTATTTATTACATAATATACAGAATAGGTACTCGTAACTGTTTATTATCAAAAATATGAAAAAAATAATGTGAAAGGTTGGTGTTGCTTCTCATCTCTCAGCTCGACAACACAAGTTTTTCATGAGACGACCAACGCATTTCAGCGTGCAATAACAACTGCTTGTGATTGCTTCCCATTTCTTCACAAATCCTAAATTACACATTTGACGTATGGTCCAGATATGACACCGCGGACCCCAATACATATACTGGCGGACCCCCAGGGGTCCGCGGACCACAGGTTGTGAAACACTGTGCTACAGGAAACTAAAAGCTAGTTAAACTGCTTGCAACCGTTCTACAAACATTGTTGCGCTATGAAGCTAATATGCCAAAACGTAGTAGAAATAATATGTTTGCGTCGAAATTAGGCATAAAATTACCCTTATGCTACGATTTAGAATATCAAGCAATATGCGTGTTAAAACAAAGTAAATAATACTATAGCTTATTACTTAATAGCTTACATTTTTTTATCGTAATATAAACGAAACATTAAATGAATCATCGCACCCAGGGCAGAGCGGGAGGGACTGTCGGACTCATCATCATCTCAGCCATAGGATGTCCACTGCTGAACATAGGCCTCCCCTTTAGATCTCCACATATACCGGTTAGAAGCGACCTGCATCCAGCGTCTTCCGGCGACCTTTATACCTGTAAAACTTGTACTGACTAAAACCCACGGTGTCCTTCAATAGCCCTCTACGGTCCAGGGTCACGGTAATTCGTGAGTCCCGCGACGAACTTAGCTTATTTTTGTGTGTAAGATCATCCAATGTGTCCGCCTGCCCTCGATAGAGTCAAACGAAAGAGTCAATAGATGTAAATGAAAAAACTTTTTGAAAAAAAGGGAACCGACTTCAAAACCAAACACAAAAAAAACTATAAAATAACTTTACTCAAAAATGCATGTAATGTGGTCATTATTTTGACAACCTTGTTTGAGCAAAGTCGCCTTTGCCGGAGTGTTTCAAGGAGCGGCCAGTAATGTTTTTGCTGGCCGCTCTACAGGCCGGCAATACATTGCCGGCCGCTATTTTGACGTTTCAACGTTTTAAAAAAACAAATGCAAAAAGATTTTATTTAAAACACAGCTGTTTGTATATAAAGAGGTAGGCACAAAAAGATTGTATTCCATATTTAAAAAAAAAATACAAAGAAGTAACAAAAGCGCGGTTCAGCGAAATTTTAATTTTTATTTAGTGACTTTTTTTTTGCTTTAAGTAAGTGAAGAAAATATACCTAACAGTCAAACACCGCATTAAAATTATCGCAAACTATTAGTAAGTAATATGAAACCCGGAAACCAGGTGTTGAATTTTAGTAACTGTACTTTTCATATTGTTATTTTAATTAGGTAATTTTCTAGTTAATACCTATATGTATTTTATTTAAATCACTTGCTGGTTTTATTTAGGTTAGGTACTTGCATTTTTGAGTAAAGCACTATACAAGCCTTGGCCCATTATGACTCTTCGCTGGTCACGCTATGATTGCCTCGAGCTAGCCTAGCTACGCTCTAGGCCTTCCAGCTTGGCCATCATGCAGCCCTTGCTGTCCTCACTGTAAAGGCCTCGGCCTCCGGCCTCGGCCTCCGGCCTCGGCCTTTATCTCAGCTCGTCCATCAAGTGGTGCATGCTGACCGCGCTGTGTCGGCCTGGAGCTGCGCTAGGCTGCGCTGTCGGCCATCATCAGTGCGACCAGCAAAGTAGCCATTATAGGCCGCGGCAGTAATGTACTATTTCTTTCGGAAGTCGGTGGCTTTGTTTTTTTATTTCATTGACATAATATGGCCACCGACTTCCGAAAGAAAAGTTATTTTATAGTTTTTTGTGTTTGGTTTTGAAGTCGGTTCCCTTTTTTTCAAAAAGTTTTTTTTATTTTTCCTTTTTAGTTGAGATAATCAACAACATACATCTTCATAAAATCGGCGTCTTTGAAAATCTACAATCCTATTAAGCAAAACGGATCTATGTAAGCAACTTCACGAGATATCCATTATTGTTGTATATTATAACCTTCCTCAGAATGTCACAAACACTTTTCTGAAAACTGCATCAAAATCGGTTCAGCCAAACACGAGACAATTGCGGACAAACATGCAATCGTCCCTGAAAATCTACGATCCAAGTAAGCAAAACGGATCCACGCGGGCAACGTCACGGGATATCTATTAGTGTTATATACTAAAACCTTCTCCAGAATGTAATGAACAGTTTCCTGAAAACTGCATCAAAATCCGTTCAGCCAAACGCAAGATAATCGCGGACAAACATACATACATAAATACATACAGGTCGAACTGAGAACCTACTTTTTTTAGTTGAAGTCGGTTAAAAATAGACAAAACCCTAGATCGCGATGTTAGCGCTCTTAAAGGGATACTAAAATAGAGAAAAATTCAATAGGCGCGTCCACACAGAGCGAGCAGCCTCGCGAGCCTGCTCGCTCTATGTCGACGCGCCTTATACTGCCGGATTCGCTTTTAGTCAGTGTCTGACAGTCCATTGCCATTGTTCATGCTCTACTTAGAGCGGGCTAACTTATTTGAAGATTTTAACAAAAAAAAAAAAAAAACATTACCACTTGAAGTTTGAACTAAAATTCTGCTTTATAGTTTAATACAAAACACACACTGCGAAATTGCAAACTAAATTTTGTTTAAACAGGTTCACATTGTGACTTTCATACAACATGTTCGAGTCGTATTATGTATTCCAGAGACCCAAGACTAGTTTTCACTGCATTGGACGCAAAGTTCCGAATCGCTGTGTCACGTGTCAAAAACTACGTTCATAAAGTTTCGAATTTTGCTAGAAAGGATCTTTGATCAAACACAAATGCCAATGAAATACTGTTCTTGCAAAAGGATCAATATTAAGATTAATCAATCATACATCTTTTCTCCAACGGAAGTATAGTATATTATGATGCTTGCAAGATAGAAGAACTTAAGTTAATGTGAAGTTAGGAAGAGGTATCTCTCATAGTATACGCATTTCGCCATTTATATTTATTTTATTTTTTCTCCGTGGCAGCTCTTCTGAGAAATTCATAATGAACAACCTAGCAACATTTAAACCGACCCGGAAATCAAATCTGGGACCGCATGCTCAGAAGCAGCGGTGCCGACCGCTGGACCAACTAATTTCAGAAAATGTTTACATTGAACTTGAACATTATTTATCTTATACAGAAAACAGAGGCATTGCAGTTTTTTTTTCTATTTTGGAAACCCCCTTAATTAAAAGTAAAGTAACTGGCCTGTTGGTCTAGTGGTTAGGGACCCTGACTGCTGTGCCGGAGGTCGTGGGTTCGATTCCCACCCAGGACAAATGTTTGTGTGATGAGCACGATCATTTTGTTCTGTGTCTGGGTGTAATTTATCTATAATATGTATGTATTTAGAAATATTTAAGTATGTTTATCAGTTGTCTAGTACCCATAACACAAGCTCTGCTTAGCTTGGGACTAGATGGCGTTGTGTGATAGTTGTGGAATATTATTAATATATTTGCAATTGCACCGAATTTCAACCATATCCTTTCTGTGGTTCTTGCGTGAAAGAAAAAACATTCATCCATCCAAACTTTCACGTTTATAAATAGTAGTAGGTAGAAGGATAGAAGTATAAGTAGGATATAGTAGGCTGGAGCAGGAGCAGGAGTTTTATTATGCCAATCCACGCCATGCTATTTTACCAGTTTTAATGATATACTCGTAAAATAAAGAAAGCAAAGACCAGAGAAGTCAATCCCAAAATCTCAGACATCATAAATGCACTACGATAAAATTTCAAGCACCCAATGTTTCAGGTTTACGTGGTGACCTGTTGAACTACTGACGTGTCGGCTTTGCTCGTTGGCACTCGGCCAACCTCGGCCTCTTTTACATAATTCTCCGAATCCATGATAGCACACGTTTTGAAGCTATTACTCGATTGATGACCCTTTTCGCGTTCGCAATTAAGAGAGATCAACGAACGAAGATCAATGTCGTGTTACGTAGCGAACTAAAATTGGAAAGGTTTGAAATGGGGGCCATAAATCATGTCTGGAACGATGCTCATTAGGGCTTGTTTTAGAAATGGATGGAAAGATGTTTTTTGCTACGATGTTGTTGTTTGTAAGTTTGTAACGAACCGACATCATTGTTGTGAATAGTTGACGTTTAATAAAAAGACTAGCGGTGCTTGATTCGTTTTTCACCCCATAAAATAAATGGCACATAGGCTTATAATATTAAATTTCATAATTTTGAAATTACGGTGTATTAAAGGTACCCCTAAGCTGCTACTAAACAAACACATCCATGGTTCATGGTTAATTCATGGTTCAAGAAAAACCATATATAAATCCGGATACCACAGTATCAAAAAATAGATCACTTTCAAATTACGAAAAAAATGTTTAATATAGAATGCACGTGTGAATCGAGCTCAAACTTGAAAAGGAATTTTAATCGTGAATAAATATAGGTAATCATTATAACATTTTACACCAACAAATAAATACACCTTGTTAGCAGTCCATAATATTTCAACGATGGAATTCTTTTCAGACTTGTCTCCATTCAATTCACCCATGCATTCTCTATTCACCTCGTTAAAAATAATATTCAGTTTTTTTCTGTCATGTCATAATGACGCTTAAATCCAATCGCTATACAGTGTGTCCGGGCACGAGTTAGCGATATTTGAAGGGGATATTCTAGACTTATTTTCATCGACAAAAATGCTTTAAAAAAAATTCTTACTCCAAAATTTCGCGAATGGCAGCCATTTGAATTTTTTGATCTGTTGAACTCGGGAAATCCAAATATCTTTAAATCCAAGAGACCTACATTCATGCAAATGACTTTATTGTAAAGTTAAACGTTGAGGCTTATCAAAAACTTACGAAAGTTTTTGAAATAATATGTAGAAATAACCAAAAAACATCGGCAAACACGAAACTGTACACAAAAATTACTAAATTATTTCACATTTCTAACTCTAGCTCGATAAGCACCCCTGAATTTTGCTAGGGGTTTTGCATTAAATTAAAAGTATTTGAGTCAGGCTATAAAATGATTTCAAAATTATCACTCTACATTAAGTATCCTAGGAGTTATTCTCACTTAAACAGCACCCTTCCTTAGCGCATGTACCCCAATATTACAGGTGTCGAATTTTTTGGGTGAGCTAAATCGTTCCAACGAATATTTATGAGCTAGCATTATTGACCACCATGTAAATGATCCCCAAGTAACCATCCTTAAACTGAAATAGTACAGTTTCTTGGATTTATTGCTGTGGGGCCAGACGGAAGGGTGATGTTCAAATGAGAATAAGTCCTAAGATACTTAACGCAGAGTGACAATTTTGATACCATTTTATAGCCTGACTCAAACACTTTTAATTTAATGCAAAAACTTTAGCAAAATTCAGGGGTATTCATCGAGCTAGAGTTAAAAATGTGAAATTTTTCAGTCATTTTTGTGTACAACTTCGTGTTTGCCCATGTTTTTTGGTTATTTTTACATATTATTTAGAAAACTTTCGTAAGTTTTTAATATGTCTCAACATTTAACTTTGCAATAAAGTCATTTGTATGAATGTAGGTCTCTTGGATTCAAAGATATTTGCATTTTATTGTACACACCCCAGTTCGACAGATCAAAAAATTGAAATGGCTGCCATTCGCGAAGTATTGGAGTAAAAAAATTTTTTAAAGCATTTGTGTCGATGAAAATGAGCCTAGAATATCCTATCCAAATATCGCTAACTCGTGCCCGGACACACTGTATAATAATAATCAAATTAAGGCTAGATCAACTTTCGAATTCTGAAGGAGATGCGTGTAACGAATTGGATTCTTGCCTGCGGATTTGAGCAAATAGCCATAGGTAGACAAATATGTGGAACCCGCCTTTGCCCTAGAGTGAGAAACATTACAGTCATTATAAAAATTTATAATTTCGAACCATAATTACTCAAAATTAAACTAGTTTTACATTTCAACGAACTTTAAAACGATACATGCATAATTACAGTTGTTAACGATAATTTACGAACAATCGCATGTTTTCAGGAAAGGACTACAAATTATCGGGTTGTTTTACTTAACTGCTATGATTACTGCCCCCTACCATTGCAGTAATAAAGTTTTGTTGTATAATAACATACGTTCACGTTGACTTTTCGTTCAAGTTTTTTTTTTATAATGACTGTAATTAATTTGAAAGTCAAGGACTTCATTTTGAAGAATTAATTATTAACAGCTGGATTCTATGTTTACATAAATTATTCATAAAAAGTAGCAAAAAATAATTATCATAACTTTTTTTTATAACATATAATGCTTACCTTTATTTAGATACTTATGTCCCCAATTTAAATATCATAAATGATTAAACATGCAACATTTAGAAGCTGTAATCGTTGGAATATATTTGGCACTATTTTCATTTTATTTTTATAATTTACAGTACAAAATTATAACAAAACTACAACAAAAAATACTCTAAAAATGTCAGAAGCAATTAAAAATAGTTTACCTACTATTGCAGTAGGAATGTCAAAGACTGCCAATAGTAAAACTTGCACCGGCCATAGCGCGCGTATTGTCGCTCGGCTGACATGCGACATTCAATTTCCTTTTGTCAACTATTGCAAACTGCGACTGCAAGCGCGACGCGGCGACCATGATGTATTTCCTGTCGCCATGTTTAAAAATATTAAAATGTTGTTACTTCTATGAACGTGACGTTTTTGAATTTGGAAGTTGAGGGTACTGGCAGCTTGTTGGCACGAATTATTCCCGTTGAATCCCACTTTTGGATCCCATTTTTTAGGTATTCCAAAATGGGGTCCATCACCCCATTTTTAATTCCCGTTGAATCCCACTTTTTGACAACATGAGTACATATCAGAAGAAAACTGTTACCGTTATTTTACTGATGTATTCTGAGTAACTAATTTATGAATTTTACTAAAAAAAAAGTTACACAATATCCGACCACCATTATAGGCTTTCGATAGACCAGTCACCAGTGTGTGTAGAAAGATGGCAGAGACACATTCTGAGAATTTGTTTCAGTCTTTACTTAAAAACTGATAGAATGTCACTACCTAACCAGCAAAAGTACTAGGCAAGTATAAGATCAAGGTATATTTTGCAGTCTGGTGCCACGTGATACGCAGCGCGGGGGTAAGGCTACTCTACATGGCCTGCTAAAGTACTAGGCTAGCATAAGCTCAAGGTGGTACGTTTTTCAACGGGGTCAGCGAAGTTCATTTGAAAAGCGCTGTGATGCCACGTGACAGGGGCGGGGGGAAATCACACTAAATGCCTGCTGCGCTCTAAGATATGAGCCCCTTAAAACACTCCGTAATCCGAGTCATTTTCTAGCCGCTTCTGGACGGGGAGTCCGGGACCCGTCCGACCAAGGACAGGCCCGAGTCATGGCGCGTCGTGTTTCACGCTTTTCTCAAGAGAACTGATGAAGACTGCACCATAGGGCCATACGCCTAACACGACGCGGGCGAAACCGCAAGCAGAAGCTAGTTTTATGATAGCAATTTTGTGATTGAAAGTACTCGCATTCAGATTTTTTAAAGCATGTGGGATCCAACGGGAATAGTTTTTGGGATTCAACGGGAATACATTTTAATTTTTTGTGGGATCCAACGGGAAAAATATTCAAGTGGGATTCAAAAGTGGGATCCAACGGGAATAATTCGTTGGCACTAGGTTTTGGTGGTCTAGTTTTATGTTTCATTTTTATCTAATTTTATTTTCTTTTCTTTATCCTTTCTCTTAGGTAAATAATTTATTATAAACCATTTATTCATAAAAGCTAATAAATGCATAATAAATGCACTCTTTTTATTTTCTGTAGATAAGATTTTGTTTTAATAAAGATTGGAAAATCATTAATTATTAAGGGCGCTATGACATACTGAAAGAACACAATTCCTGTCAATTTGACATCGTGATGCCCCCTGCATAAAAACAAAACACTAACGAAACAGCTATGCCTCGTATACCAGAAAGCAAACAATAATGAGCTTTTGCCACTTTTGTTTCGAATAAACAAAGTAAGATCCCGGTCTTCTAGACACTACTTATTTTCATAAACGAATGGATAATATGATAAATATATACCTATCAAAATAAAATAAGTGCCACTCAATAAATAACACTTTAAACCGCACATTGTGTCACGAATTGGATATGTTTGTAATTTACAAAGTGTGCATTATAGAGATTATTCAATTTCATTCTTAACAAGATAATTTACTCGTATTATACGAGTAAATTATCTTGTTATGACATCTTTCAGGTGTTGATTTTGTTTCTAGTGACTAATTGGAATTCATAACTTTTTAATTAGATTTTTGAAATTATTTAGAATTTACGATTTGGTGTTTAAAATTTTTCAAACCTTTTCTTTGACTTTTACATCAAACAGTCATTTATGCCATCTAGAGACATAATTATGGACGCAAAACCAGCCATTGGGGTGATTAAGGTGACATAGATAAGGAGATATAACCAGAAATGGTCGGTTTAATGCTCGAATATTTCCAACCAGTGGTTCAAAATATTTGAAACTAGTGTCAATTAAGAGACGGGTAATATCACCAAACGCCGTGATCCAGGAAGAAAGTGAGCAAGGCCAGAGAAGACGTTAAACCGCGCAAAGAGAACGATAATCTACTACGCAGATCATACAAAGTCCATTGCGACCAGCAACAAGCTCCCATAGAATTGACAAGACAATTTCGAATCGACACTATGAAGATTAAAAATATTCGAGAAGATTCTTGGTTCCCCTGCAGTTAACTGTGAGCGGACGGTGCAACTCGTTAAACATTTACAAAGGAGAATATTTATTGAACTGTTTTGACTGGGCTTCAGTGCTTCTTATACTGGGTTATAGCTGGGTTATTTTTTTAATAAGGACACATCTATTAGAGTGTAGAGAAGATCTAAACAACAGGGTTTCAGATCATTTAACTCTTGAAACAGAATGTTTCGGTGAGCTCTAAATTATAATCTCTATCTCGCAAAACTGAGCTTTTACTTCCTAACCAAGTTACGTAACTGCTCAAAATTGCGTAGAAAAGGTGGTTCAACTCCACATTATTCCATTCGCACAGCAAGTAGTACCTGAGTTCATCTTCGATCAATCGCGACTACCAGTGCATAGATTCGTTTATGCTCGAATTACGATGCTACAATTGGTCACTCAGGCTTTTTACCTAATTTCTATTGAAACGGTATAGAACATGTTCGTTATTTAATAGATAACATTTCACCTTTAGTAAAATAACACAGGGTTTAAGAGAAAAAAGAACATTATTTTTTCGATTTCATTATTTTATATGAAACTTGACACATTCCTGTAATTTCTCACTTTTCATTCAATTTCGCTTATTTTTACGATTTATTGGAATGCTAACTTATTTTTTTGTATGTTCTATTCTGAGTAGTATCTCATCATCATCATCATCATTAGCCGGAGGACGTCCACTGCTGAACATAGGCCTCCCCCATATACCGCCACGCCGAACGACAATTCGCCACTTGCATCCATCGGCTGCCCTCGACCCTCAATATGTCGTCGGTCCACCTGGTGGGAGGCCTGCCTACGCTGCGTTTTCCGGTCCGTGGTCGCCACTCGAGAACTTTTCTTCCCCATCGGTTGTCAGTTCTACGAGCGCTGTGGCCTGCCCATTACCAGTTCAACTTGCAAAGGACAATGGGCAAAAATGTATGGAACTTGGTCCAAGATCCTCCACTGATTACACTTATGGGAAATGAAAGTATATGGTTGTGACATCATTTTAGCAAAATATTATCAAAATCTGCCCTGGGGTTCTTTTTTTATGGCCGTTTAAGTAACTACCTAACCTAACCTAACCTAACCTAACTTTTTTATTCAGTTGTAAATATTGCCCGACACATAATACTGAACCATCTGGGAATGCGGTTGGCTTATGAAGGAGAAGGAGGAGGAGAAGAAGGAGGAGTAGGAGCAGGAGAGGGAGGAGGGGTAAGTGGAGGAGAAGGAGACGCAGGAAAAGAAGGAGAAGCAGGAGGAGATTGAGTAGGAGGAGGAGGAGGAGATGGAGACGAAGATGGAGAAGGGGAAGGAGAAGGGGAAGGAGAAGGCGAAGGCGAAGGCGAAGGAGAAGGAGAAGGAGCAGGAGAAGGAGAAGGAGCAGAAGGAGAAGGAGAAGGAGATGGAGAAGGAGAAGGAGAAGGAGAAGGAGAAGGAGAAGGAGAAGGAGAAGGAGAAGGAGAAGGAGAAGGAGAAGGAGACGGAGACGGAGACGGAGACGGGGACGGGGACGGGGACGGGGACGGGGACGGAGACGGGGATGGAGGTGGAGGTGGAGTAGAGTAGGTAATAAATAAAAAGTTAATTATAAAAAGTGCTATGCTTTAGCTATACTGCGGCAGTCCCCGAGTGCCGCATATTTTTTAGTGGCAGTTTACGCGACTACCCAACCTTACCTTAGCTGCCCTAAGCTAATATTTTTTAGATTAGCTGTAAATAATGCCCGACGGGAACCGGTTGGCCTGCGTAGTGTGACTTAAACCAGCTAAAATACCAAAGAGACCTTGAATAGCTAACCTTGCGCGCTCGAACTGCTTAAGCGGTACCATTAGCTATTTAAGGTTTCTTTGGTATTTTTAGTGGGTGTAAGTCACACATAAGCCACTGCCGCCTTCGCAGATGTTCAGTATGCGTCGGGCATAATTTTTAGCTGAACTAAAAAAGTTAGGTTAGGTTAGCTATTTAAGGTTTCTTTGGTATTTTTAGTGGATGTAAGTCACACATAAGCCAACCGCCTTCCCAGATGGTTCAGTATGCGTCGGGCATCATTTTTAGCTGAACTAAAAAAGTTAGGTTAGGTTAGCTATTTAAGGTTTCGTTGGTATTTTTAGTGGGTGTTAGTCAAACATAAGCCAACCGCCTTCCCAGATGGTTCAGTATGCGTCGGGCATCATTTTTAGCTGAACTAAAAAAGTTAGGTTAAGTTAGCTATTTAAGGTTTCGTTGGTATTTTTAGTAGATGTAAGTCACACATGAGCCAACCGCCTTCCCAGATGGTTCAGAATGCGTCGGGCATCATTTTTAGCTAAAGTAAAAAGTTAGGTTAGGTTAGCTATTTAAGGTTTCTTTGGTAGTTTTAGTGGGTGTTAGTCACACATAAGCCACTGCCGCCTTCCCAGATGTTCAGTATGCGTCGGGCATCATGTTTAGCTGAACTAAAAAAGTTTGGTTAGGTTAGCTATTTAAGGTTTCGTTGGTATTTTTAGTGGATGTAAGTCACACATAAGCCAACCGCCTTCCCAGATGGTTCAGTATGCGTCGGGCATCATTTTTAGCTGAACTAAAAAAGTTAGGTTAGGTTAGCTATTTAAGGTTTCGTTGGTATTTTTAGTGGATGTAAGTCACACATAAGCCAACCGCCTTCCCAGATGGTTCAGTATGCGTCGGGCATCATTTTTAGCTGAACTAAAAAAGTTAGGTTAGGTTAGCTATTTAAGGTTTCGTTGGTATTTTTAGTGGATGTAAGTCACACATAAGCCAACCGCCTTCCCAGATGGTTCAGTATGCGTCGGGCATCATTTTTAGCTGAACTAAAAAAGTTAGGTTAGGTTAGCTATTTAAGGTTTCGTTGGTATTTTTAGTGGGTGTTAGTCAAACATAAGCCAACCGCCTTCCCAGATGGTTCAGTATGCGTCGGGCATCATTTTTAGCTGAACTAAAAAAGTTAGGTTAGGTTAGCTATTTAAGGTTTCGTTGGTATTTTTAGTGGATGTAAGTCACACATAAGCCAACCGCCTTCCCAGATGGTTCAGTATGCGTCGGGCATCATTTTTAGCTGAACTAAAAAAGTTAGGTTAGGTTAGCTATTTAAGGTTTCGTTGGTATTTTTAGTGGGTGTTAGTCAAACATAAGCCAACCGCCTTCCCAGATGGTTCAGTATGCGTCGGGCATCATTTTTAGCTGAACTAAAAAAGTTAGGTTAAGTTAGCTATTTAAGGTTTCGTTGGTATTTTTAGTGGATGTAAGTCACACATAAGCCAACCGCCTTCCCAGATGGTTCAGTATGCGTCGGGCATCATTTTTAGCTGAACTAAAAAAGTTAGGTTAGGTTAGCTATTTAAGGTTTCGTTGGTATTTTTAGTGGATGTAAGTCACACATGAGCCAACCGCCTTCCCAGATGGTTCAATATGCGTCGGGCATTGTTTACAGCTAAATGAAAAGTTAGATTTGGTTAGGTTAGGTAGTCACTTTCAAACCGAAATAAAAAAAGAACCCCAGGACAGATTTCGATAATCTTTTGCCAGAATGATGTCACAACTAGGTTCTTTCATTTCCCATAAGTGTCATAAGTGGAGGATCTTGGACCGCTTTTGCCCATTGTCATTTTATGAGCTATGTCGGTGACTCTGGTTCTTTGCCGAATATCCATGTTCCGGATTTTATCCCGCAAAGATACTCCGAGCATAGCTCTTTCCATTGCTCGTTGAGTGACTCTTAGTCTCTCTAAAAGGCCAGCAGTCAATGACCACGTTTCGGAGCCATATATCATCACTGGCAACATACACTGGTCAAACACCCTTGTCTTGAGACACTGTGGGATTCTCGATGAGAAAATATCACGTAGCTTCCCAAACGCTGCCCATCCGAGTTGGATTCTTCGGGCGACCTCTTTCTCGAAGTTGGACCTACCTAACTGAACAATCTGTCCAAGGTAAGTATAATGGTCTACAACTTCGAGAGTATCGCTCCCAACAACAACCGGTAAGGGTGCCACATGGACATTCGACATGACTTTCGTCCTGTCCATGTTCATTTTAAGGCCATCCCGTTGGGAAACGATACTGAAGTCGCTGAGCATAGCATTGAGGTGCTCCAACGATTCTGCCATGATGACTATATCATCGGCAAAATGAAGGTGAGTGATGTATTCACCATTGATGTTGATGCCGAATCCGTTCCATTCCAAGAGCTTGAAAATGTCCTCCAACGCGTTCGTGAACAGTTTCGGAGAAATAACGTCTCCCTGTCTCACGCCTTTTATTGGATTGGTTTCGTGCTCTCTTCCTGCACGCGTAGCATGGCGTTATTTCATCGTTATTTCTACACAAATCGACTGTTTTTTTTTGCACAAATGTGACACCATTTGAACACTATTGAAGAAAAGGTCGTTTATTTTCTATATTTTTCACATTACCATGCTTAAAACGATAAAAATATTTCTACGTTCTGTTATTTTGTCTATTCTTCCGTCGACAAAACCCCTTTCTACGGCGCCATGCTACGCCTGCTGAAATCGGATGGACATGGTGGCGTTTCTATACAAACACTTCGACACTTCGATATACCTATAGTCGTGACATCGTTGGAGGGACTGCAATACTGCCCAGGTTTCGATTGAATCGAAGGCTTTTTCATAGTCCACAAACGCTAAACACAATGGCCGATTATAGTCCTCTGTCTTCTGTATAATCTGGCAGAGCGTGTGTATGTGGTTTATAGTACTAAAACCTTTTCGGAAACCGGCTTGTTCGGGAGGCTGGAAGTCATCAAACCTGCGTTCGAGACGGTTCGTAATGACTCTTCAGAACAGCTTGTATACATGGCTCAGAAGTGAGATTGGCCTGTAGTTCTTCAACAAGGTGTTGTCAAAAAGTCTTTTGAAGAAAAGAACAACCACACTCCTGTGCCATGCTTCTGGCGTAGAACCTTTGAGTATGACGGAATTAAATAACTTCTGGAGGACTAGAGTAGTACCGGTTTTCCACCCGCTCTCAGAAGTTCTGTTGAGATTCCGTCCTCACCCGGCGACTTGTTATTCTTGAGCTGTTGAGCCATTCTAATCTCGTACAGGCTGGTGTCTGGGATATCCTCAGTGTAGTGTCAAGTCAGTTTAGCTCTTGCGTCTCAAGATGTACCGACACTGGGTTGTCGTATTGATGTATAACTGTCCGTAAAACCTCTCAAGCTCCCTTAGGTTCTCTGGTTTAGTCGAAATGATGCTGCCGTCGTTAATCTTCAGCTTTGTCATTTGGCTCTGCCCAATAGACGAATTCTTTGCGAACACTTTTGAGCCCCGGTTCCGCTCGATTGCCTCTTTGATCCATGCCGCATTAAAGGAGCGCAGGTCACGTTGCATTCATTTAGAGATTCGTCTATTGAGTTTGCCATATTCCGACATATCAGCTGAAGATTGCAGCCTCATCTCGGTCCGGTCCTGCATCAACCGGATTTTTCCGTTCGAGAGCTTTTGAGGCTTATTGCGGCGCGGGGTCTTAAAAAACTTGGACCCCACAGCTTGGACAGTTTCCACCAACCCATTATTAATCTCGTCCACAGTTTCGCATTCGGTTAGGCACTGGAAGCGATTGTGCAGTTCAAGTTGAAAGTCTTCGGGGTTCCTGAGCAGTATCTGTTTTTTGTGAATTTTATTCATGAATAAAATTCACAAAATAATATCAGGCAAAAGAGCCATGGCCGGTTGAGTGCTTGAGCTTCAATGCTGCTAAGACGTGAATTTTTCCGCAAAAAGGAGCCAATCCGACTCGGTTCTATCTTTCTGAGGTGTAACCGTAAAAATGACAGGCTATCTTGACCTTTTTGGGGTGCCGTTGACATCGACCCACAATATTAGTCCTCTTATTGAGTTGGCTGCAAAAAAGTTAGGTACATGAAGTGGTACAGGTTTGCCAAATCCCAACTCGATGCACTTGAGTCAATTCAATAGCACCCGGCATTGATCGAGGCCACGATCTGCGGGGCAAGACGGAATAGGAAGTAGTCACCTCGAATCCTTATGCAAAGCAGTCATGCTAGCGAAGTAGGAGGTGGAACACGTGAGGGAGAACAGCCGCGTGACGTACGACGCCGAGAAGCGATTTCTATTTGAGAGTAGGAGCATGCCTTGGTCACTGGACTGTCTTATCAGGTAACGGTGGCCCTGGAACGTAAAGGGCTATTTAAGGATCACCATGGATATTAGTCAGTACTAGAGTCTGGTAATAAATCCCGTCCCGCTCGGGAGGACACATTTGATGATTTTACCAAAAAAAAAATAATACAATGCAGCTGCCAAAACGGAATACCGCAATTGACTGGATGCCGAACCTGATACAAGACTTCAACTCTCTTCGATCAAACCTAATAAAAATACATTGATGAAAAAAAAAACTTTTTGAAAAAAGTACCGACATCAAAACGAATACAAAAAGTTTAAAACAAAACTTTTCTCTGGTAAACCGCTACCTCAAAACGATCAGATCAATTTTTCACGGATTTTCGGGGCGCACGTTAGAGAGCCAAATCCTGCCGGGCGTCGCGGAATTGTCTTATCGGGTATCCATAGCCTCGGATCGCAATGGGTTATTGAAGGACACCGTAGATTTTAGTCATTACAAGTTTGTATGTCCCTCCTGTCCTTCCCTGGGTGGAAGGGCTGATCTGATGATTTTACCACGTAATAAAAAGCCATACCACCAGGGGCATGACCGGTGGTATGGTGGGTCCCGCAGCGAGCTATATTATCCAAACGAACTGGAATGTTTGGGAAGTTAGCAAGTCTGAAATTACATATAATTACCAATTCAGAAAAAAAGGTATCAGAATTATTTAAATTGTTTTTTTTTTTTGTATTATTTACATTATTTTTTTTTTACAATTATATCCACATTCGAATATAGTCGGAAAATTCAATCAAATTAATTCAAATATTAGCTTGTATCAAGAAAGGTAGGTTAAACTGTATTCTTGGCGACTGGGAAAATTACTGGCCACCACTCATGACCTGCGGAAAATTCGAGGTACTACATTTTTCACATGGAATTTGATGTCATGACAAAGACACTGGGCGCCGCGTGTAAAGGTCATGAATGGTGGCGTGTATTTTAAATTTTAATAATTACGCAACTAATGTCAAAATGGTTGCGAGCGATACGTCCTCCCTCAGAAGGCGCCCCGCGCCGTCTAAATCAAAGAAGAAACCGTTCTTGGTTTTATATTGAATTTTGTCATTGCATATTATAATTGTTTAATACTATTATTTTACTTTTAAATGAGCTAATTATTTTTTTAATGCAAGCTAACATAGTAACCTTAGTTATTCAATACTTTTTGATTGAATATTCAGTAAATCTTGATAGATAAAAAATATAATTTCGGACGAAAAAATGTCAAATTCTTCCTGTTTTGAAAAATTATTTTTAGTTTATTTCTGAATGAAAAATAAAAAAGTGATTAATGCAGTCCAATTATAATCTTTCAGATGTACCAAGGACATTTTCAAATATTATTTTACTACTATACCTTCTATGTAATTCGGTACCAAAGTATGACAAAAAGTAGAATTTTATGAAACATCCTTTACAGAGACAAGGTTTTTACATATGTATGTAAACAAATCTAAAAATGTGTTTAAAGCACTCCACGCAGAAAGAATCAAACTTTCTCGAGTATATGTACTTTTTTTATTTGTGGCAATGTCATACCCAGAATCAGGTTCCAAAAGTCGCACAAAATCAACGAACCGTGTGAAAGCCCTCTTAATGAAAATAATACATTCGCAGAACATAATTTTGTGATGTAGAATAGCAGTCAGTGTGTCTCTCCACTCATTGGCAAACGGTCTAAGGAACAGCACAAACTGTGGCGAGACAGCACTTTCATAGGAAACTTAATCTTTTTTCCTGCTGAACATTCCTCTCTCACTTCTCCAGGCGCATTACTTTGTGTAATTTATTTCATCACCACTGCTCTCCAAACGATGAAGGAAAACATCGTGAGGAAATCGGCATGTCCTAGAACCAAAAATTCGAAGACATGACATGTGACATCCGCCAACCCGCACGGGGCCCGCCTGGTGGATTTTGGCCCTCTCCCTATTACAGAGAGGAGGCCCGTGTTCCAGCAGTGGGAACAGTACAGGCTGATAATGATAAATCAGAATAATAAATTAAAATCCCCGAAAAACACAGCTGTTCCAAAATGTCACTTGAATATCAATTTTTCAAAGTCACTCTCTCAAATACAGGATGTTTAAATAAAACAAGGGCCAGTATGATGAGGTCATCAGTGACGTAATTAAATTAGGCCAAGTCCCCTCGTGATAGGGATTTGGGGAAGTCGTAACAGCCCTACGGCAGGCGTAATGATGGTTGGGGATCCGATGGTAGGTAATTTATTTTATTTAATTAATGAAGTTCTGTCTCTATAGCTTTGGTTATTCGTATTGTTTTTGTTTGAGTGCTAAAAGCTGTAATTGATATGTTTGAACTCTAATTCAAATGTTTTTTTTTTCCTTTTGTAAATTGTTTCAATGTTTATCGATTTATTTATAAAGACGTTTATCTTTAACCTCTGTCGCTGTATAATATAACTTAAATGTCAACTTCTTGCTTTCTTATAATTGTTACAAAAAGGACACTAAATTCGCTACCCCCACCGAATAATATCGTAATGTGATATAACGATACTTTGCGTTTTATTGCATATTCATCATGTAGGTACTCTCTTACACCTTGTCAATTTTTTTCACATTTTTCCTATGAATACTTTACGAATTAGTATTTTTCTAATAACCATAGCCCTAATATTCCGTTACAGATTTATTGTACTTATTTACGTGAAAAACATCGCTTCTAGTGATTACGGATAGCACTGCTAATAAGAATTTCAATATGTTACGATAACGATATTATTCGAGTATGAACAGCAAACTTGTTCTATAGTAATGTTTTTTAACAATACTATTCCTGTAGAGATTTTATTTCAAAAGTACGGTAATGCTGGTTACTATTTAATAATGTATTTTTTTAAATAGCAATTACTATTGCAATAGTTTACCGAGGTGATATCTACACTCAATCTACGATTGCTGTATTATCTATTGTGCATTACGCATCGCTTTCTATTTTTCTAATGATAAAGAAAGGGATACAATAATATCGAATATGTGGCATACCACCCCCAACGGACAATGGCCCTGGTAACACTCAAAATCTGCACACTGAGGACCGATGAAAAGATTATCGAGCTGGAGGAAGAATTTAGCAAAATGCCATGAAATCCGTAGAGAGGGTGAGGATACGATAGTTCTAGATTCCGGCAACATGCTCTTCTACCGGGTAGGAGACCGTAAATCCCAGGATGGTGTTTGTTGACTTCTCGTCCGCGGGTCATCAACAACGTAATGAAAGTCGACAGTGTGTCAAGTATGGTATCATACCTTATACTTACAATAATCAACCAGTATTCGTTAAAGGTCATACATGTATATACGCCGACCTCAACACATTTTGATGATGAAGTAGAGGCATTGTATCAAGAGATATCCGAGGCCATACATTCCTACCTCCGAAACATACTTCACCGTTGTTATGGGGGACTTCAACGCGAAGGGCGCACGGAATGGCGATGAGTTGAGAGTGGGGTCATTTGGGTATGGGCAGCGAAACCATAGGGGCCAGCGACTGGTCGACTTCATGGAAAAGGAAGAACTTCATTTAATGAACTCCTACTTCCAGAAGTGGCCATCCAGGAGGTAGACGTGGATAAGCCCCGAAGCGCCCCAAGAAGCGAATATTAAGTGATGTCTCTGTGATCACCAAGGTAAAAACCGGTAGCGATCACCGAATCTTCTGAGGCACATTGAATATTAATGTGAAACTTGAAAGGTCTCGTCTGGTAAAGTTCACGCTCCGACCTGGTCCTGCCCACATCCAGAACCCCGAAGACTTTCAACTCGAACTGCACAATCGCTTCCCGCGCCGCAATAAACCTCAAAAGCTCTCGAACGGAACCATGAAATTAATGCAAGACCAGACCGAGATGAGGCTACAATCTTCAGCTGATATGTCGGAGTATGGCAAACTCAATAGACAAATCTCTAAATCAATGCGACGTGACCTGCGTGCCAATAGTGTGACATGGATCAAAGAGGTAATTGAGTGGGAACCAGGGCTTAAAAGTCTTCGCGTCTATTGGGCAAAGCCAGATTTTAATGACGAAGCTGAAGATTAATGACGGCAGCATCATTTCGACGAAACTGGAGATTCTGAGATAGCTTGAGAGGTTTTACGGACAGTTATACACATCAACATCCAGTTTCGGTACAGCTCGAGACGCAAGAGCTAAATTGACTCGACACTGCACTGAGGATATCCCGGTCATCAGCCTGTATGAGATTAGAATGGTTCTTAAACAACTCTAGAATAACAAGGCGCGGGTGAGAACGGAATCACAATTGAACATCTGAGAGCGGGTGGAAAACCGGTACTTTTAGTCCTCCAGAAGTTACTTAATTCCGTCATATTTGAAGGTACTACACCAGAAGCATGGTACGAGGGTGTGGTTGTTTTCAAAAAGGGTGGCAAAACCTTGTTGAAGAACTACAGGCCAATCTCACTTCTGAGCCATGTATACAAGCTGTACTCAAAAGTCATTACGAACCGTCTCGAACGCAAGTTTGATGACTTGCAGCCTCCCGAACAAGCCGGTTTCCGAAAAGATTTTAGTACTATAGACCACTAACAAACGCGCCGCCACACTATACAGAAGACAGAGGAGTATAATCGGCCTTTATGTTTAGCATTTGTGGACTATGAAAAAGCCTTCGATTCAATCGAAACCTGGGCAGTATTGCAGTTCCTCCAACGACGTCATATCGACTATAGGTATATCGAAGTGTTGAAGTGTTTGTATAGAAACGCCACCATGTCCATCCGACTTCAAGAAGAGAGAAATTGCAGTATAGCTTGAGACAGGGAGACGTTACTTCTCCGAAACTGTTCACGACCGCGTTGGAGGTCGTTTTCAAGCTCTTGGAATGGAACGGACTCGGCATCAACATCAATGGCGAAGACATCAGTCACCTTCGTTTTAACTATGATTATAGTCGTCATGGCAGAATCGTTGGAGCACGTCAATGCTATGCTCAGCAACCTCAGTATCGTTTTCCTATGGGTCGGCCTTAAAATGAACATGGACAAGACGAAAATCATGTCGAACGTCCATGTGGCACCCGTATCGGTTGTTGTTGCGAATGATACTCTTGAAGTTGTAGACCATTATACTTACTTTGGACAGATTCTTCAGTTAGGTAGGTCCAACTTCGACAATGAGGTCACCCAAAGAATCCAACTCGGCAGCGTTTGGGAAGCTACGTGATTATCTTCTCATCGGAATCCCACAGTGTCTCAAGACAAGGGTGTTTTACCAGTGTGTGTTGCCAGTGATTACGGATCCGAAACATGGATATTTGTCGAAGAACCAGAGTCACCAACGTAACTCATACAATTTACAAGTTGAAGTGGCAATGGGCAGGCCACATCGCTCGTTGAACTGACGACCGATGTTGAACAAAAGTTCTCGAGTGGCGACCAAGGACCGGAAGACGCAGCGTAGGTCTCCCATTAGGTGGACCGACGACATCGTGAGGGTTGCGGGTAACCGATGGATGCAAGTAGCGAATTGTCGTTTGGCGGGGCGGTCTAAGGGGGAGGCCTATGTTACAGTGGACGTCTTCCGGCTGATGATGATGATGATGATAAGTGTTCTTTTATCAGAAACCCATAGTTTTATTGAAAGTTATATTTCTGATAATGGACATTACTTAACAGGCAATTTAAGAATAAAATAGTATTCAAACATTAATTTAAATTAAAATATATTTTTTATAGGCGAAAATCCCAGTTACAATCTATTACCATGTAGGTTTGGATGTCATTATTTAACGAATAACATTGTAGTATACTATTATTGTGCACGCTGTCTTTTTGTTTTTACGCGAATAATATCGTAATGTTTTGTTGCGAAATAATGTTTTTCTAACGTATCCAGTAAAATATAATTTCTTTAATAACTCGGTCCTAATAAAATAAAAATTTAATACGTTTATTTAGAATGATTCTATAAAAAATTAGCTTTCATTTGATATATAAATCATTCTCTTAGGTTGGATAATTTTTACAATAATCATAAAAAACACTGTTTTATTTTTCCTGTAAAATTTGAATTTATCGATTACGATATTATTCGGTGGGGGTAGCGAATTATCTTCTGCTATAATAGTAGTTTATGTAACTGGTACATAATGAGGGGTATTATACACGAGTGTGAGTTTATAAAACGAGCGAAGCGAGTTTTATAATAGTATCACACGAGTGGTATAATACCTAGTTATGTACAGTTTCATACACTACTTTATCTACTCTCATTGAACACGAACATATCAAATAAAAGATAAAAATAAATAAACACTAATAATCATCCACCATGTCATCCACCGAAACACAAACGTCAAAATCCCAACATTCCCTTAGAAAGCGCGCGCAGCCACAGATAAAAAAGTAAAAAAATGTGTCTATGATCAGTAATCTGTATCATAATGAAAAAAAATTAAATTATAACATTGTTTTGTTAGACAAACAGTGTTATAATTTAATTTTTTAATTTCATTACGATACTCTATGGTATAAAGTATGTCATTAAAAACTCGTTTTGAGTTTTGTATTTCGAAGTTTACGATATGAGAGTAGATAAAAGTAATTTACTGCATACATACTACAACCATAAATTAATTTAGTAATGGAGTAAGTAGATATACACCGTAACTTTTTAGTCGTCTTACAAAAAGGGTCCACTTAATGTATCCGACCTAAAATACCTCTAGCCTAGGCAAGTTTTTTTGAAGATTTTAATGATAATTTTTATTATTTTTTTAAATAGGTACATTAGAAATATGAAACAGCCTGTTAAAATGTTTACGTATCAAGCTGTAGAGTATACATACCTACCCGGCGCAATATTCGGGCAGATCATTCCATTTCCATTTTCTACGAGACAAGGGTGTTTCTAACTACACCTTGCGTCATATTAATGAATTAAAAATTTATTTTTAAAATTTTCAAATCTCTTAAATATCTACCTATTTTTTTTATTATAAACGTGTTCTAGTCATTGGATACATGAACTGGGCTGCTTTTGTAAAACGACTAAAAAGTCACGGTGTATAGTTTATTTCAAAATTTTGAATATTATAATTTTTCTGCTTCGTTAATCATGAAAAATGATTTTCAGTCCATCAAGAATTCATAGGTTTCTCAAACTAAGAGAAGTAGCTGTGAGTCACCATCCATATTTTATAGGATTACCAAACATCTCAAATTGATAGCGTAAGTTATCAACACAAGTTTGACCCAAGGGAAAAGGAAGATATTAAACAACTAAGTAGGTAAATATCCGAATACCCTTCAATATGACAAGTTGAAAAAACAACTTTGACATGTCCAAACAACTTAATCTTTCTTATAGTGATGTGACGGCGGAAAGTGATTTTTCGTAGGTATTTGAAAAATATAAAATAACTTTTGTAAGCCATTAAAATGAAGAAAGATTTCTTATGGATTTTTGAATTAGTGTGACATTTTTAGGGTTCCGTACTCAACAAGGAACCCTTATAGTTTCGCCATGTCCGTCCGTCCGTCCGTCCGTCTGTCCGCAGTTTAGCTCTTTTCTCACTGGGAGCAAAATTAAGCACTTTAAAGCTTAATATTTCACAAAAGAATTTTTTAATCAAAAAACTGTTAGTGGAAACTATCATTATGTTTTAAAGGCCTATTTAATGATACCCCACACTAAGGGGTACGCGAGAAAAAAAAAATCCTCACTTTACGTGTAAGTACAGAAGGCACCCTAAAAAAAATATTTTACGAGATTTTATTTTACCACTTTTTTGGTACAGACGCCAGCACGTCAACCTACCCGAATCTGTCAGATTTTACCACTCAAACATTAGCCTTCTACTCTTGTGATAAGGTTGAAATTCTATTAAAGAAATCTGACAGATTGTGGTAGCTTGATGTGGTGGCGTCTGTACAACAAATCCGTATATTACACCAAATTACAGCTCTCTAGTACTGTGCGTCTCTGAGCTAAACTGCGGACAGACGGACGGACGGACGGACATGGCGAAACTATAAGGGTTCCTTGTTGACTACGGAACCCTTAAAACATACTGCTGTGTTTAGGTATCGTGCCATGTTAAAAATATTATTATATCGATACTAGAACTTACTATACTTTTCGTTAGAAATATTATATTATTTTAATTGTATTTTATCACCGCACAATTATATGGTTCTAACCAAACATGTGAAATCTACGACACCGATAAATAAACACGACACAATTTTCATTCGGAATGCTGTAAAACTATGCCGTCAACCTCATCATCGCTTACGATCAGGCGAGATAGTGACAACCGCTAATTAAATCTAAATAAATAAACATTTTCTTTTATGTTTTTTTTATTCAAAAATTTCGTCTTTATACTATCAACATTCTTTCTCTAAAAATTTTTTTTACTTAAAGTCCAATTTCGAGATAACAACTTTTGTTCAGTAGATTAAAAATAAAACTTCTTTATGTTGCTTTTATTTATTTTCTGCCATAGATGTGACTTGCGACCTGTGTGATGTGCTTTGACTCCCAAATTATAGTTTACTAAAGAAAATTACAATTAAAGTAACATTTACACAAGTTCAACCCTTGTTAACGCTTCAGTAGGTGTTTCTGAGTAGGTATGTTTTAGCATAAACAAGGGATTTTATGGGTAGCAGGGGTAGTAATGGCAAAGGTCTAAAAAGGTATGTAACAGAGGAGTACAGTGGTTGGTTAAAAATGTAACATGGTTTTAATTTCGGTCATCATCTGCCTAGCCTTTTCCCAAATAAGTTTAGGTGCCACCGTAGGCGCGGGCATGCGGGCAGCGAGTAAAGGGCAACTCGCTGCCCGACCATGGACCATGCCCGAGTCGACGGCGCGTTGTGTCCCACGCGCGCCTCAAAGAGCGTCAGCATACTGACGGGCCCCCCTCTCAGAGGGCCAAAGCAAAGGCGGGATTATTTCCTTACCGTGACCCCGGAACATAAAGGGCTACTGAAGGACACCGTGGATTTTAGTCAGTACAAGTCTGACAGTCCCTTCCGCCCTGCCCGGTGTGGGAGGACTCATTTGATGACTTTACCACGCTAAAAAAAAAATAAGTTTAGGTCGGCTTCCAGTCAAAATGGATACAGCTATCTTGGCTTTCATGTTGTTTCCTCACGCAGCAATTAAGTAATAAAACTAAAAGAATTGAATAAAAAACCTCGGAATGGAATGGAATCGTCACTATTGGGCGCTAACTTCCCACCACAGCTTCCCACCAAAGAGCGCCAAAGTGCGTGCTTGCAAAGTTATCTCCATAGGCATTCCACGACACGTAGCGACGTATCCCTTATGTTGCTTGCAAATATGAACTGTATTTACTGTTGATAGATTTCAATGTTCTTTACCGCATTGAAAAATGTCGTTGATTCCGGCCGGTTGGTGGGAATCTTACCTTAATCATACGTTTGTCCGTACGCGTTCTCAACTCTAACAAATGTCTGCTCCAACGAACACAGTCATGTTTACTCTGCAGTGTCAGATACTGAACTCCATAATATATGCTATAAGTTACGCTTAAGTTTTTAGACCTGCGAATAACAGCCGGCAGAGACTGGAATTTTTTCGGGACTTTTTTCTGGACGTTTTCCTTCAATAGCCCTTAGGTTCCAAGGCCACGGTTACCTAAAAAGACAATCCGCAACCCCGGGGCAGAGAATGGACTAGGAAAGCTCATGACCAGGCTCAGTAGCCTATGTCCAGTGTAGTGGACAATTACAGGCTAATGATGATAAACTATAGGTGTGGCTAATCCATTCTATCGATATTATGATTATTCATATTCATTTATTTGCATTCCACAAGGTACAAAGATGTTAGAAAGAGCTTAAAGCTAAGATCCGTTGTAGACCCTGTCAGGGCACAGCAAAATATTGAGATACGTAATATCTATTACCTAATTAAAACTAATATTAAATAAATATAATTTTACATGAAACCAAATTAAACATTTTGCAAAAGGAAAAAATAATAGTATCAATAAATATAATTCTGTTATTCGTTAACTTATGTACTAGTTAATAGGTTTATTTAAAGCTTAATATGTTTACCGAAACATTATAGATGCATGGTGTCAATAGTTATGAGGTGCACAGCGTACAGTATACATTATATAATTCAGAAATATAAATGTACATACTGTATTGAAAATTAAGTGTAAGTTTACGTGTATAACAACGTTTGACAATTTAGATAGAATGGTAGCTTCTGTTTAGGACTGTGTTTAAATACATACTTTTTATTTAACCCATTAGTGGCTAATTCAAAACTAATGACCGGATTTTCAAAATTCTTTTATTAATTGAAATTTAGTAGCTACAAGAACAAACAGTATCACAAAAAAAAACAAATGGATTAATTTTCATGATTTTTCGGCGGTGTTCCCAAATTGGCACAACGGCTCCATAAGAGTGAAAATTTGCGAAAGACGATTTGTCAATACACAGGGTTTTCTTGCACTTTTTGCAACCCCAGCGACCTCTGATGTGGCACCCAGCACATCGCACTCGTTTCTCTCTGCTCTGGTTGAGCTGATCTAAAAGAAGGTCGTGACCTTTTAGCAGCCAAAGGTTCATCATCACTGCAAAAAAACTGTGAAAGTACTATAGATGCCCATTCCATAGCTTTCTAAGCGCCTGAAGTCCGAGCGCGCCGCAATCGCGGCGGTAACCTATCGGATGACGCAGGTCCTCACCGGACACGGAAGTTTCGGGAGGTACCTATGTCGGATAGGGAGGGAGGAGACGCCCGGGTGTCACCACTGCGATGATCGCCCGGAGGTCACGGTGGAGCATACGGTGCAGGACTGCCCCGCTTGGGCAGAGCACCGACGTGTCCTCACTGAGGCGATAGGCGGAGACCTCTCGCGCCCGGCATTGGTCGAGGCCATGCTGTTGGGCGAGACGGAGTGGGAAGCGGTGGCCTCCTTCTGCGAAGCAGTAATGTTCCCGAAGGAGGAGGCGGGCCGCCAGAGGGAGAGGACAGCGTCCTCCCTCCGCCCCATCCACAGTTGTAGACGCGCACGGCGTCGGACGTCGGCAGACGATCTCAGGCCAACGTAGGCTGTGTCTGTCTAGGCTCGCTGTCTGACCATGGACCATGCCCGGGTCGACAGCGCGCCGTGTTCCACGCGCGCCTCAAAGAGCGTCATCAAAATGGTGGGGCCCCCTCTTAAGAGGGCCAAAGCCTGCCGGGGTCGCGGGACTTATTTCCCTACCGTGACCCCGGAATATAAAGAGCTATTGAAGGACAGCGTGGATTTTTGTCAGTACAAGACAGGTACTGTCAGTACTTCCCACCCTGTCCGGGGTGGGAGGACTCATTTGATTATTTTACAACGCTAAAAAAAACCCCTGAAGTCTTTAGTACCACTAAAATATTGCTTGCAATTCATATTGATTCCGTAAATGAAAAGGGTATTTTTAGTATACTTGTAGCCGTTGTACCCAAATTGGCACACCTATATTTATGTCACTATGTTTTTATATACATGTAAAATATCTGCAATAAAATAACTTTAGAGGTAAGATTATGTACCTATAATACAAAAATATCACCAATATTCACGATATTCATTATCTGTATTGAAAAAAAAGAACAAAAGTACACCTACCTGCAGTGGCCTCCGGATAACGAAATTGAATGTATCCAAAACGAAAGATTTTTGAACAAATTAGTATAATCCGATATCTTTACCTAATGAACGCACCTTCGACTGCACAACAAAGTAACACAATCTTTACTATTGTCAAAACTTTTTTTATTTACCCTTTTTAATTAAGTGTTCCCAAATTGGCACAGTGGTCAAGAATGGGTTAAACTAATTATAGTTTTTCAGCCAAGAATATTCTACTCATCAATATTATCAATATTACCAAGAAACTTTGCGCTCGTTGAGTTAACGAAAAACAGCTCCTAATCTAAATATCCTATAAAGGTCAAATGTAATCGTGAGTGATCGATTGGAGATCCCTTTTCTTACAAGCAAGATTTTTTACTACACAATTTCATACCTTCATTCCGCACAAAATATTATAGGTCAATAAAATTTTACTGCTTTCATGTAAATAATATCCCGTAAGTGCCTTGATATCGGTTTTCCTTTTATAATCAAAACAACAAACAATTTTGTTTTGAACACCGAGGGCGCCGCGTAAACAAAACAGTTTCAAGTAGGGTAGTCTTTTATTTGCAAGTATGGCAATAAACAAAATTTTCAGTGCCGTTTCGTGTTTTGTATGGCTCTGTTTTGTTCTTAGTTATTCGGTTGAAGGAGGAATAAAGATGTAAAGGTAAAATTATCATTTTATTAGGCAGAGCGTAATTGTACTTGTCATAATTAACGTGACTTTGGTGTTGAAGTATTATACATTTTGTAAACTACTTAAACACCAAAAAATCGGGATAAAATATGGTTTTTATAGGTACTCCATTAAACATACTAAGTGGTAGGTAAATGTTAAAACTTTTAATGTTATGCTAAAGGTTAAATGGTTAAAGTAATCAACACTAAAAAAATAAATAGTATACCTATGTTATTACTGTCATAAAAATATTGTAAAAATCAAGCCAAAAATTTAAGGCAGGATAAACAAAATAAATGCACGTACTCGTAATCCTCCAATTTGTTCTCCATAACAAATTCCACGAAATACCTACCGCGGCAAATACCGTCAATATTTCACCTTTACAAAATAAACAGCGTTTTGATTGCAAGTGCACACTGAAAGGCCCCCAGCACGAGTTATAGCGCACTTTGTATCTCCATTCAAAGAAATATCGCGATAAGCGAACTCATTCAAGCGCCCGTCTTTTCAGACGCAACAGAATTGCTTTTTTTTCTTTATTATTGAAAACTTCCACAAAACGCTCTTCGCCCGGTGTGGCGTTAAGCTCTTTTCAATATTTTGTAAATTAAATACTAACCTAAGGAAGGTATTTCTACCTACGTTTATTTTTGAATAAAACATTAATAGACTCATTTAAATGAAAATAATTTCTGTTACCAATATAAGTAATCAACAGTTGGTTAAATTCGATATTTTATTTAAATCCACTTGTTTGGCGATGTTGTAATAAGTGATTTAAATAAAGCTTGAAATAACGCTTAATTAAATAGACATTTTATAATTAGCTTTCCTTTTGAATTTTTTGCACTCAAGATGTGTTTTTTAATAGAGATTCCCTTTGAACTACGAGGGGTGATCAAAAAGTAATGATAATCGGTTACTTCAGGTCCGCATAAAAATCCAAAGAATATGTTTTTTGCTTGCTTATATACTTACTACATCAGCCTAAAAAAAACATATGAATAGATCACGATTTCCGGGAGATACATTCATTTGAGTACGAACATGTCGAAGAAATAACATCAACATGGAGAAAAATGAAATTAGAGCTGTCATCAAGTACCTCTGTTTGATAAAAATGTCTATAAAAGACATACACAGTGACTTGTGGAAACATCGGGGGACTCTGCTCCTTCGTATACTACAGTTGCACGCTATACCAAGGAGTTTAAATTGGGCAGAACATGCACTGAAGATGAACATCGCGAATGACGCCCATTCACGTCCCTCACTGAAAACAACGTGAAAAATGTCGAAGAATTTGTGTTGACAGATCGAAGAGTGACCATTAGGCATGTAGCTGAGGTCACAGGGATCTCATATGGCAGTGTTGATAAAATCCTTGCAAACACAATTTCATATGAAAAAGGTCCCTGCTTAAAAAGCAGTCTTCCGATCGGTACCGAGAATGTTAACTGACGAGCAAAAGAAAAAACGAGTTGAGCTGCAGTTGTGAGGGCTGCCATTCAAGAAACGGAATTGGAACTGCTCGAAAACCCTCCCTATTCGTTAGATCTAGCTCCTAGCAACTTCTACCACTTTCCTCTGCTTAAGGAACGCCTCCGAGGCAAGAAATTTGAAGACGATAGTGAAGTGATGGCCGCTGTTAACGAGTTTTGGGAGGGTCAAGACAAAGAATTTTTTTCAAAGGGAATCTTGGGTTTAGAAATAAGATGGACTAAATGGATTGATTTGTTAAGAGACTATGTAGAATAATAAATTATTATTTTGACTTTAATGACCGTGTTTTATATCCATTATCATTACTTTTTGATCACCCCTCGTATAAATGGCAAAACTGTTTACTGAATAGTCAAATAAATGTTTACATAACGTAAGGAAGTGCCTGTTAAGTATCTTCTACTACGTATAACAGACTGACATCACCTCTAACTCGGAAACAACACCATTCACCCGTAAAAGCACTGTCTGTCTGTTCGCAAGAACTTTTGACATATTGCTTCCACACAAAGGGGCAAACTTACCTCTGCAACTGTTTCCCTAGTTCTAAACTACTATAGAAACATTGCCGACATTGTAGAATCACTTAAGCGACTACGTAATATGTACACACTCACTTAAAAATTATGTTTAAACTTAGATGACTTACATATTTTTAAACTTAAACATATTTAAAATAAGTTTTTTTTATAATTAATGTATTATTTATTTTGAAGTTTTAATCTAAATAAACTTTTCTCTCTTTATTTTTTCTATTATTTCGTTATTTTCATAATAATTATTATTTATTTAAGACCCTCTTACAAGTAAAAAAAAAGTTTTTGAAGTCACAATAAATGGCGTAATCACAGATTCGTTCATAACTTAGACTCATTATTATCTACTCGTTTATCTATCTATATATATAAAATTCAAAACTGACTGACTGATCTGACAACGCACAGCCCAAACCGCTGGGCCTAGAAACTAGAAATTTAGCATAAGCCCTCCTTATACCACGTAGGTGAGCACTAAGAACGGATTTTGCGAAATTCGGCCCCTAAGGGGTTGTTTTTGGGGTTGATAGTTTGTATGAAACTTCGCTACAACAGGTGCTAGGAATTCCAAATTTTGCATGGGGTGTCTTTTTAGAACGTAGAGGCTCACTATGGCGGGATTTTGCGAAATCCGACCCCTGAGGGGTTTGTTTTTGGGATTGATAGTTTGTAACAAACTTTTTTAGTTCAAGTGCTAGGCGTCTCAAATCTTGCATGGTGATACTTATTAAGATGTATATGCTCACCAAGGTGAAAGTTTTGAGAAATTCGACCCTTAAGGGGTTGTTTTTGGGGTTGATAGTATTGAGATTCAAATTTTTACATATCGTTTTTTTTTGGACGTAAGTAATACCTAAGATGGGATTTTGCGAAATTCGATCCCGTTGTTTTTGGGGTTGACAGTTTGTGTGAAACTCTGTTACTACAAGTGCGAGGAGCCTAAAATTTTGCACCGGGTTCCTTTATAGGACTAAGATGCACACCATGGCGGGATTTTGCGAAATTCGACCCCAAAGGGGTTTGTTTTTGTGTTTGATACGTTTGTTAGTCTCGAATTTTGCGAGGGGTTCTTTTTAATACCTAAATGTTTACTAAAACGGTTTTGTGAAATTCGACCCCTAAGGGGATTTTTCGGGGTTGATAGTTTGGAGACTCAAATTTTGCATAGAGATTCCTTTTTGGGCGTAGTTGCGGGTGTTTTGTGGAAATAGACCCCAAGGGATTGATATTTTGTATGACTTCGTTTCTATAAATGCTAGGAGTATTAAATTTTGCAAGGTTGTTCTTTTATGACGTAAATGCACACCAAGGCACTATGTTCTGAAATTCTACCCCTAAGATGGGATTTTGCGAAATTCGATCCCTAATAGGTAGGTTGTTTATGGGGTTGACAGTTTGTATGAAACTTTGTTGCTACAAATGCTACGAGTTTCAGCATGGGGGTTGTTTTAGGACCTAGGTTCTCACTAAGACAAAATTTTACAAAATTCGGACCCCTAGGGGTTTTCTTTGGTGATTGTAATTAGAGAACTCAACATTGCAAGGGCGTCCTATTTATTTTTATTTCTAACGTGTTACCTAAGACGGTTTGCGGGTTGATAGAATTTTTGTTGAATATTGATTTCGTTTTTCCAACAGTATCCCACATAGAGGGTGGCTGGGATTAGAAATTAATAAAGGCAAAGTTCGAAAATTACGCGGACGAAGTCGCGGGCGTAGTGCTAGTCTATCTATAAGATAACAAAGCCAAGAAAACTACTTTTCCTTTGTTCTTAATTCTCGTGTTTCCCGGAAAAGCGGTCTTAGTGGTAGGAATAATTACTAATGCGGACTGTAAGTACCGAAATAATTATGTAACTTTTCGTAATCCACCCATTAGTTTACTCATCCTTACAAGTAGTAATATATTGTGAAATAAGTGATGTAAGCATATTTATCAACCCAGCCTTTTTAACAACTAAAAAACTATATTTATTTTGACAGCAGGATTGGCGCAGTGGCTGGATGTCTGACTGTTTTACTGCGCGTCGTGCTTCAATTTCCGCACAAAATAAATATTTGTGTGATAAAAAATAAATGTTCCGGATCTGGGTGTTTGTGTATATTGTGTACTCTTTTTTAGGAATTAAAAATAAAATAAAAGGCCGAACGTTATAAAAAAACCATTAGATTTGAAAATAATTTGTATGTTACTACTCAACTAATACGTTGTGTTGACCAGAACTTACTAATTTGTTCTGCGCCATTTTCTAGGAACTTACCGTTTTTTGCCTTTTCCAGAATCTATCAGTAAAATTCATAATAATTATTCCAATTGTCACAACAGCTTCTTGAAAAAACAGTACTTAAACTTTATTTTTCAGCAAATTTCGTCGTTACTAGAACAATTACAATTTCAAAAACCAACACCATGGTAAATATCAATAAAACGAAAGCCTATAATTACCAATAAAAGAAACAATAGTAGGCAAAGTCACGCAGCCGTATAATAACTTTTAAGTAGCAGACGATTTCCATTCAAAGTTTGGAAGCGAAGGGCTGATTTATGTAGGTAATCTGGGTATTATGGTGGCTAGCACGGATCTCCGGATCTCCGGATCTCCCCCTTATTCAATCCGTGGTGGTTCGATAAGCCTCCCCTTAATTGTATCTGTGAACTCAGTATTGTAAACAGTCGGATGTTTAGATAAGGCGGACGTATTCTAAACCGTATGTAATTTGCAAGTAAATTAATTTTGTGAATGTAAATTGATATGTAGCGAATGTTGACTTGTTGGTTTGGAATTAGTTTCACAGTTATAGGATTCGAAAAAGTACGTTTTTTTACAAAAAAAAAACTGTACCGTGTGTCCTTTTTTTTAGCGTGGTAAAATCATCAAACGTGTCACACTTGAATTGAATAAAATCCACGGTGTCCTTCAATAGCCCTTTACGTTCCGGGATCACGGTATTCATTAGTTCCGCGACCATACTGTGTGTCCTAGAATCAAAAAGTAGACGATATTTGACATCATCTCATCTAGGCCCTTACGCAGGTTGCATTTAGTCCAAACAAAGAAATATTCTGCATTCGAATCATATTTTTCAGGCCTGTTTTCTCCTATAGTGTAAACGGCAGATTATTTTTATAATTTATGTATCTATAATTATGACGGGGTCCCCTTCTAGAGGGCCAAAGCCTGTCGGGGTCGCGGGACTTATCTCATTACCGCGACTCCGGAACATAAAGGGCTATTGAAAGACACCGTGGATTTTAATCAGTACAAGTCTGACAGTCCCTTTCCATAAAATTGTGTCTATAGACACCTTTCGAAAAAATACATTTTTTTTCTTGTAATTATAATTACAAGAAAAAAAATGAATTTTTCAAAAAGTTACCTATTTAATTAACCGATACTCTCAGCTATCGTTCGCTTGCTCTTTGTCAACGCTAGCCAAGTTGTAATTTAACCAAAGTTATCTACAAGGCTTAAACGTTGACAGCATTGTCACCTAGAAATTTTACTTATATCCTATACAAACATTACACACTTAACAGATTAGGAAGACAATGAATCTCTCTGAATGTACTCGTACTACCAAAAAAAAAACAAAGTTTAAAATACTATTTTTGTATTTCACTCCTGTAAACAAGTTTTTTCTATTTGTGCGCACAAATAAAGACTACAAAACTGAAACTATTTCTGTTTAGTTTTGGATAACAGAAGCTGTAAACACAAACAAAAAAACAAATTTATAATAAACGTTTCTAATGTGAATATTTTGTTTTTTAGGAACCCTTTCAAATTAACAATAAATTCGAGTAAGTAGCGTTGGTTTCAAGACTACAGTGGAAACTAATTGACCAACAATTTAAAAGTGTAGGAGAAACATTCCAGCAATTTCCAGTTATTGCAGTCAATAAAGTTGCAGCAATTAACTTCGTGGAAAGTAGAGTAAGTGCTGCAGTACACTGGACTTAAATAATAAAAGTTATACTTCTTGAAGTTGCTAGAGGAGGAAGAACTCGTGGCTAAGTAATTACAGGCGCACAGGCCGATCTCCGGGTTAGGCCGCGCTTGTCAAGGTTGGTCTGTGGATGGGTGACCATCTGTCTTAGCGAGTTTCCTCCGGGTCTCGGAAAGGACGCAATGCCGTAGGTCTACCCGACTGTCATTTGTAAATCTTTAACATTCGTTACTTCTAGTCAGAAGCTCTAAAGTCTGACAACCAGTCTTACCATGGGGTATCGTATTACCCAGTTATTGGGTTGTGTAGGTCCGAGAGGCAGTCGCTGCATGTCAAATATTGATATTCAGCTGTATCTAGTTCGGCTGAACCCCTATAATAGTTGGAAAAAGACGTAGGCAGATGCTCAGACTACTTTAACACTTTCACTGTCCGCGTAGCAGACACAATACCTAAACAATAGTCGTGAGTCACATGTGATTCATCGGACAGGGAAGTGGTTAACTCAATAGTTTTTAAATAGGTACTAGTAGAAACTGCTGGTTGATTGTTTAGCATAAAGCTGTCGGACTTTCTAGGTAAATAATGTATTATGTGATAATGATTTTTAGCTGTCAGTGTTTTATTAATGTTCTTTTTACCCGACTGCGGCAGGAGGGTTATTTTTTTTGTATCTAATGTAACATGGAAATCATCCTATTTGTCAAATTTTTTATTTCTCCCATAAATGAGTTTTATTAAGGTATTGAAAATTTCCGCAAATCTAATACTATCTTTTTTTGTATGTTTTATGATATTAAATATTAATTTAGTCGAATTAATGTAAAAATTAAATGGTAACTTGCCTGAAAAAAATAAAATTCCTGGACTTGTACAAATATTTTAGCATTCAAGGTACAATTTTCCGGGAAGTACTCAGCTATAAAGAATACGTACCCGTTTATCTTAAATTTTCTTCTGCAATATTACGGTAACAGCAATTTCCTGCAGTAAATCCCAGCCCATTTCTTTACGATTTTAATAAACTGAGAGATCTAGAAAGATGTTTTTTTGAAACGTAATTTTCTGTTTAAAACCTTTAATTAAAATATCTTCACTGCATTTTAACTGAACAATTTATTTAAAAGCGGTTTCATTAAAACTACATCGTTTAGCGATGAAATTCTTTTCAATAACATCGCTATTAAAAGTGTCGTGAATTGTAACTTTTAGAGACTTTATTCATGGCGCAACGCGATATCGTATTGCATCAATTGACGATGTTGCTCAGATATCACACAACCGGCCGAAGAAATGAAAAAAAGAAAATATTAGATGATTTTTACCCCAAAATAAAATATACCATTAAGAACATTTCTAACAAATGCCAAAGAATCACATTGTGTGATTCAAATTTATGGACAATTTCGGTCAGTAATCAACAGAAATCGTATCCCGCCATCCTCCTCAAGCAATAAACCAATTAATTATCCCTAATGTTCGCATCTTACAATGAAAACCTCATCTTGAAAGGGTTAAGTATGTAAAACGATTTCAAAGGAGATAAGGAGTATTTCGGCCTATTCCGCCAGGCCCTTATTACCCAAGGGTGGGTTCTAAGGCCCACTCTGCCACACTTAGCCGCGGTACGGTTAACTTTTGGGCCTAATTTAATTACTCGGCCAATTAAGGCTCATATCGTGTTACGGGGGTATAAAAAAGGGTAAGAAATTTATTACTGTGTTCATGGTGTATTTTCGGTGATTTTAGGGCTTTGTTTACAAATTTGAATTAAAATTAAGTGTTGTTTTTTTATGTAGCACTCTAAATAGGTATGTCTGAGGCAATTTTCACATCGCTGTGATCTTAATGACTGGGGACCCTTGATTCACCTATTTTCTCCACCTGAACGCACAGAGAACCGAGATTACTTTTTTCTCTCTTTATTTAAAAAAAAAACGTTATTGCCCCACACTAGGAAATTCTCCTGTGTCGTGGGTGCGTTTACAAATATAGAAACTCACATACACAAACACCCAGACCCAGAACAAATACTTGCAGATCACACAAATATTTATTTATATTTTGGATCCCGAGCTCCAACTGATGACGTCATTGTTCATGATGCAAAAATGGCTTTAGTTGGAGCACGGGACCCAAAGTCTATTTTGTAGTCCCAGACCCAGGTGGAGAAAATCAGAAAATAGGTGGAGCACGAGTCCGCACACCCTGTTGACTGGCTATATTTCTTTTATACAGTAGGTTTAAATTATTTCAACCTTACAGTCTGTGTTGATGGGTGTTTGTGTATGTAAGTTTCTATGTAAAGTAAAGGATTTATTAAAAAAAGGTAAAAATAGATATTTTAGCTATTACATATTATTATTAGTCCTTTAGTTACAAATCCTTCCAGTAGTTTTTATCCTTTGCATAATGAAAACAGCCCTTGGGGTACACGTGTCTAGCCATCTTTTTTTGACCGGCCTTGGCGGCGCCATCCATCTTTTGGCACCCCTTGCTGCTATTAATTTATCTTATAAACTCATTACTTTTAACTAAAATATGAACCGATAAAACATTTTTCTTATAAAATGTGCATTGCAAGAACTCAGTTCGAAAGTTCACTATTCTCTTTGATATTAATCTACTTTGTCAAATCCACCGACTACTAGCAATTGATAGTATCAAAACTTCAATAGTTTCCGAAGATTTATCACCAACGACAAAACTGACACGACTACGTTCAGTTGAAGTAACAAAAACGATTATTATAGAGTTATTGTTCCGCCAACATCCGACTTCAGAACTTCTTCGTCTCAGTTTATAGAATTATTTCTCTATAGTGAAACTTTTATTGAAAAATCAAACTTTACCGACTTTCTCGAAGTTAAGTGCAGCACTTGTATTTCAAGCTAAGTTCAGACCATGTTTAGATCCGGAGATTGGAACGGAAAATGATTTTGATAAAAGATGTTGGGTATAAAGTTTTAGTACAGTGTATCGAATTCTTGGTGAGATACAACCCTATACCATTACACAATCTAGTATTTTTTAAATTGCGTATGTTTTGCAGTGTACAATGTACACTGCTTTTAAAGTCTCTCTAAATGTACAGTGTACATTACTTTAGAAGAGAGGCTTGAATAGGTAAACTCAGCAGGTAGAACAAAATCTTGTCCAAATAGAAAAGGAAGGCAATAAATAATAATAATAATAATCTTTATTTCAGACTACATAAGGTCCATAGTTAAGTTAGTATTTTGGTGTTAGTAACAATGGTGCTTAAACAAATAAGTTAGTACTGTTAGTTTTACACATATTATTATTTATGTAGACCAGTGACTATGCCCACCCAGTGTGCCTGAAAGGGACAGTCCGGTCTAGCAGCTATCATTTTCAGGATGCTGTTGTTACTACCATGCAAGCGCTGCAGTAAGGAGGCCGCTTTTTTCCGCAAGATGGCATGAAATCCATCAGTGCGAGCCTCAACGAACATTCCTGAAGCACTGCAACGCCATGGCAGTCCCAACAGCATCCTAAAAGCATTATTATATTGTACACGCAGGGCGTTATAGGCTCGGCGCGTGTACGATACCCACAGGCCACTCGTGTAAAATGACTGACAGAACGCCTTAAAAAGAGTTACTTTGACGTCTGTAGTACAACGAGCGAACCTGCGGGCAAGCATACTGCCCCTCACCGACAACGCCCTGCGCTCCCTCTCTACATCTGAATCATCCCTTAGGTCGCTCGTGACAATGTGGCCAAGGTATTTAAATCTTTCTACAATCTTAAGTGCTACGCCGTTGAGACATATGGGAGGAACACTGCGCTGCTGCTGCTTAGGTGTTTTAAATATGACAACCTCACTCTTTTTCGAGTTGTATATTAACCCATGCTCCTCCACATAGGCCTCGCAAGTCGATAGCAACTTCTTCAACCCACCCATCGAGGGACTGAGCAGCACCATGTCATCAGCATAGCTTAAATTGTTGACACTGATTCCGTCAATGTGGCAGCCGACATGTGTACCGCTCAGTCGCTCGATGAGCTGGTTGATATATAAGTTAAAAAGCAAAGGCGAGCTTAACCCGCCCTGCCTGACTCCACATTCCAGCCTGTACTCATCCGACAGAGTACCCGCCCATCTCACCCGGTTCTTCTGATTACAATACCAATATTTGAGAAGGGAAATGTACTCCGCCGATACTCCCGTGTCCCTCAACTTGTCCCATAGTACGTCATATGCGACAAGATCAAATGCTTTTGACAGGTCGAGGAAACACGCAAGCACCGGCGTCCTTCTGGCCGTGTAGTACTTGACAGTTCGCTTGAGACTCAGAATGGCACTCTCCGTTGATACTCCTGCTTTGAACCCGAATTGGGCATCGTGCAACTCAACCTGCGCCGTGAGGCGAGTATTCATCAAACTGTCAAGTACCTTGGCTGCTGTGGTAGCGAGTGAGATGGGTCGATAGTTACTGATGTCAGATGTATCACCCGTTTTATTTTTAACTATCGGGACGACTATGGTCCGCATTAGCGGCTCCGGTAAATACGAGTGACCTATACACAGAGTGAAAAGCATAGACAGTACTCGTGGCAGGTGAACCCCTGCAAATTTATAATGCTCGATACTGAGCCCATCGTGACCAGGCGATTTTCCACGCCGCATTTTTTTAATAATATTAGCAACACTCTTAGCAGGTATCTTGACATTCTGGCCCGTCACAATGGGCTCACCACCGCTCAGATTATTGGACGAGGGACCCAAGGGTGAACGCACAGTAAAATGTTCTTTAAAGGTCTCGGCAATGTCACTGTGATCAGCTAAGCCATTAACACTCAGCGGAAGGCTAGGCGTAACGTTCATTTTATTGGTATTCTTCCAAAAACTTTTAAAATCTTTAGAGGAGTGATCCGAAGCAAGGATATCCATTTTAAATTGCTCTTGCCTATCCTGACACCATTTTAATTTTGCTTTAAAATGTTTCCTCGCTTCCGACATCTCATCAAAGATTCGACCATTAACTGGTCGCCCAGCTAAATCCCATAATTGAAAAGTAAGCCGCGCCTCCCGATGAAGGCCCGCTAGGTGCTTATTCCAACCAATGACATAACCTCCCTTCTTACGTCGCTTTTTCATGTATGTTTGGATGGCTGCTCGTGATAACGTATCAGTAATTTGTACATATAATTTATCAATGACCGAGTGATGTTTCTCGTCAGTACAAAAACTATCACAACATATAGTCAATTCATGTGGAAAGTCTACCAACCGCAGCTTAGAATGACAAATGTCATGGTACTCATTAATTTGCTCAGCCTGTCTCTCACCCCACACAACACGGTTGATAGGCTTTATCGACATCAAATCAATAGCTTTAGGTTTCAGCTTATTAAGATTACATTCAACTACCAGTGGATAATGGTCCGACCAATACACGTCGTAAAGTACAGTCACACTGCTGACTGAGTCCCGTGCTGACTCCGTGACGATGCAGTGGTCCAACCATCTGGTACAGCCATGAGCATCACTATAAAAGGTATAGGTAGCTTTGGGACACATTTTTAAATCTATACAATGCCAATCAAGATCCGTACAAAAGTCCAACATTTCATTATAAAACAGTTCATTCAAGTGTGCATTAAAGTCGCCCAGAATATAAAAGGCCTCAACTCCACTATTCTCTTCCACTTCAATTACCGAACTAATCACACCAAAACATTCAGTAAACTCAGGTAGGTTGTCATAGGAGTTTGTAGGCATATATACACTAAAGATTACCGCTGTCCTATTACTCACGGATACTCTTATAGCACAGACACGCACGTTATTACATTCAATCACAGAAACAGACTCAAACGCGTTCTTACGCCACAGCAGCGCCACGCCACCAAAGGGTCGCCCGCTGAGTAATCCTGCCGCAGTGTCTACCGCAGACGTGCCGGTGCACCCAAACTTGTCATCGATAGTGTTAAGCAGCGGCAGGTCATGCGGCAACAACCAGGTTTCCTGGAGGGCTACCACATCGGCTGTTTGGCATAACGTTCTTATTCCTTCTACAGACCTCTTCATAGACTTACAATTAAAGCTTATTATTTTGCTGTAATTATCCATCAAGAATTGTTATTCGGACTATCTGTACTAATCACTGTTTTTAAGGCAGGGCCTTCACTCTTTTTTCTGCTATGGTAAAGGTTCACAAAACGTCTGAACGATATACCTGACGGCCATAATTTGTCATCCAGAAATATGTCGATTTTATTCTTTGTAACATAAAGTTTGTAGGCGTTGTAGTTCCTTTCTTGTTTCATTTTGATTTTAACCAAGGAAACCGTTTCTCCCGTTTTCTCATGTATGTAATCCATTATATCTTGTTCGGCGACGTCCCTATGTACGTTAGATATAAATAGTGGCACTTGCACGTCAGTCGCCGCTTTAAACCTGGAGGTACTTTTACTAGAATCAGTAACCGCACTGCCTTTCTGACTAATCAGACGATTTTTAAATCTACGTCTCTGTACCACATGCCAAGCCTCATCCTGCTCTTTCATCTTCCATTCACCCTCTCTCTGAAGTACTTCGGTGAAAGAGTCCTGTTTCGGCAGCAATCGTGCATTATTATTAGATACGTAGTTAGTATCCGTGTTACTAATAACAGTATTCACTAACCTGTCAGTGCTAGCGCACTCAACAGCTGTTCTATTCACTGTAGCTAGAACCGGTTCCACCTTGTTACCGTCAATGTAAGTGCTACGGCTGCGGCGCAAGGCGCACGCGCCTGCCGCCGTCCCGCTCTCGCCCGCCGCATCCGTCTCACTCTCGCGCTCGGCGCCGCTGTGAGCACAATTCGCCGGCACAGGTGCCGGTCGCCGCTGCTCCTTGCCACCCGCTTCCACCTCAATTATTGGCGATGAATGACAAGAATGCTTAGATTTGTTTATTGATTTACGAGAGAGCAATAAGCATTCAGTGGGTTCGTTGATCTCATCAGCGAAAGATACATTATCGCATAACGTTGACAATGCCATCGGCCCACTGTCAATCGTATTATTCAGTCCACCTCCTCTTTTTCTAACATTAATATTTTGCTCCTGAATTAAAAACGAATTCTCCTTATAACGGCCCATCACATTAAAATGATCTTTTAATTCACTTTTAGATACATAATTGTGTGGTAAATCATGAATGGTTTTCTCTAAAAGGACTATTCTCTTAAGTAAGGGCGTCACATCGACATGGTCAAAGGTGACGGGTGGAAGTTTTTCTAAGTTTCTAGCAACAAATATGGGTACCTGCTCAGGGTCCGTTTCTTTAAACAGGCAGATAATATCCTCAATATTTCGCAATGTCTTTCCTTGCCGTTGTCTAGTTTTCACTTTTTTGCTCACAGATTCAAAAAGTAACGATTTCGCCACTTCAATTTCATCCGAACTAAAAGCACTTTCACATATTTGTACGAGGCTACTTTCCGTCATAACGTCTATTTTGTTTTGAACAAAAGCTAAAACTTCACAAATTACAATGTTACAATTAGAACATTTTAATCTTTTCGATGCGATATTCATCGTCGTAGCAGAGGTCAACAGCCCTGCGTGCGCTCAAGTTCACGGTCACGACCATAAAGACAGTGCTTGCTTGTTTGTTTTGCCATTACAATAAAGACAGTGCTTGCTTGTTTGTTCTTAAATATGATATATTATGTTCAAAAACTTTTATATATGATTTTAACTACCTAATAGTCTACCTTAACTGATCCAACAACTACTCTTTTATTTTATCTAACATACGATAAAGTAAAAATATAAATGAAAATATTAATATGTGAGAAAAACCACTCAAGTACCTATCGTACTTGGAAAGCACATTGGCTTCACAAAAAGCTAAATATTTACATCAAAATTTGACCCAATTTCTTTCGTTCTCTCCAATATTAATTACAACAAAAAAATACTCAACCCCAGAAAGGAAAGCTCTTATACAATGCTATAGACATAAGCAAAGAATGTAAATTAATCATCTAGGGAGCCGCAAAGGAAACATCGTGGGTTATGAGGATATCCGCAACCCTTTAATCATAATACCTAAGCGTGTTTAAATGATAAATGAAAAGGGGTAGCCGGCGCTATTTATATTGTGTGTCTATGAGGGATGAGAGATCGAGAAGGCACGTTTGTGTAGTCTCTGGTATCCGAGGCCTTATCATGTTTTGTCAGTTTTCAGTTATTCTGACGTAAAGTAAACTGGAACTTTGACATTTTCAAATTGAAAAACTTCAAGTGTTTTCAACTTCGTATGTTTTTTGGGGATAGGTAGGTTTTATCATCAACTATTTTTAACTAACTTCAAAAAAAGGAAGAGGTTCTAAATTCGTCGTAATCTTTTTTCTTATGTATTTTCCCGATTTCTCAAAGACCCCCGGACCGATTTTGAAAATTCTTCTTTTTAAAATTAAATTCAGCGAATCAGTTTAGTTAGTTCGCATAAGTATTTTAATGGGCAACTACGGAACCCTACACTGTGCGTGGCCCGACACGCACTTGTTTCATTTAATTGATGTGGTTATTCAGACTTCGTTTATTACTTAGTGTACGGTCCTACCGGCTAGACTGTCTTCGCCGAGTTGACTATACGTCTATATTATGATGCTTATTATACAGGGTGACTTTTTTAGCACCGTCCAAAATTTTTCTAGGCATTAGGTATCAATCACTAACCCCATTTTTAAAAAAAATCGATCCTTCAAATTGTCATATTAAATCATTTTCTCATCCGCTCTGCGTGGTCACTAAGCTAAACGTTAATAATATACACTTGCCGACGCATGAAACGGGCAGAGCGCACCCCGTTGACCCCGGGGCCCCGCCCCGCTACACCCAAGCGACACATCACAGCGCGGTATCCAGATTCATCAACTTTTTATAAATAACATTGAGACGTGATATCTCGATATTTTTGTATTGAGTGATACAAAAAGAAAAAACACGTATTCAATGATTTTCGCCAAAGATTAATATATTAAAATTTGGATGGTGACTAAAAAATCACCCTGTATAAAGAACACACCTACGGATTATATAGCAACTATGGTTAACCAATAAACAACATCCAACACAAGTCTTAAAGTAAACCAGAACCTACAATATCTCGACAACTAACAGACGTCTGCCCGCACAAACTGCGGTTACAGTTTATGGGTTACCTTACAATAATAATTGTAGTGAAAACTCTGCTAAGTCTGTTATCATTCAAATATTTATTAATTACACTAGTTTACAAGGTTTTTTACCCAAAGATGAAACTGATATGTATCGGTAGAGTTATAAGCCCTTACTTTAAAACTGAAGTTGAAAAAAAATTAGGACGTCAAATTTTGGAAATATTCATTATTTTTATTATCTATCATTATAATACAGTTATCTCAAAAAAAATAAAAATGGCTCGTTTTACTCCTTTCTTTCATACTGATTAGTATCAATATCTCTTATTAAGGACCAGCAGAACCCGATAACTAGCAATTTTATCCCAAAATCCTTTGTATCTTTCCTCAAAAACCTTTAAATTTCGGTGAAACGTTCACCATGCTCATCACTCACGCTTCCCAGGTTCTCAGGGACAAAATACAGATAAGAATGTAAAAACTGTTTTTTTTTTGGTAATTCCTCAATAATTTGGAAATAATTTCTGCATAATTCTTAAATTTATTGACTCCCAGGAAATTTTTCACTACCCCTTCAAAGGAATACTGAGCATCTTTTTCAACATTGGTTAAGTAACCATCAAAATTTTTATTCCTTGATATCTTACTTATTTGTGGTTTGTAAGTGATGTAATATCAGGATATTGTCCCTATGTGCTTTCAGTTTTTGTTGTTAAAAACGGTAGTTTCAGTGAAGCAGAAGTAACAGTCAGTAGTATGACTTGTGGGTTCTCTCCATATCATTAGTATGCAGATTCGCAAATGGTTTTTTTTATGCAGCTCCGTTTAATAAAATACTTCTGCAATTTCCCCACACTACACTAAGAACCCATTTTTATCAAGGTTTCTTACCAAGATTTGCAAGCAATGGAAATACGCTCGTGTTACGGCTTCAGTGAGAGGTCTCTTAATTTTTGGAAAAATATATTGGCCACAAACATAGCAAAAGTTATTTGGGTTTAATTTACACTGTCTTGGTGACATTTTAAAACAAATAAAAATGTTCAAATAATACATAAACGGAATTAAAACAAACTAAACTGCGACACCGTGAACAAGTTAACTTAAAAAGTTTAAATGTGGGTATTTCAAAAATTTGACGTGATAAAAATATGGCACATTATTTTTTGTAGTAATGGGATGGGTAGGAAACATATCCAATATAAATTATCTTTGGGTAAAAGAAAAACTTTTTTTTTGTAAACTAGTGTTATTGGTGTGATTGAAATCCACCACGTTGGCCTCGTGGGACTAACTTAAGAGGATCGTCTACCGAGCGCTCGTCCATACTAAAAGAGAAGACGTTTTTCTGCCCATAAATGTTATCCTATCTCAATGATTTTTTAGAATGCTTCTGACACAGTAAAAAACTAGGTTTGTAGGTTTTTTTTTTCAAAATTTATAATAATTTGAAAGTTACAGGCGCCTAAAAGTGTCTATTTTTACGACAAAATCTTCATCGAAGTAAAACCTTTGTATTTTACAAACAAAGGAGTTTTAAAAAAAGCGAAACCTACAAACCTAGAATATAATATGCTGAAACGATTGACGCCAGAATCTAAGAGATTGGTCGTGATTTAGTATGCGAAACACGTTTTCTCTCGAGAGACAAATTTCATTTTAAATATACTTACATCGCACGATCGGGGGTTTTTCAACGCGCGAGAGGGACAGCACGAGTTTTTCTAAATACCTATTTTTTGAAATGGCAGCCGGTATACTATCCTCTTAAGAGATTACCCCGACCCTGTAACGCAAAGGGCTTCTGAAGTAACAAGCTTGGAAGACCTATAAAAATGCTGACAGTTAAGAAGGAAGATTTATATATTAAGATCAAATCTTTTTTCTAGCTGATAAGCTCGGTCGCGGGACTTATTCCATCACCGTGACCCCGGAACATAAAGAACTATTGAAGGACACCGGGACATCGTGGATTTTAGTCAGTACAAGCCTGACGGTCCCTCCCGCCCTGCCCGGGGTGGGATGACTCAAAAAAAAACTGATAAGCTCAAACGTCATGTATTCTTCAATACCGCAATGATTTGCGCCCTCACATTCCAAAGACCAATACTAATGATTTCTATCGAGTGTCATTAACACACAAGTTTGTAAAATTCAATTTTCCGCAGTCATCAGTTTTAGCGTCAACATGTGTTCATCGTGTGACGCGGATATGGAGCACAGGGTTATCAAAATACTTCGTTAAATTAAGTTGATTTCCATGTTACATGCGTGAAATATATTGCAATCAAATCTGTGATGTTTTTTAAATCTATATTGAAGTATTTACTTTGTGATAAATGAATTAAATTCGAAATAAAAAAAAAATAGCGCTAGTTTTTAAAACAAAAATGATGAAACAAAAAAAAATAACATTAGCCTTTAATATGAGAAAATAAATGCCATACGAGTTTGAAAGTCACTACCGCCTAAAAACTACAACAGAACCTTACAATATTCTATAGCTCCCGTACTAAAATCAACCATCAGTATCAATACAACCACATGACCATAACACCCTGTCCAGTCTATATGTACATTCTACCCAGTGCGAATATTAAATCAACAGCGCATAGCCCTGTATGCCACGGACACATATCTAGGTCGACGTGACGCTCACGTCCCGCGCACAATACATCGGAAAATGTGCGTCGTTTCATATAGTCGTCATACGTACATTAGTAAAACGAAGCGTATGGGTGTGTTGTTAATCTACACTGACTGTGCTATCAATAGATGTTGAATGCTCAGCAATTTTATTAGTGCGTTTGCGTAATTTTTATAACAAATATGGGCTCTAGGATAACTAGCTGATTTCTTGCCATCGTAGGCATGGGTTTCAAGACGCCTAGTAATGGGTAGCTCACCGACTGATCAAGGAGAGGGCCCAAATGGATCATCATCATCATCAGCCTGTAAAGTTCCCAATGCTGGGACACAGGCCTCCTCTCTGTGAGAGGGAGTGAGCCATAATCCACCACGCCAGCCCGATGCGGATTGGTGGATGTCACACGAAATTTTGGTTCTAGGACATGCCGGTTTCCTCACGATGTTTTCCTTCACCGTTTTGAGAGCAGTGGTGATGAAATAAATTTACACAAATTAAGGTGCCTGGCGGGTTTCGAACCCACGACCTACAACTCGTAAGTCGGGACCGATACATCTACTGGGCCACCACTGCTCCCCAAATGGATGCCCAAATGGATGGAGCGTGCTAATGCAACCCACGCCCAAAGGATCTGACAGGTAAGTAATGGGGATCCCTATAGAGCAAAACGCCTGCCTGCCACGGACTGTGACCCTGGAACGTAAAGGACAACTGTGTTATGTGATGATTTTATAAGCAATAATAAGAGATAACTGCCGCGTCGGTTTGCAGGCCGCAAACGCAACTACTGAGCGTTGAACAACGAAGTTACCTGCACTGACTCAATTTATATTTCCATCGACACGACAAAAAAAGTCATCTATCATAGCGATAACATACATGGTAGATGTTAAATATTAAAATTACTATGTAAAGATACTATGCATAGTATTTGTTTACAAAAATAACGAGGGCGGAGAAGATTGAAAAGGAGTGCTGAAAGCATTTTTTTTTTTCTTTAATATTTACTTTAAGTATTCACTTCCAGGCCTGTTGGTCTAGTGGTTAGTGACCCTGACTTCTATGCCGGAGGTCGTGAGTTCGATTCCCACCCAGGACAAATGTTTGTGTGATGAGCACGATCATTTGTTGTGTGTCTGGGTTTCACTTTCACTTATCTATGTGTATAATATGTATGTGTTCAGAAATATGTAAGTATGTTTATTAGTTGTCTAACACCCATAACACAAGCTCTGCTTAGCTTGAGACTATATGGCGTTGTGTAATACTCGTAGCTGTGGAATAAAAAAAAATACAAAAAAAATACTTCAATGCATTTTGGTGTAGGCCCAAGTCGATAGTTGTCGACTTGGGGTTGACGAAAATTATAACAATATTTCAGTAATTTAATAGATGACAACATTACCTGCGAATTTGTACCTATCTTTTTCAACTAAAATCTTTCACAAATGAGTACCTAAACCCAATTCATTTCAAAAGGTGAGTGTCGAGATCAACAGACGAAAGTTTAATTGGAAAAAGTAAACTCATTTATGTTATGAAAAGTAAACAACTCCGGGAGAAATATCTACGTAAAGATATAAAGTGCAATTTAATTACCTTGTCGCTATGTCGCATTTTGTTTAACATAAACTAGATTAAGCCTGCGGTGCCGATGCTGAAAATAATCCCACTGGGATATTATACGAAGATAGAGAGTAATATAATAGAGATTAATAAGTTCTAACTCAGGTGAACAATACAAATGTGTTTCGGTGATGCGGGACTTTCTAAATAGGGTCTTGTAGCATTGGACCGCAGAGAGGGTATATGAAAGAAAGGGGGATTCCATACGACACCACCGGTGGTGTCGTATGGAATCTCTAGTCCATAATCTCGAAAACGAAAACTCCAATTAAGTTCAAGCAGTTTCATTAATGAGGTAGGTACGTCATTTGACAAAGTTTATATTTACCTGTCACTCAAATGGTGGTTATTAATTATCGTTTAAATATAGATAACTTAAAACAATGAATTGGGACCTGTTTGTCAAAAACACGCGTTTCTGGACATCACTAGGGTGGTGTCATATGGACTAGAGATTCTATACGACACCAACGGTGGTGTCGCTTTGGTAGTGTCAAGTGAAAGGAAGGAGACAGACATACCAGTTTCTTTCGCTTCACACAGGGCGGGAGAACTGCCGAGGCTGTGGCACTCTGCTGGAATTGCAGGATTGTCAAAACAGGTATCCTGGACAGTAGAGGACGTTCAAAGGAACATGACGAGTTTCGTGTCAATACGAGTATGACAGCACCTTCCGCTCCACACAGGGCGTCTGGGTAATTATATCAATTTAGAAAAACGCTGTGGACTCTGATGATTGTTTCACACAAAGAAAAGTATCGGGCAACGACGATATAATACTAGACTCCTAATAACAGGCGACTGATGTCTGCCAACACATTAGGCAAAAAAGTCTTTTATTCGTCTCATTTCGACCAATCCTGTGAGCCGTAAACATACGTTGAAACAGCACAGACCTTGAGTTAGCCAATGACAACGCAGTACCCCGTCCCCATCGCTTACGTAGTACCACAGCAACTTGGCAGAATCGTGCATGCGGAGTCTAGTATTATATAGTATTGGAATCGGGCAATGCTTAAAAATGCTACATAAAGATCACCATTTCAACTACAAAATTACTATAGACACAATATTTGATCTACAATCTTCACATAATACGCACTTAAATAACTTTAAAGTTCAGTGACAGGTTCAACATCAAACACAATCTGAGATTGATACGCAGTGACAAGGTTCTCCCTAGCGACATCACATTTTCAAACAGGAACATACATAGGTACATAATCCAAATCCTCCATCCTGTCTGTCCACATAAAGAGATGTGATCGTTTCATATTTAAATTACGAATTATAAGCTACAGTGATCACGCGCGGTGGCGCGGCCTTAATATGATACCCATATCATCCCGAGGGCATTACTAAATAGATCTAACATTTGCATTCTTATGTTTATATAGGATACGAACTGTTCTTAGTTTGTGGAGTACCTACTGTATTTGTAGGGATGTGAATTTGGTTAGACAATGAAATGAGGGATTGAAGTTTACAAGTTTGAAAGTCGTGGCAGACTGACATTAATATTTACAGAATAATTGTGTCCAAAGATATTAAGTCTAGCCTCTCAAGTTTTTGGTTGAAGCCTAGACAAAAGTTAAAGCAACCAATGAGCCTTATCTCAAAAGGCGGAAAATATAGTGCAGAATTTTTCGAGAATAACACCTTGTTCTACATATTTGGGGATCCTAAATCAGAAAATTTAAGACGGCATCCTAGGGGAGATCTTATCTCTAGGGATGTGCCCTAACAGGCGTTGCACAGAGGGGGCTGCGGTCAGGTCTTTTAAGAGGAAACGGGGCCTCCTCCCATGTGTCGATGGTGACCAACGGGATGGTTTTAGTGAGGTAAAAATCGAACATTCCCCGGTCTTTTCCCCAAAGACTGGTAGCCTTTTGAAGGTTTCCCCCCTTAACAAAAAAAAAGGTGAGATCCTATGGCGCGACTCACTCGAATTGAATGAAGTGCGATTCGAGAAACCTTCGTTCAACATAGCAAAAATTGATAAAACTAGACTTCTGTTATTTGCAGATAATCTTGATGAAAACAGTCTGAAATCGTGAAAAAACCTCGTAAGTAATGCACAATGAATTTAAGCCTTGAAGCCTTTATTCACTTTTAACAAAACATACAATCAAAATTCGTTAGCGGTACCAGATATAAGTATTCTACTACCTACTATTCTCCAGAATTATTATTATTGTGTACATTATACCGCAGGCACGACTCCCTAAACACGAGTTTGTCTCATCACTAAAATCGTAAAACGTTGGCTATGAGGCCCGCTATCTCTTCACGCTGGCAGTTTTCTTTGTAAGCGTAAAAATATATGAAACATTTATGTCTCATTGGTTTTTTATGACTCACTCATGTAGCTAAAAGAGGGAATTACTCTTTTTTACTAAGTTCATGAACGTGGAATGATGTTAAAGAGTTGTTGATTAATTTAGATATTTATTTTAATATTTACATTCTTTAGTAAGACTTGTTATGTTCAAGTGCCTCAACTTGTTCAAGCTACATGCACCGTGTACAAGCACCCATTAAAAAACGTGTGGGTCCAGCGACTTGAGCATGTACCAAAGCGAGCCAC